>WAAF01008411.1:170363-246067 GCA_013400475.1 Tricholaema leucomelas
CAAGGCAAGGTTGGACGTGGCACTTGGTGCCATGGTCTAGCCTTGAGCTCTGTGGTAAAGGGTTGGACTTGATGATCTGTGAGATCTCTTCCAACCTTGGTGATACTGTGATACTGAAGCTGGCAGGCTTTGGAACAAAACCTATTTGTGTAACTTCCTGCCACACCCATATTTCCACCAGAAAAACATCCAGGCAGGGAAAATTTATTTACAATTGCAAAAACCAAGTTAGTGTTTCCTATCCACAGTATTTTGCCTTAGATCAACAGTAGATTAAGGAAAAAGAATTAAGAGAGAGCTAAGCCAAGCAGCCAGCAACAGAAAATGTCACAGACCAGAGACTGCTGTGCTTAGATGGGCATGCCTTCATCTCATCAGTAAACACTCTATGAAGAAACAGCAGAAGATGAAAGTTCAGTTTATGGTGGGAATTGTGCATCACAGGTACAACTCAGGACAGAATGGAGATGCAGATGTCAATAACTACACAGCTATGGGAAAAGTGCACAAATATAGCATCAGGAGCAGGACTTGGACCAAGAAAAACACGCAGATGCTCCAGTCTAGATGTCAGGGAGCGAAAAGAGGACTACCGAAAGACAGCCTCACCCAACAGAGGCAGTGAAATACTGGGCACAGATCCCCTGCCAATAACAGCTATGCAAAGATGACACAACTATAGTTCATAGTATCATAGAATCAGTCAGGGTTGGAAGGGACCACAAGGATCATCTACTTCCAACACCCCTGCCATGGGCAGCAACACCCTACCCTAGAGCAGGCTGCCCACAGCCTCAGCCAGCCTGGCCTTAAACACCTCCAGCCATGGGGCCTCAACCACCTCCTTGGACAACCCATTCCAGGTTCTCACCTGGATCTCACCCCTCTCATGCTGAATAACTTCCTCCTCACATCCAGTCTGAATCTCTCTACCTCCCAGGATCTGGTTGGCTTTCCGGGCTGCAAGTGCACATTGCTGGCTCATGCTGAGCTTCTCATCCACCAGCATCCCCAAGTCCCTCTCCTCAGGGCTGCTCTCCAGCCAGTCACTGCCTAGAATGTATTTGTGCTTGGGATTGCCTCAACCCAGATGCAGGTCCTTGCACTTGGTCTTGTTGAACCTCATGAGATTGGCTTATGCCCACCTCTCCAGCCTGTCCAGGTCCCTCTGGATGGATCCCTTCCCTGCAGCGGGTCTGCTGCACCACACAGATTGGTGTCATCAGATAACTTGCTGAGGGTGCACTCAATGTCTCTGTCCATGACACCAACAAAGATGTTGAAGAAGACTGGTCTCAGGACTGATCCCTGAGGGACTCCACTTGTCACTGGCTTCCACTTGGACATGGATCCATTGACAGCTGCTCTTTGGGTGCAGCCATCAAGCCAGTTCTTTATCCATCTAATGATCCACCCACCAAACCCATGTTTCACCAGCTTGGAGGCCAGGATGTGGTGCAGGACAGTGTCAAAGGCCTTGCTCAGGTCCAGGTGAAGTTCAAAGACCAGCCCCAGAATGCCTGAAGGATGATGATGCCTGCTAGACCACAATGGAAGGACAGTAAAACCTGTGTCCTTAGGGTGGCCAGCACACTGGCAACCATTTGCTCCAGCAAATCAGCAAACATTTGTACCAAAAATAACTAAAGTAAATATTACCAAATGACATGGTAGCATATCCATAACTGTGAAAGAGGTATCAAAATTGCAGATGGGAGAACAAGCACCAACTCTGGGCAGATCATACTTAGCTTATTAAGTTGTTGCTGGTTCTAAGCCTGTACTTCAGAGCAGCCAGGACAAAAAAAGTTCACTCAGGTGTACATGAAGAGGAGTTAAACTGCCTAGCAAACTGAAAAATAAAGTCTAGGCAAAGGAAAATAATTTATGAGTTGTCTTGCAAAAAAAAAAGCTTGCATAGATGGAGGAAATAGTCTGGTTTTGAGCTGAAAGGCAACACTACAGAAATGGAAGACTCCCATAACAGCATCACCCAAAGAGAACCTGGGCTGCAGAAAACAGACAAATCACTTCAGAGAAACAATCTGGGGTGCAAATGAACAGATGGTGTCACTGAAATGAGATTAGCATTTGACTGTAGAAGGAAAAGGCCTTGCAATCCTTGTATTTCCAGCCAAGAGGAAAGCACGAAGCCAGCTCACAAGCAGTGGAGATGACCATGGCCAAAATCTGGGCCACTAACAGCAGAGCCTGCATATATGCAGCATGCACATCTATTCCTATAACTAAGAAAAACACACTGTTGCATTTCATGGAACCCAAAATCCGACAACAGCAACTTGGTGACTGTGCAAATACATGGCCCAGAGCATCACTTGAGTTTCACAGTAAATGCACAAAGGAAACATCTCACAAAAGCCTCAGAAACTATACACAGCTGGCAACACAGCTTCTGCACCAGAAAGAACTGAGCCAACCCTTTACTAAATGTTGTTGACACACATAAGCAGTTATTTAGCTACTTAAGGTCTTCTGCAAATGCATTAAAGATGGACAAAGCATGTAAGGCAGAGCTGTAACTTCCCATATGAACCCTCCATCCAAACCTCTGTGCATCTGCCAGATCCAGATAACACTTCCTTCTATCAGGTTTTGCCTCTGTTTGTCCTTTTTGCTGCAAGAGGAAATCCAACCTGTCCCTGCTGCTCCAAAACTAACTTTCAGAAACACAATAGCTCAGTGTTGAATCTCCTTCATGTATTATATCAATTCATCTCCATCGCCATAAACTCTGTGAATAGACCTAGGTGTGTAAGGCAGTTGGCAAATACAGAAGAAACAATTCACAAGCTATGAAAGGAAAAGGATTGGAAAGCTCCTACAAAGGGTCTCACATAGGTCAACACATGAGGCTCGGCTCCATACCACTGTGGGAGGAAGCAGCTTCATGTTACTGGTTGGTGAGGTGTGTGAAAGTACAATAAAATGCTTCAGCTGTGGGACACTAGGTTAGACTTGGATATTTCATGTCACACCTAAATCAGTATGTCAGAAGTGACATTCACGATGGTAGTAATGCCACTGAGCTGCTGCAACAAAAGCACAAGGTTTTATTACGCAGAGTTTTATGACACACTCGCTTACAGAGAGGCCCTTTTACGCCTGTCTGGCACTGGAGAATGGCCTTACAGTGGGCACAAACAACATCACATTCATCTTCCTGCCCTTCACAACGGCAGGGGTCTGCAAAGGGACCATGTAGCATAAACAGGATTTCAATCGTCTTAAGGGACTATAAAGCCTACACAATCACAGAAAATATTTTCTTCCACAAGGAACTAGGTTAGAGAAGAGTTTCACAAGAAACACAGGTTTAATATGCAAAAGTTAAAAGATGCTGTGGCAGTTTTCTCACAGGGTCATCACAAACATTTCCATCTTGTTATGCAGCTTGGCTTTATTAGCAGTTTTTTAACATGGCTGGTGAATCCATAGAGCACCTTCCAGATGAACAGCTGGATTTTCAGTTTAGGTGCACTTGCAGAGCTGGCCTCTTCTTTTCCAGCTGAATTTGTTTTCCTCACAGAAACAATGTGCTGGTCATCCCTGACTCTAGGGCATCTCAGATCTAGGTTACTGCTGAGAAATCAGTTGTACTCATTCACAGCCAATTTCTGCTTTCCCAGAAACTTCAATCTTCCACCACCAGCCCCAAAATGCCCATCCTTCCAGGCAGCACATTCTGTTTATGGGTAAGGAATAGTGCCACAGGCAAAGAAAATGTTTTAAGAGAACCCCCACCTCCCCACACGCACTGTGCATCCCCAGCAATCCTGCTGCCAGATTCTGCCTTCGGATACGTGAGGAGGCCAGGAGCAGGACGGAGTGCCGAGCGTCTGGCTCGCAGACAGTGCCCTAAATGCTGCAGGTTTGCACGAACACTTGACAGTGTGTGGTCGGGAATTAGGTTAGCATTGATTCGGGGGAGCTGGCAGGAGCATCCTTTGCTTTACCCATAGACAGGCTGGTCACATGAGGAACAGCTGGAGTGCACACAGAGCCTTCTTTAATTAAAGTGCTACTCACCATTTTTCTGGCAGGGATCCCAGAAAAGCAGCAAAATGGCAGCAGAAAAAACAAACGCGACATAACACACTTCCACTCTCCTTTATGTTCCCAAGTCCCCTTTCCCCCTCAAGTATAATCTTCTTACTTTCTTTTTTCTCTTTCTGTATTTTTTTTTTCATTTCTGTTAATAACCACTCTTTATTTGTGACAGGTTAGGAAAGGAAAAGGTCAAGAGGGAAGAAAAAAAGGGTCAGGAGAATTGAAGCAGCCATTCACTGCTGTTGTTCATGATTAAACAAGTGGAACAATGTACCTGCTTATTAGGACATCTCCCACTCTGAGGAAACATCTGCAGAGCACACACACCTTTTTAGGAGATGCATGTGCTGTAAGCACACGCCAGCACCTCGCCGGAACGTTAGTGGCATTCATGTGCCAGTCGTTATGGAAACATTTTCTTCCCCTCCCTCCCTCCCCTTTTCCCTTAGATCTACTGCTTAAACAAGCTTGAGATTGTCAACACACCAATAGCTGCCATCATTTCCCAAATTAGCCAAAGTTCATTGGGCTTTGCTTCATCTTTCTTCAACCTCCATCTCCCGTCTGAGGAGCTTGAGGAGGCAGGAGAAGTGCCCTGAACTGCAGCACATGGCCCATTTCACAGACCGTTGTGTTCCCAGGAAGAAACCTGCCCAATGCTAATAATAACCATGATGCTATTTTTGTTGTTGTCATTGTATTATTAGACTCTTTTCAGCAGAGAGTGTGGAAGGAAAGACACAGGGACACACAGAAGAAAAATGTGAAACCAAAGACAGGTACACGTTGCTCCCGTTATAGAGGAAATGCATAATCATCTTCTGAATGGGAGCAAGGTTATCAGGGACATATATACTGCAGTACAAAGTGTGTTCCAACCCAGGAAAGCACCTTGGAGCTGAGAGAAGCCAGGAGCTAATTCAGGACATGCAGTATAACTGGAGCTCAGTGGGGCACTGGGTCTGAGAGCCAACCCTCTCTCAATGCAAGAATGGAAACTGGAAACCAATCCCAGACCCTCAAACGTAAAGCCCACAATGGAGCTGATCTGAAATAGAAAACATCAGAAATCTGGATTTGTATTTTTCAGCTTGAGCCCATCTCTGTGTCTGAGATTTACAGTTTGACATGTTTATATTGAAACAAGATGGCTATAAATACAGTATATTTCTTTCTCAGTAGAGTCTAAGGAGAGGAATGTTTAAAAGCACTCAGCAGGGGACTAGCACAGCTCCAGCTCCCAGTGAAGTTAATTATAAACGCTCCCTGCTTTTATTCCAAGTAGTTTAGGCTGGGAATAGTTAGACTGCTTTTGAAAATCCCACTTTATTTATAAGCTACAAATTATCTGTATTTATATCACTGGATGCACATCTTAAGAACATACACAAAAAAAACGTCTTTTTTTCTTAACACAGATTAGGAGCCTTCCATGTAGGACTTTTAAAATTTTGGGAGTGAGGAAGAGAAAAGTAATTAGATGCATAGGTTATTATTATTTTTATTTTACAATATAAATTAATATTGTGAATATTCAAACACGTTATTTCACTTTAGCTTAGTTGGACATAAACATCCAGCTCTCTGAACTGTTTGCATGGCCAATGGTGCTGCAGATAGGGCAATAGATCTGTTCTCCTCTATGTGCTGGGTCTTCTGGCCAGACCATATGCCTGATTGTGCATAGGTCTCATTACTGCTTTAAAAGCAGCCAGGTACCATTATAAATTGGTCTCTTCTGCCAGGCAAAAAGCAACAGAAACAAGGGACACAGTCTGAAGTTGTGCCAGGGGAGGTATAGGCTGAATGTTAGGAGGAAGTTCTTGCCAGAGAGAGTGACTTGCCATTGGAATGGGCTGCACAGGGAGGTGGTGGAGTCGCCTTCCCTGGAGGTGTTCAAAATAAGACTGGCTGAGGCACTTAGTGCCATGGTCTAGTTGACTGGCTAGGGCTGGGTGCTAGGTTGGACTGGATAATCTTGGAGGTCTCTTCCAACCTGGTTGACTCTATGATGATTCTAAGTTAAAGCAAGACTGCTATTAACTTACTGGGCAACACTGGCCTCCTTAGGAGTTTTATCAGATGTGTCTGATGATCCACGGCAGGGACAAGAACCTGTTGCAAAATTTTATCTGCGTAATCCTGTAAGATTATTTTCCTCATGTTCTGAGCAGAATTATTCTGTCTCATAAGCAGTCCTGGCCTTTCACTCTGCACAGAATGAACCAATTTTCAAAATGAATAGAGGCTGAAGGCACAAAAGCTATTGTGGCTATACAGAGTCCTTAATTATAAGACTTTACCTTTGGAGAAAACTATTTTTCATTAACCGAACGAGTAATAGTATATGATGGTGATTAAGTTTAATGGAGCTGAGATCAAGGTGGGGAAGATAAAGTTACAACTGAGAATCCACTTTAAGTGCAAAACCAGCTTCAGTTTGGAGAGGCGTTTGATGGAAAACTGCACTGCTTCTAACTAAATGAGGCTTAAATAGGTGTAATTTTGCATGTATTAAAATTAAGATTCCTGTAGGTATAAAGCATGAAAGTTTCCATGCAATTACCACCCTTGAGAAGCAGCAGAGAGCATACACCATACAGAAAATGGCACTTTTTAATTTTTATAAATGAGACCAAACACATGCTTTTCCAATGGAGGAGGAAGCAGAGACATCAGTGAGCTAGGTTTAGTCAAAATAACTGAGCAAACTGCAAAACCATTCAACTCCACTGCATTTTATCTGTTCCAGCCTAAGGAAAGTATTTTTCCTCTTAACTCTGGCTTTCCCAACTTGTGTTGTCTCACATCTTCTCACTGGATCTGTCTCTCCAGCCTCTCCTTCTACCTCCTGTGGACCTTCCAGACCCTCTGCCTTGGCTGCAGCTATGGGGCAGTGTATGAGCACAACCTTTTGACATCTTTCACCTGCCTCTGCTCTCTGCATTTCTTCAAGGGAGGAAGGGATAAATTTCACAAGCAGCCTCGTGAGCTACATATACGACGACCTGCTCCTATCTCTCAAGCACCATGAAGCACAAGAAAAGGCTGTAACTTCTTCATTAACTGTTGTCAACAGACAGAGAAGAATAATGGAGTGGAAAGGTGGGAAGATAATAAACAGACACCATCTCACATGGATGTCTTGTCAAGACAAACATCAAACACTGAACAAAATGCATCCCCTCTTAAATGGCATTTCTATATTTAACACCACCTAAAATGTGATAATTTACACTGTCACAACATGTCTCTTAGACACAGTCCCATTTTACTTGCAGTCAACTAAAGTCTGGAACTCAAATTCTGACCTCCTTTCTAGTGGGAAAAAAAGGAAGAAGGGGGCTAAAAAGGGAACACTAACATCTGGCAGAGCTGAGTATTTATTAGACTTTATAAAACTCCATGCTTCTGTTGTACATAAGACAGGCACAAAAGGGGCCCCCAAAGTTTTATTCCCCCATCAGTGAGAAACAAGTGGCTTATTCAGTAAGTTTTCAAAGAACAGAGACAAATGGATTATCTCAAGGAAAAGTTAAACACAGAGAAATGAACTGTGGCTTACTGTTGGCTTTAGCTGGCTGGTGGATGTTGAAGGAGGAGGGGAGAAATCTATAAAATCTATCATTGTGGTGTCCAGCTGAGACTTTACACATCTCAGGGAAACCTGAGCTGTGAACCACCAACAGCTGCTTTTCTCCCAACTTGTGAAATCACCCAGGGAAGGAAAGTGTTTTCTTAAGAAATTCACAAAAGGCAGCAGGGAAGAGCCCACTAAATCCTCCATCTCCCAACGCTGGGTCAAGATGATAAGTTTTTCCCAGCTTAGCTGTGACTGTCAGGAAGAGTGAGATGCAGTTTGTGACTAACATAGCTGGGTTGGTAAAAGCCTCAGTCTAGGGATAATTACATTTAGGCTTTGGCCAGCCTGATCTACGGTAGGGTGTGGGAGTGGAACTAAAAAAAGAAAGAATAGACTGGATGGGGCACTTAGTGCCATGGGCTAGTTGATTGGATAGGGCTGGGTGCTAGGTTGGACTGGATGATCTCAGAGGTCTCTTCCAACCTGGTTTATTCTATGATTCTATGAACTAATTGATCCTTGTGGTCCCTTCCAACCCTGACTAATTCTATGATACATGGTCTTCTGCTTGTTTTCCTTCCACATCACTGAAACACAGGTTGCCCACTTAAAGTCATGTTCTCCCCAGGGGTATTTGACCAGTTTTTCATACCCATATGCGCTAGTTTGAAGCTAGCTAGAATGTTTTGGTGAGAAGGATTAGATCACAGGCTGTGAAAGGAAAACAATGGTGATGTCTACTTCACTCATAGGCTTGCTGAAAGGAGTAAGAACAAGAATCCAGACATAGATAGGGTATTTGCACTTCAGGCACTGCCTGAGCTCTGGGCATTTCTCTCTAACCTCACCCTCTGTCTTTCTGATTAATCTATTTGCTTCCTAACCCCCCCTGACTGACCTTCCACTCTTTCTTGGGGCACAAGGCAATGTCTGGGGTAAGGCTCAAGGAAATGCCTGGGGTAAGGCTGAGGGGTGGAAGAAGGTGGAAGGGCAGTTGGGAGCCCCTCCTGGGGACTCAGGTTTCTGAGAGGGGAGTTGTGTTTCTGTATTACCTTTTACCTTGTCTATTTCTCTATATAACTGTATATATTGTAAATATCTGCTTGTATATTGTGCCAGCTGTAAATATAAGCTCCATTCAAATTTCCAGAGCTGGCTGAGTCTAGTCTGGGTGAATTCCAAAGTGGGGTTGGCAGGGAACACCCAAACCACCACACCAGCTTTCCAAAAATGGACCTAGACATAGCCTCAACGCAAGGGTAGAACTGTCCCAGCAGAAGCAGCATCTAAAACCATGTCCAGGGCTCAACTGGGATAGTTCCATTACAAGAATCTGTGAGGGAACATAGCCAGAACTGAAGTAAGAATCGAAAAATTTCTTAGACAAGAAGTGTCATTTCCATTTATTTAGTGCTAAGTAAGGCATATGGGAGGATCACTCCCAAAACCCACGAGCCCCAAAGTGAAGTTTTTACAGATATTTCTACATGAGCTTTTACTAAGTCACACCTACCTAATGCAATTATTCTTCCTACCAATTACAGATTCATTGAAATAGTTGGCTATCTGTGCCTGTGCAAATAATCTGGGGTACTTTGAACTCCCTCCTCATATTACCTTTTATGGGTGTTGCCTTCACTTTCCATCCTGGCATGGTGCTCCAGGGATCTGCTTCAATCGCAGTGCCCAATCACCTTGATCACATGCAAAAGTAACCTTTTCTTAGGCACATGGGGTAAGAAAAGCACCAGTGTTATGTGGCAAAGTTCAGTAAGGGAAAGCCAGGAGCTGAGAATGATCTATAACAACAGGGATAACTTACCTACCTAATTTAAAAGCAACAAAACTGACCTAAAGTTCTATTTTTAAGTTGTTACTATTAGTCTTGCAGACCTCTTTTGCTCATGATGCCATTGGTAAAGCCCTTTATGGAGATGAAAGAGGAGAGGTTTGCACTCCTGCACTTGAATGTGACTCTTCATCTCATAATCTGCTTTAATTTTAATGGAACACTAGCCATAGCAGTTCATGTGTCTAGCAATAAACTGCAGCATTCAAACACACTCTTTGGAAGATAGCAGGTGCTTTTAAGGCAATAATTTGGGGGACCGAGGTGTTTCGCATCTTTTGGGGATGAAGGAAGCAAGGGAAGGTAAGGATGAAGGCTAACAGTGAGGCATCATAGAATCACCCAGGTTGGAAGAGACCTCCAAGATCATCCAGTCCAGCCTATCACCCAGCCCTATCCAGTCAACTAGACCATAGCATTAAGTGCCTCATCCAGGCTTTTCCTGAACACTTCCAGGGATGGCAACTCCACCACCTCCCTGGGCAGCCCATTCCAATGGCAAATCACTCTCTCTGGGAAGAGATTCCTCCTAACATCCAGTCTATATGAGCAGCCCCATAGGATGATCCACACAGTACTTGATTTCAGGGCTGTTCCTAGGACACAGAAGTAAGGGACCAGTACCAGAGTGAGGTAGAGCTGCTGGACAGTAAGAGACAAAAAACAGATGACCCATGGCCCTGACCAGACACATGTTTCCAATACTGCAAATTGAACTGTAGTTGAGCCTTTTCCTGGCAGGACTCAGCAGCTCTGAGCACTGCCATTTGTGGGGGGGGTGAAGAAAATAAAAACTCTGTTCCTTCCTTTAGACAGAGATATCATCAACCAGTACCACCAGTTTGCAAACAGGTTGGACTTCTGCTTGGTGCACCAGCACAACAGCCTGGAAGAGCAGACCTGATATGGGAAAGAGCAATTCTTTTAAAGCACACAGTGATGCTGCTGAAAGATCCTGTTCCAGTCAACCCAAAACAGTTTGGGTTGCACTCACTGGGTACTCCTAAATGCATAAGTAGTTTCAGGGCATTTGGCACCTTTCACAGATTGAGAGACACAGCTAATGCCTTTTTTTGATGCAGCATCTCAGGCATTAATTTCAGCTCACATCCCATCCCTGTTGAGTTTTCCTCCAAAAATAGCCCAATCATCCAGCTGTACAACATATCCAGGGGTAGGCACAGCAGGGTATTCCCACATACTGAGATCTATGTTTTGCCCCTGGGCTTGGCCTCACCATCCAGAGCAGATCTGATCTGCTTGTTCTCCCCTCTGTCTGTTCATGTTTTACACAGGCGGCAGGAGAGATGGAAGGAAGTCCATGTCCAAGGAATCCTCCTGAAGGGTTGATGACTGAGACTCAAGTCCTCATTCCGGATTATGGTCTCATAACAGAGAGGGGGAAAGGGGTTATGCAGGTATTGATAATTACTCTGTGGGTTCAACTTTTCACTCTTATTTATAGAACTAGATCTTGGTCAAATAAAGCATTCGTTTACCTCTGAAACACTTTTTCCCTTTCAGTTTGCAAATCCAAAACCAGTCAAATTGGGGCCAGTCTAAGTAATTGTAAAAATTGCTTTACATTTGAGCTAATTTATTCATTCTATCCCCTTCACCCCGGAGTCCAGGCTCTACATTACCCGGGAGAAGTGACACCTAGCCCAGAGCGTTAATTCGATGTCCTGACACCTCTCAGGATGGTTCCCTTTGTCAGGCACAGAGCAGCCTTGCTCTGCATCAAGTCCTCTCAAAGCTTCCAAAGAAAAAGTCCAAGACAGCATCCTCAGTCCTAGCCTTATTCTGTCTGTAGCAGAGATGTGCCAGTTACCTAATGACATCAAATTAACAAATGAACAGGTCTGGTACAGCAATTAGCAGAGAGTGCAAGCCATTTTCAAACAGGCTGCAATTGTCGGCTAATGACCTTGCAAGAAGCTCTTGTCATGTTTTTTTTTTCCTCCCTCAGAAAGTCCATATTACAACAGAGCTGATAGCAGCTGAGTGTCACTTACTGGGCTTTCATGTCATGGAAGTCCACTGGTGGAAGGAAGGAGCAAAACTGGGAGGCTGAGGTGGTGTAATTCAAGCAGCACCTCACTGCTTTACCCATCATTTAAGAGCTCAGCACATAGAGGCTTCTCTTCAGGATCATTAGCTTCTCAACTCTGAGTAATGTAACACACACATACACACATACTATATGACCATAGGATGAACTGTAAGATCCCTTATGTTTCCTTATGAGCTCAGGTCATCTCAGCTGCACTGTGTTCTATCCAGACTTTACAGAGGCTTTCACTAGCAAAAGACAGCTGTCTCCTTACATTGCTCAGGGAAGAGCCCACACTGAGATCCTGACCAAGATACTTTCCCTGCGTCTCCTCCTATTTTAAAAACAAAATCAGAACACTGCATGACCCACAAGAACTGCCCACACAGTCCAGGAGTAAATAACCTGCATGTGCCAAAGGTTAGCTACACTTCAATGTCTCACAGGAAGGCATAGTGCTGAACATGGGTGGGACAAGTCAGGTATTTGCACAAAAAGCATCACAGCTGGGACCATGACTCCTCGTAGCTGAAGTGCATCTCATGTTATTTCACTTCTCCAGATGGTCCCTCCCCAGGAGGTGCGATAAGTCCCAGACCAGTGAGGGAAATAACAGCTGTTATTATGTGAACTATCTGGACTGAGGATGCAGGGTCAGGTCCTCACCTAGAAGAAGCTGCCATAGCTTTGTCAAAGGCAGCAAAGTCCCAGTGGTTTGCATTGTGGAAGACACATGACATCACTGGGACAGAAAATCCCAAGTCTTCAGGTTTGAATCCACATCCCCATCCCTCCTAGGTAACACATCCCAACAAGATGGCAAAGAACTTTGAGCAGGTTTCTGGCTTGATTGTCATTCCCTGCTCCTTTGCTCAGACAACTGTATTTTTCATGATTCCTAGGTTCTGCACAAGAGTTTAGAGAGAAAATAAAGACAGCATAACTACTAGCAGTTAGTTGTCTTGTGTGCCCTGGATTTTGCAACAGTTCACATCCCTTCCACACCTGTGATGCTTTGGATCCTCCTATATCTACTACTTGGCTCCACCTGCACCTGGGAAAGTTATGCTGCAGTATCTCATGGTGGCCTCCCCAGGGCTTCCTCCTGTTGCCAGACTCCCATGAATGGGAGTATCTTTGAGATGTCTGTCCCTCTGTCTACTATAGTTGGAATCAGTTGAGGGGCTCATTCTTTCTAAAGGTCAAGAGGAAGACGTTAGAAACTGCAGATGGATAGCTCCTGCAATTGCATATGCCTTGGTTTTTTTTAAGCAAAACAGGTTAAATATAGAGTGGAAGGGTTTAAAATACTCTTAAAGTGCTTCAGAACAGCTTTTCTACAAAATATATTCCATAATCACATCTCTTAATAGAAAATAACAAGATGAAAATATTTTAATAGTAATTTGCCTAGGAAGAATATGTTATTAGTTACCTCTGTCTTGGATGCTTCTGAGTAAGGGATCAGACAAACATGAGCCTGACAAAGCCTTTGCAATATCTTCTTACTATGAGTCAGTAACAGCATCAGCAACAGCATCAGGGGCACAGATAATTGTGTAAATCAATAAAATAGACAAGCATCTTTCATCTGAATCAGCTATTCTGCATGCTGTTTATTTGGTAGCATGGCAACTCACAAACCTTAAATCTAATTCTGTTATCGGACCTGGTCCATCTTAGCAAGCTTCTGTGCCTCGGTTTCTCCACTACAAATTAAGGATATTAGCCTCAACTCGACTTTAGAAAGACCTTCAAAAGAGAGACTAATATGAAAAGGTTACTGTGAACTACATCAAGTCTCCTGCTGTCACACAGCCTTCAGTGTTAGCATTTCCTCGACTTGCTGTTGCAATAAAAAAGTAACACTTCCATACATCTTCACATACAGGCATAGACAAGTTGTCCTTTAGGCACCCTAGGCACTAGCAGAAGCAAGAAGGGATCAAAACAAAGAGCAAAAATGGACTGCTATCCATCCTTTAACATTGCTGTTTTGCAGTTCTCTCCCCCCACTCCAGCATTCTGTGCTCCCCCACTGAGGCTGGTGGGATGGCTTTACTCTGCTCCCCTTCTTTCATGGAGCAGTTATTAAGGTAGTCATGAAATTCCCACAGATACAGCACAGGTGTTGCCAGCCAAGGAATCAATAACAGAACTTCACAGAGACTCTCCCAACCTTATTTTCTGTGATCTGTTTTATGCCAAGTATTTTCATACAAGCTCTATCCCCAAATTGCATCTGGGAAGCTAAAGGGCAGCATCATTCATCTAAATAACAAACATGAGCCAAGAAGATTCAGTAAGAGAGAAGACATTTTCTCCTGAGATAGAAAGTGGGATGATGAGCTGATAAGTAGGAGAGATTTTATGTGTCTATGAATACATTGGGTTCATATGCCCTTATACCATAAGTGTGAGTTAATAAACAAAATGTGCTTATATGGCTATCTACCAAATCCAGATGGTGATAAGCACAATGTAATGACATAGCTATACATCCCCTATATCCAGATAAGAATGCATTGCTTCTCTTGGTAATACACTATGCAGTTTCTGGGCAGAAGTATATTTACTTGGTATTTACTTGGCATACACTATGTGTATGTGTGACAAAGATTACGTTTCATCCACTTCCCTCTTGAACACCTGTGTTTGTAACTCTGTTACGTACAGACTTAATCAGATCTGCCTAGCTCCTGGTTCCAAAATGCCCATCTGCATGTTTCTCTGAGTATAATGGGTCCAGAGCACTGCCAGACCAGACTGGTGCACACAATGCCATAGAAAAAATACTCTGGTTTTAGGCCATCACTTTGAAATCACACTTATACAAGCCAGGTTAAGATAAAGCCTAACACACACACCTCCACATCCAAAGTGTACTCTAACATGGCAGAGGTTGATGAATACATCCATCAGAGAAATAAAAGAGCGTTTCATGTGGTTATTGCAAAGTCAAAACAAACAAGAAACTTCCTCCACCAGAGTGAGTCAACAGTTTGGAAACACCTACCAAAGGCTTGCTCCTAGGATGGCTCTTCTGCATTTTCAGTTTGCATTCACAGGGAAAAAAAAAGGGGGGAAGGGGAAGGGTGGGAGGTGTAGAAGGAGAACACAAACAAGTAAATAAATAAATCATCTCCCTTTAGTCATTGCATCAAAAATGCATTGACGTTCCCTGCAAGAGGAGGTGATTTCGCTCCGGGTGTGGGAGAGCTCTCCTCTCTTTGGAAATGTAAATAGGCAGTTGGGTGGCCAGGTGCAGTCATCTCCTGTTCTTGAAAGCCATTAGCAAATCATTCAACTACTAAAGGACAAGCCGATCTTTTCTACCTGTACAGGTGCTGCGCAGCCCTCAGCTTAAAGTCTTTCTGCATACATTCTTGTCACAAGGACATGCAAATTGCCGGCTCAACCCTATCTCCAAGCATGCACATATTCGAGAGTGCTCACAAAGGCCTCTTGATTGAGACCAGACCCAACTGAAACCAGTCACTTTGGGATGCAAATGCCCTTTGGGAAAGACCTACCCTTCGGTCCTATCTGGGAGAAATACTGTGGCATTCTCCTGCTCTGCTGGAGATCAATCACTTGGATACCAAAATATATGCCGCGGGTGCGAACACCTGCAGGAGGACGTCCTCCTGTATTTTCTTTGGTAGCTATCGTAAACAGCATTTGCTCTTCATTTATAACGAAATGGTAGTTTTAAACTTTTTAATAAGTCAAAGTCTACTCGGAATGTTCTGGAACAAGTTACAATGTTTTCATTCCTCCTGTCAATCTGAAAAAAAAAGAAGTGCTAGAGTTTTCAACTTCCTTGAAATCTCCAACTCAGCTCCTCCACATCCTCCTTAGCTCTAATTCTGAAATAAAAGGTTTCTTTTCGATTTCCTTAATGTAACAGTAAGCTTTGTTTTATTTTATGAGCATTAGCCATGGGTTAAAATGACAAAAATATCCTTTAAGTAATTGCCTTCATATTTCTTCTTTTTTTTTCTTTTTGCAAAGACACATATCTAAATCACCCCATTTGTGATGATGGAATAAGTGAAGGAGGGAAACTGTAAGATCGAGCACATACATGAAAGCAGTGAGTTGCCCCAGGGTCAGCACTGAAAAAGCCCTTATTTTATACTGCCTTTGGCAGGAGAGGGGAAATGTTTAAACATATTAACTGATTTAAACAGGTAAAAGGAAGAGAAGTTATTTCCTTTAGAATCCATAATGCACTGTAAATCAAAGAAACGTCCTGGGAAAGATAGTAGATGTGCAATAACAGATAAAAGACAAGTCAAAAGAAACTCAACTAATTGCTACAGAAAACAAAAAACCTCTGTGCTCAAACTTTGGTGTGCTAGATCCCTTTTCCCTAGGCACAAGATTTTCCTTCAAAAAGAGAAAAGAAAGAGGCATGTAGATCTGGTTTCTGTCTCCCTCAGTTCATCCAATGTGTGCCCAAAAGATAACTGAGTTGGGTCTGTGCTGTCACCCGTCTTTAATATCTCAACTAGCCAAAGGGATGCTGAAGATGTTAGGGAAAAGAGCAGCCCTATTAACCTACCTTTGATCTTTTGCACATGAGCTATATAAATAAAACACTGCACATTAAAATTGGCTTGGACTTTGAGGTTAACTGTGATAAAGAGGCAATGCTGAAGCACAGAGATGACGGGAAAAGAGAGTGGGTGCTGGGTCAGAGGATGCAGAGCTCGACGGGTGACATTTGAAGATCATTTAATGAAGCAGACCCCAGCTGAGGTTCACAGATCAATTTCACTGCAGTGGTGGAATTACGTCGTGTACTTACTCATGCTGTTCACCCAGCCATAGTTAGCAGAATTCCTGTATGGGGCATAGGGCTTATCTGACAGTTTACAGCCCATGATGTCCTTGAAAACTGCTGGTTATATTTGTCAATGCTTTTAAATACTAAATCCCTCCGAAGCATGGCTGCTCAGGGACTACTACCTTGTTCATCCAGCCTTACTCTGGGAGAGCTCAGGCTGGGCAGAGGGCCGGTGTGGATAGCTGTGGGCAGAACATGTTTCTCCTCAGTCCACCCTGCCAGCTAGCAGGTGCCACGTCTTAGTTTTACCTGACTCCACCTGCTTTTATCTACTATGTGGGACAAGGATCTGTGATTTACATGTCTATGAGCATCACTTCAAATTGCACATATCCCTGTTGGGAGACTGAGACGTGTTGTTTGATAATCAGCAACGTCAAGGCTAACTCAGATTATGAGAGAAGCTTTTCCTCTGCTGAAATCAATGCAATTCTTTCACAAAGTGCCCTCCTGTTTGCTTTGTGAAGCATCGGACCCTGGGAAGTCATTTGGTGTATATATATTTCGTTGGTATGTTTCATTAGGTAGCCAGTTGGCATTTCTTCCACAGAGGCACTCCTTTTACCACAATGATCATGCTTGAAGTGTGAGCCAATGCCAAGCATCAAAGGAGAGCATTTACTGCCTTCTTTGCTGCAAGGTTAGAAAGGTGCATACACAGAAGATAAATCCATTTGGTTTAGCTGGGAATCACAGTCTGAAACCACCACTTCTCTCCCTACCACTTATGAAGTGCTCAGCATGGTTCAGTCCCCAGTCTGATGATGCTGAGAGCTGAACCTTCCAGAGTGCCACGGTATGGGTGGGTGTTGCAAGAGGTGAGGTACTCCAACAGATCAGGTTCACTGCAAGGAGTTACTCGGCCTCCTTGAAAACTTTGGCTCATAACATCTCTTCAAACCTCCATTCACTTACCTGGCAGGAACGGGCAGAAGGATAACTCAGGAGAGCTTAAAGTCAGCACAATAGCTCATGCCTGGGGCTGTGCATCGAACAATAAGGAGCAAAGTGTTTCCAATAGCTGCTCAGTAAGTGAGCACCATCCCTTCACTGCATTAACTGAGACAGGTTTTAGTGGAAAAAATAGACTGTGACAGGGTAAGTGAGGATGAGATCATGGTGCATTAGGGTTGCATGAGCAACCCTGAACCTGGCCTTCCTTGACACTGAAACTAGAACAACTCTTCGTGAGCAGAAGTGGCACCTCTGGGGAAGCAGCATGTCACTGCCCTCACTGAACAGGACACCCAGGAGCACATCACAACGAAGCTATCCCAAATCTCCCCTAATCCCTACAGCATTTCTAGATCTGTGATTATTTTTTTTTTTTTTAGGAGGGTCCATTCATATTTGTTTGCATTGCAGAATGCCGCTGCTGGGGTTTATTCTCATTTCTATCTGCTATGACATGGCAGCCTAAGCAGCGCAGGTCCACCAAAATGTGCATCCAGATTGCCAGCTTGATTTAAAACTTCTGCCACTGCATCTTTACTGTTTGCATTTCAAGCCGTAGCTAGATTGAATGGTCACAACAAGAGCACAGAGTGCTCCATGTGTTTGGGGCTTCTGATACAATGGGGGTCTAACCCTGGGATGACCCTAACACAATAGAGAGCACAGCCCTTCCCAAACACACATAGTTCGTTCAGTCACTGGGATTAAGACACACAGATGCTTGTTGCCAAGAGGACGTTTTGCCTCCCAAGTTTCAAGACTGAACAGTTATCCAGGAATAGCAGGGTCAGTTGGTACTCACATTTAGCTTGCCTCAAGAATGGACTTTGAAATCAACTAAAGTTTACTTCCTCTGGAGAGACTAGAGGCTCTCCCTCTACCAAAATCCACGTGCAAAAAGAAACCAGTGAAATGACTGAGACAAACCTAAATATAGTGATCCTCTTCAAAAGTTTAGAGGGGTTGATAGCATTCCAAAAACCTAGCTCTGAAAGTTCAGATTATCTGACCATGTCTCCTTGCTTTCTAGGCTGTTAGAGCAATGTCTCTGCTAAGTGGACTTTTGCTTTTTTAACAATATCTCTCTCTACTTTTTTTTTTTTTTTGTCTTCCAGACCACTGCTTCTGTTCTTCTTGGGGACATTTGCCATCCATTTTATATTTTCACCATTATCTGATGGTAGGACTCAATGACCTTTCTAGACTTCAATTAAAGTTTCTTTCTTTTCAAATCATCTTCATCAAATTCATGTTTCCAAGCCACCTCTCTGGTGAATATTTTATCATTCTGACTGCAAGGAGATACATGACCAAAATGTATTAATTACTTTTTATTTTATCAAATTGATGAATTAATCCATGATTGGATATGAAAAGGGTAGAAAGTATCTGCTGAAGTCTATTTAGATGTCATGCTTGTCGTTTTATGAGTCACTTTACAATTTTTACACTATTTGAATTTTCAACTGCAAATACAGGCTTTAGCAGATCAAACCCAACATGTAACCACCCAGTTAAGCCTAGTTAAGCATTTACAGCATCTGCAGTTTGCTACATTGTGCATATATCGTTAGGATCACCTTTCTCTGCAGCACGTGTTTCAGATGGTAGAAAGGAAGTAATGAGGTCATTATCTATCCCAGATGGAGGGACTAGGTTGGGAGCAATGGGGACATGAACTGCAAGTAGATGACCTGTGAGCTGTGGAGCAGGCTTGGGCTGGGAGATCTCCCTATCTCCAGAGTATGGGGCTGCCCATGCAAGGAGATGTTCCCTCAGACTCAGACAGGGTCTCCCAGTGGCTCTGTTGGCTGCCACTGAGCTCCTCAGCACGCGTGAGAAATACTTGGTGACAGGTTCCTCTCTCAACTACGGATTTCTCTGACAGTTGTGGGCAAGACAGTGAGGCTGAGCTTTAGCATCTCTGTTCCACTTCTCATCCATAAAACAGAGGAAGAAGAAGGGAACACACTCCTCAGTGTCCCAGAGAGCTGAGGATAAACACATCAAGTTCTGCCATGCTGTCAGGTGCTGTGTCTGTGCAAGGATGTGCAAAATCACAAGCTTAGAAAGTCAGCCTTTGCTTTTTAGTAATCAGCAGAGCAACAGTGATTACATCTAGCCCTTGGGTAACTTAGAAACAGTCTCTTTCCCCCAGGCTGGAGAGGAAGGGAGGAACTACTGTTGCTCTATTTTCTCCACCAAAAGCAACAGAGTCCCAGCGATGAATTGCAACTGCTCCTGTTTGCACACATTTGCTGTCAGGGCTGCTGTGATGGTGCATCCCAGAGCACACACCCATAAGCACAAATCTCTACAAGGGCTGAAAGATGCTACTTAGATTAGGAACCACATTTCTCATTTAATCCTCTGTGTTAAAATGACCTCTTTCTTGTGCTTTCAGAACAGTATTACATGCATATATCACAAAAGATTGTGTGTGTTTAATATTTTCATAATATAATGTACAAGGCTCTACAAGAGTATGACCAGTATGGAATTAAAGAAACAGGTAGCCTAACACTCAGACTGAGAGGTAAAGCATTTAAAAAAGAAGGTAATTACTCAACAAACCTCTGAGGAAAGCAAGGAGCAGGTCTTGTCTAGTTCCAGAGTATCATATGGTTTCATGCACCCCATCTCTGCCAGTAATGAAGAAAGGACTCTGAAGGAGGACACAGGTAGTTCTGGAGCATTTTAGCATTTGTTCTGTGTCTTCCCCCCCTCCTAGGTAAATCCCTTAGGCAGGGAAACTCCATCCTGAGTTAAGAGTTTGATTCTAGATTGACCAAAGGGAAAGAGAAACAGAAACTGCGATGTTAAGTGCTGGATATTAAAAGTGGGGTCCTGGAACATCACAGCAAGCATTCAGCTCCCTAACACTTGTGAAGGTTTGGGCTTCAAACTAGCACAACACTCTATCAGTAGGCCATTCAAGAGCACTCAATGTGCTAACAGAGCAAATACATAATGTGGCATGAAAATCATCATAACAGGGGTTAGAAAAGTTTTCCTAATCAAGGAAACTGTCTGGCACAGAATACAGCAGGAGGATTGTACCTGAACCTCAAGGAACCTTAAAGTTAGTGAAAGTCACCAGACATTTCTAATGAATGAGACAATTTACTGCTGCTATACTCATAGAAGACCAACCACTCAGCACTGCACTCCTTTGTCTCAGTACGAGCCATACTTGGGGAAATCTGCCTTCTCTTTGGATGCCCAGTACAACCGTGAAATGGATACCCCAGTTATGCACGAAGTGCACATAAAGTGAATCAGAATTCTTTCAGTTGGAAAAGACCTTTAAGATCACTGAGTCCAATCACTATCTAATTCAACAGAGTCTGGTGCTAAACCATGTCCCTTTTAGCACCCTTACCATCCTTTAAATACACCAGGGACGGGAATTCAAATACCTCTGTGGGAACACTATTCCAGTGTTTGAGAACCCTTTCAGTGAGGAAGAGTTGGGAGTTTTGACACTGAACGAGGGTCTTGGCTTTATGGGGAAGTGAGAAAGGAAAGGGCATACAGTATAGAATGCCTTACCTCAAAGGCAAGGAACCCATCAGGGTGGGCGAGAACACCAGCAGTGTGGCAAGTACCTGGGTTATGGATAGTGGGAGGACATGTTGAGGCTTTCTGTCATCTGAAAGCCAGACAGACACTAACTTCAAGTACAACAACCCTCAGACATTGCACGTCTTGAAAAACATAGAAGTGAAACTTAGTTTAAAACTGAGGGAGCAAAGAAACACCTTTTTCATTGAAGCAGGACAGAGAGTAAGGGTATACATGCTCTGTTCTTTGGTTTACAGTAACCTGTCTATGCTAACTGCTGAAGTGTTTTGTGCCTCAGTTTCCCTATCTTTGTGATGAGGAGGTTGCTGCTGCACTCCTCCTGAAAAGTCTTCTAGGAGCTCATAGATTCTCTTTAGGGACATAATATTTTGTGTAACCTGTCTGGCACTCTAGCTAGACAGTGCTGTGCCCATCTGTCTCTCCATCCATCCTTCCATCTGCAGGAATCATCACATGCAGTTTGTTTGGGGAGCTTGTCCTTGCTCCCCTGCTCTTGAAGACTGTCTCTCCACAAGCCCTGCAGCACAGTTATGCCTTTGTATCCCCATTCCCCTGCCTGTACTACAGAACAAAGTGATGCACAAGGTTTCAGGACCCTTTGGGACTATTAGCTGATCTGAAAACAAACCTTTCTCCTCCCACGCTGGAGTCTGCTTCACATACCAGCACCTAGGGGAAATTACTCAGCTCAGTTGCCTGCCTTTCACCTCTCTGACCAACAATCCTACTGATGATTTTCTCCCACCAAACAACTCCCTGCTGATTTTATGACATGCTCTAAACAAGTGCATCGTTTGGGTTTTTTCCCTCTCTCCTGTTAGAGAAAGAGTAATTGCATTTGTCACCTCTGAGCGTACACCCACAACGCTCTGAAAGTGAGCTATTATTCCCATTTACAAACAGGTAGGTAATCTCTTCTTGCATGCCCTTAGAAATCGTTGTGTTATCAGAGCAGGCTGTGCAGATTAGCCAATACTGGGAGACTGTCTTCAGCAAAGCAGTAAAAGCTTTAAGTGCACTAGATTGGTTTTTGATTGACTTTTGGAGGAATAGTATATCAGAAGAATCCCAATAAGCTCTCCCTGTGGTATTTTAAGTGGGTATAATGGTCAGAACTGACAGACAGTAATGAGCCTTGTAGACAGGGGCAACTGTATGTTATTTAATTTCCACTAAAGAAGATATCTCAGCAAGGAAGCTCAGCTTTAAGACAACACACAAATACTCAACAGCTAAATTTTGTTTCCATCAGTGCTGTAGCAGAGGGTGGTCCAGATCCTTCTACAGCTTAAATTTTGGAGGCAAATACCTTAAACATCATCAGTCAAGGAATGCAAACTAAAAAATACTTCCTCCCTTTGGAGAAACTGAGCAAGCGCATCTCTCATACACCTTGCTTCCTAGCATCTAGTGGCTTTCACACAAATTGTTTCAAGCTGCAGATGTGAAATTGCTGATTAGTGCCTGTGGAATTTCAGTTTGGATGTGGGAGAATGAATCCCCTTTGCATCAAATGTCAGACAGCAAGACACAGGCACCCTGCAGCCAGAGGTACTTTGGGTTTATTTTCTTTGAAGTTTCGTAGAGAACACGGATTAATTACGCTGTTGGGCACCCCTCACCAAGTCTCACAAGGGTCCCGTTGGCATTCCACTCTCCTCTGATTCAGAAGGATGAGAAGAAACGTTAAAAATAACCCCTTCATGAAAATTCCTGAGTTTCCATAAAACATTTGCTAAAATAAACAGGACTGGCTGGATGCTTTCATTCACTCCACTAAAGATGTAAACAGCCTCTTTCCTGACTTGTAATGTTGCTGTTTTCTCATGGTTTCTTCCCAGCTGACAACCAGAGACTGGAGTTTGGCTCTCCTTGTCTGGGTCAATTGAGGCTATAGGCCAGCAGGGAGGAGCCACCACCCTGTCCATACAGTTGCCAAGACCTCCTGGAAGAGAAGCCAGCACTAGCCCACACTGTCCTTGCTGCCACACCTCCCAGTCCATTGCAGCAGCCAAGTGTGCTGCTGCTCCCATCCAACACTAAAGTGATCAGCAGCAGTGTTTTAAATGGGAGCTGGTCTAGCAAACCCACCTCTCCTGGACTCCCCCCCACACCCCAGCACCTCATCTTGCTATCTGTATGCATCCAAAGATATTATGTCTCTAAAAGACTCAGATAAAAGGAGCCTAAGACCTGAAGGTATGCCTTTATAGTGAGAAAACAGTTGCTATGACTCAGCCCCTTACTTATTGTTAAAGGGAGTGGTTGGTGGCATACAGTACCTGTGCACCAGCCCACTGAGTAGCAGGAATCACACCCAGAAAATCTGATTTAAGGCTGTTCCTGTTTGCCACCCAGGTGGGAAGTGGACAGGGTGGGAGATGCAGCAGATAAGAGGATAAGACCAAAGTTATTGGAAAGTAGAAGGCAGAAATTCTGCTGCTGTAACAAGACATCCAGGCATTGCTTTCCAGAAAAAAAACGAGTTAGCTGCTGCTCAATCTATCTGTTGCTGAAGCAGAAAGACCAATATTGAGAGATGATGCTTGTGTGCTGCAAGATGTGTGTCCAAAGGGTCCTAGCTAGAATGTACGGAGCCCCATGCAAACAATAGCATGTGAGCGCCTTGACAGCCCATGCCTGCGGCCACACGCATGTACACAATCTCCCATAGCAATCCTCAGCCCATGTGGCAGGAGGGGATGGATGCTTTTAGATGCTCCCAAGGGAAGGGAAAACGTGGTGTCAACGAACTCCAGTACAGTCTGTAGCATACCTCAACGTGGCTCCATAAAATTTCTTTTTAGTCTATTGTGTTTTCAAGAAGAAACCAGGCTATGGCTGAGGTTGGCCACCACCAGAATGCACAGCTGCTTCTGCAGAGGCTGAAAGCTGTGCTCAGCTACATCCCTGCATTTCAGCTGAGGTTTTACAGGCAGGAAGCGCCCATAAGTCTCCCCATTGCACCCTATTTCTCCAAGTCCTGGTGTTGGCTCCCATCCAAGTATGATGTCTGAGGGCACTGGCAGTGAATTAAAGGGTGAAAGTCTGCCTTTAAAAGTGTGTTACTAATCCCACAAAACTATAACAATCTACTATTTATTTTCCTTCAAGCATTTTGCATAATTTCTTTGATTTTTTTCTTTCTTTTTTTCAGATTTTGCAGCACTCTCTGCTTTTCATATGCTGCCTGTGTGCACGGAGACAGCTCTGGACAACTGTAACACCCCACCCATTGCACCTCTGAACTCTGACCCACATGAAAACTCAAATCACATTCACTGTACCTGGCCCCAAAGGTGGCAGAGAGGCTTTTACACTTCTCTTGCTGTGGCAGGGAACTGTGAGACCCAGCTAGGAGACCCAGCTCAGTCTCCATGATTTAAGTGGGTTTCACTAGGGTTAGACATGAGCTGGACAGTCAGTCCAGACAGCTCTGGGGCTTGATTTGGTTACTTGTAGAAGATTTAGATAACAAAAAGTTGCCTACATGAAGCCTCTGGTTGTCCTGCCTCCTAATTACAATCCAAACCTCCAACAGCATTCAGAAATAAAAAATCAAGCAGGAGCAATAAATCAACAGACTGAGTTAGAATCAGAGAATCAACAAGGTTGGAATAGACCTCCAAGATCATCCAGTCAAACCTAGCACCCAGTCCTGTCCAGTCAACTAGACCATGGCACTAAGTGCCTCAGACAGGCTTTTGTTCAACACCTCCAGGGATGGCAACTCCACCACCTCCCTGGACAGTCCATTCCAATGCCAATCACTCTCTATGGCAAGAACTTCCTCCTAACATCCAGCCTATACCTCCCCCAGCACAACTTGAGACTGTGTCCCCTTGTTCTGTTGCTGGTTGCCTGGCAGAAGAGACCAACCCCCACCTGGCTACAGCCTTCCTTCAGGTAGTTGTAGACATCAATGAGATCACCCTTGAGCCTCCTCCTCTCCAGGCTAAACACCCCCAGCTCCCTCATCCTCTCCTCACAGGGCCCCTCACCAGCTTCATCACACTTCTCTGAACATGTTGCAGTACCTCAACATCTCTCTTGAATTGCAGAGCCTAGAACTGGACACAGTACTCAAGGTATGAAAACCTTATTTCTAAGCCCATGTCGTGGTGCCTTCCCTTTGCTTCCCAGCCTGATGAGAACTCTCCCTTTCCCAGAAGCATTGCAGAAAAAGTCAGGGTTTGTAAGTCCATATTTACCAAGATCCCCATCCTTCACCACCAGTTCAATGGGCCTCATCCCCAGAGGGGAGTCCAGGAAGATTGGCCCACACAAGAAAGCTGGACAGGCTTTAACTTACATCTCACGTTGGTTGAAAAATTACAGCAGAGATGTGATACAGGTCTATAAGCTCAGGAGTAACATGGAAAGGGGAGCAGAGAATGATGTCTCACTGCCTTACACACATCAAAAAGAGAGTGGCATCAAACTACTAGATTAAAAATAAACTAAAAGAGATTTTCACACACACACAAAAAAAAAAACAAACCAGCCCTCTGGAAACTCCTTGCAGCATTGCTGCAGGGATACTGAGTGTTTACCCAACTTTGAGAGAAGAATTAATACATCCACAGAAAATACATCTTCTGGGAGTGGTTAAACTTCCCAGGCTTGGGAAGTCCCTGAGCTGAACACTGGTATGGGCTGGAGATTGCTGAAGTGAACTCATATTTGCTCTGTTCTTACCTTTCTCCCTGCATGGTCAGGACCTGGTGGGCAGCAGCCTGGTGGGTCTCTGGGTGGTTCTTGTGCCTACCCAAACTGAATGACCTCATGTCTTACTGTGCAGGAACCACTCCACCAAACTCAACTGGGAACACCTGCAACACAGCCAGAGGCTGGAGGCACAGACTGACATCATTAAGACTGTTCACACCTAAATAGTTCAAGCAAGATATCTCACAAATTTGGTGAGATCAGATGCACAGATTACACCCATGCAGGCAGCCCTCTGCTACTTGGCACTGCTGAGGCTGCACCCTGCCTTAGCCCAGTTACTGACCAGTGGAAACACATCCCACCATGCCATCTCTGACTGTCTCAATTTTCAGCTGTAGATTCAAAGCAAAATCAGTACCGAGTGCTTAGACAGTGGTCTTCATTTTCCATCGCCTTCTAATCAGCAACTAATTAATTCTCAGTGCCCCTGTGAGGTAAATATATCTGTTTCATGCATTAATACATATATATATTATGTTTGATCTTTCCTTAACAAGTCCCTATAGCCCTAGAAATCCACACTAGAAACAGAGCTGGGGGGGGAGGGGAACAGCACCAACTTTGAAATCCAAAAGGTCTTCATTTGTATGTCAGATTGAAAGTAAAAAGAAAATAGTTATTTGGCAGGTCTTTTCCCACTGAGGGCTTGGATTGCTTCAATTTGTATTTAATAAGTGTACCAGTGAAAAGTATTTAATGCATAATGTATAATATAACTAGCAGTATACTAAATAATAACCTGTGACTTCAAACATTAATGACTGTTTGTGACTGTTCTTTTGAATTTCACACTGCACAGAAAATATTTGTCAGCAGTAAAAATAAGCTTCAGATAAATAAATGAAATATTGGTACAATAAACCCAAGTCATGATGTGCCTGTTTAAATGCATACATCTGTTTACTGAAGAACACCAAACACTGGTTTTGTATAATATTCTACTAATGGCAACAGTAATACTCAACATATTTTCACCTCTGCTACAGAAGAACTGCCAGGCCAGTACAACACTTGCAGCTGAAGGATATGTTTGTACCTTCTCACTTTTTTAACTTCTTGGGTTATATGAAACGATGAAAAAAATCCTTTCACACTCAGGAGGACAGAGATTTCACACTAAAGAACATTTAGATGAGATAAATCCAATTATTGCTATTTATTTAATTGTATTTTTCACATTTTTGGAACATGTGCACTAGGTTCATTCTCCTCAACCAAGGAGGCAACTGAGCTCTGGAAAGCATGCAGGTATTTCAAAAGGTATGCTTAAATCCAGTTTAACTCAGTTTAAATACATAGAATCATAGAATCAAACAGGTTGGAAGAGACCTCCAAGATCATCCAGTCAAACCTAGCATCCAGCCCTAGACAATCAACTAGACCATGGCACTAAGTGCCTCATCCAGGCTTTTCTTGAACACCTCCAGGGATGGCAACTCCACCACCTCCCTGGGCAGCCCATTCCAATGCCAATCACTCTCCCTGGCAAGAACTTCATCCTAGCATCCAGCCTAGACATCTCCTGTCACAACTTGAGACTGTGCCCACTTGTTCTGTTGCTGGTTGTCTGGCAGAAGAGACCAACCCACACTTGGCTACTGCCTCCCTTCAGGTAGTTGTAGACAGCAATGAGGTCACCCCTGAGCCTCCTCTTCTCCAGGTTAAATGCCCCCAGCTCCCTCATCCTCTCCTCATAGGGCTTGTGTTTACTAAAGTGTGAAAGTTTCAAGATGGTCAGATTTTATTAGCTTAGACTGAACTTCTTGAGTATGTTCCAAATTGAAAAAAAAAAAAAAAAATTGAATTCTTAGAAATTCAGGCATGAAATACATGACTCTGTTTCAAATTTCATAATGAAAAAATAACCAAGTTAAGTTCTAAGCAGTTAGACTTTATGTTCTCTGTAAAATAATACATTTTACTCAATATGTTTGGCTTGTGGATGCTCCCTCCCTGGAGGTGTTCAAGGTCAGGTTGGATGAGGCCTTGAGCAATCTGTTCTAGTGGGAGGTGTCCCTGCCTATGGCAGGAGGTTGGAACTAGATGATCTTTGAGGTCTCTTCCAAACTAAACCATTTTATGATTCTATATTTCACCTTGCAAAAATACTTTAAAAGAATCTAGTTCACATTGAACTAACCTGATCTTTCTTGGTCAATGAACTGGAAAAAAAAAAAATCCATCATTTTCACACTTTCCTTGTGTTCCAGTGGACATTCTATTTTGTTATGACCCAGAAAAGATCTTTCTCTGCTCTGACACCGAGTGAAAGGGAGCATTGATACCTTCTTCTTTACCCAGCTCCTGTCAGGGTATGGAATCTGGGCACAGGCAAATGTCTCAAATGTCTTAAAAATCTTTAGAAAACTCTATTTCCAAAGAAAAGCTACCAACTGCAGCATAAATGCAGCTGGTAAAGAGATATTTTCTTGGGTTTGCTGAGAGCTTGGAACAAAGTTCTCTGGGGTGCCTCAGCTCAGCTGATTGAGAGATGGCCTGTAGGGAACCACTGTTTTTGAGGTCTTCAAAGTAACATAGGAAAAAAATGACTAAATTTATAACCTGGGAATCTACCTAAATAGCAACAGATCAAGGACATGCTCATTTTGGTACATGGAGGCCTCTACAAGCCATTCGAATTACAAATGCTACAAAAGTGCTGAGTTAACTTCTGTGCTGGTAAATGCAATCTTATTCCACAGCACAGGCATTCCCACAGCATGCAGTTGTCAGGGTGGGGTCATAGTCAGGAAAAGATGGTTTCTGAGGCATTCAGATCTGCACCGCTGCTTCGCTACTCAAGAACCACTGATAGCTCTGAAGTATGGACCACATGCTGCTCTCTGTTATACTGGATTAAATCTGTAACCCATAGCGTGCTAAATCTGGATTTACACTTGCTTTGAAAATGCAGAGTTTGGCCTTTGCTGCTGCAAAGTGTCAGAAGGCAAAGACCCTTTAGACAGTCATTGTAGCATCTGCAATTAGAATCATAGAATCATAGAATCATAGAATGGTTTAGGTTGGAAGGGACCTCAAGGATCATCCAGCTCCAACCCCCTGCCACAGGCAGGGACACCTCCCACTAGAGCAGCTCGCCCAAGGCCTCATCCAGCCTGACCTTAAACACCTCCAGGGAGGTGTTTAATTATGCAGATGCTGTATGTAAAAAAAAAAACAACTTGCTGAATGTAGCATCATCCATGGCCCAACCCTCATTCATGAGTACCTGATCCATTCCAGATAGTCTTTCAGAACAAAAACTGAAGACAGAAGAGCATAAGTATTTCCAAAACCTAACTACAGACTGTTTTAGTATGCTGCTCTACTGATTTAACAAGATTGCTTCAAAGACCCACCGTGCTTTTACAAAGAGCTGTGCAACCTCCATCAGCTGAACTTCAATTATCCAATTTCCCCTGTACCTGGAAAGGCAATGCATGTTAATTACATCAAAAGTTATTTTAGTCACTCAATCATTCAAAGTTTGCTAGGCTTCTCATAAACTCAGAGATGCTGTAGAGATGGGTGTGTTCACATGTCAGCTCTACCTATCTAAAAAATTAAAGACCTGACAGCAATTTAGAAAATGAGTTGCTGAGGTTTTTTTAAACACCAAGCAGATCAAAGGTCTGATGAAATTTGGGGATATGTTGTAATTGTTAACCGTTTTAGAAGGGATCTCTCAGACAAGCATTCAGTTGAAGCAATTGTTTGCAAATGTGTGAGATCACCCTGGATCTTCCAGCCTCAGAATTAGCACAGAAATATGCATGTGATTTACTGTGGCAGGGGAACAAACCCCTCCTCTCATGTGGAGCTGATCTAATTTCTGAGCAAGACAGCTGAGGAAGGAAAAGCCATTTAAGTAATGTAGTGTTTAAAAGGCCTGGCCTGACCTTCATTTCTATCTATCTGCTTTCTTGCAGTGCCGCCTCTGAAGTGCTGTACTACATAAATAGCGTCTGCCCTGGGATTTTTAGCCTGAGCTTAGCAGAAAAGGGTCTGGTGGCTGTGATGCACTCTTTTGCAGTGATTAGTCACTGAAGTTTTTTCAGTTCTTCTGCCATTTAGGGCACATGTTACACTTCTATTTATCCAGATATGACCGGGGAGGCAGCTGATGAGGAGTGACTGAGTGCACTCTTGCTCAGCAAACCTGTGCACTAGATAAAAATAGAAAGCAAAAAGCACAGAAAATGGGAGGATGAAAAGCACCCCAGTAGAGAAGGCAGCTTTAGGACATGAAGTTTTCCTTCAGCCTCCAAGTATGTTGAAGTTAAACCTGTCACAGAAGTGAAGTTATCAGACTGGCAAGGACTACAAGGACTCCTCTGTAGCATGGTAGCACAGGCAGCTTCCCAGGGGAGGTTATGCAAGAAATTCTTATTGCAGGGACTTGGGCATTGCTGACCATGCCAGCCTGTTCTGCACCTTTTCTGCTGCATCTGGTCTTCTTGGGCAGTGGGGGGGAGGGGGAGAAGAAGGAACAAAAGAAAGAAAGAAAGATGCTACAGGATGCCAAGAAGCATCTGTAATTTATGGAAGGATATTTCATAACTTCTTAGAATCATAGAATCAATCAGGTTGGAAGAGACCTCCAAAATCATCCAGTCCAACCTAGCACCCAGCCCTATTCAGTCAACCAGACCATGGCAGTAAGTGCCTCAGACAGGCTTTGCTTGAACACCTCCAGGGACAGCAACTCCACCACCTCCCTGGGCAGCCCATTCCAATGCCAATCACTCTCTCTCTCTGTCAAGAACTTCCTCCTAACATCCAGCCTAGACCTCCCCTGCCACAACTTGAGACTGTGTCCCCTTGTTCTGGTGCTGGTTGCCTGGGAGAAGAGACCAACCCCCACCTGGCTACAGACTCCCTTGTTGTAGTTGTAGACATCAGTGAGGTCACCCCTGAGCTTCCTCTTCTCAGCTCCCTCAGCCTCTCCTCACAGGGCTGTGTTCCAGACCCCTCACCAGCTTTGTTGCCCTACTCTGAACACATTCCAGTATCTCAACATCTCTCTTGAAATGAGGAGCCCAGAACTGGACACAGCACTCAAGGTGTGGCCTGACCAGTGTTTAGTACAGGGGAAGAATAACCTCCCTTGTCCTACTGGCCACACTGTTCCTGATACAGGCCAAGATGCCATTGGCCACGCCTGGCCACCTGGGCACACTACTGGCTCATGTTTAGCTATTATCTACCAGTACCCTCAGGTCCCTTTCTGCCTGCCTGCTCTCCAGCCACTCTGTCCCCAGCCTGTGGTGCTGCTTGGGGTTGTTGTGGCCAAAGTGTAGAACCCTGCACTTGGCTTTGTTCAATCTCATCCCATTGGCCTCTGCCCACCCATCCAGCCTGTCAAGGTCCCTCTGCAGGGCTCTCCTACCCTCCAACAGATCCACACTTGCTCCCAGCTTGGTGTCATTTGCAAACTTACTGATGCTGGAGTCAGTCCCCTGGTCTAGATCATCAATAAAGATACTGAACAGGACTGGGCCCAGCACTGATCCCTGGGACACACCACTAGTGACAGCTGCCAACTGGATGTGGCACCATTCACCACTACTCTCTGTGTCTGGCCCTCCAGCCAGTTCTTGGCCCATATCAGAGTGAATCTGTTCAAGCCACGAGCTGCCAGCTTTGCCAGGAGCTTGTTGTGGCAGATAGTGTCAAAGGCTTTGCTGAAGTCCAGGTAGACTACATCCACAGCCTGCCCCACATTCACCTGGCGGGTAACCTGATCATAAAAGGAGATCAGGTTGGTCAGGCAGAATCTGCCCTTCCTAAACCCATGCTGGCTGGGCCTGATCCCTTGGCCATCCTGTAGGTGCTTTGTGATGGCACTCAAGATGGCCTGTTCCATGACCTTGCCTAGCACTGAGGTCAGGCTGACAGGTCTCTAATTTCCCGGTTCCTCCCTCTGGCCCTTCTAGTCCTCACATTGGCCAGCTTCTAGTCTTTGGGGACCTCTGCAGTGAGCCAGAACTGTTGATAAATGATGGAGAATGGCTAGGCCAGCTCATCTGCCAGCTCTCTCAGCATCCTAAGATGGATCCCTTCAGGTCCCATGGACTTAGGAGGATCCGGGTGGCTCAGCATGTCCTTACTGCTTCCTCCTGGATTACAGGGGTACTATAGTGGTCCCTGGCTCCATCTGCCACTGCAGGAGGCCAGTTGTCCTGGAGACAACCTGTGGACTATTGAGGCAAAGAAGCTGTTAAGTACCTCTGTCTTTTCCCCATCTTTTGTTACTGTATTCCCTTCTGCATCTAATAAGGAGTGGAGGTAGTCCTTGCCCCTTCTTTTGCCATTAATATATTTATAGAAACATTTTTTCCTTAACATATTCTCCTTAACAGCAGTGGCTGATCTAAGTTCTAAATGGGCTTTTGCCTCTCTATTTTTTTTTCCTACAAGACCTAGCTATATCCTTAAATTCTTCCTGGGATACCTCCCGTTTTTTCCAAAGGTGATATACCCCCTTTTGTTTTTCTTAATTCCTTTAGAAGCTCCTTGCCCATCCAGTCTGGTAGTCTCCCTTGTCAGCTCATCTTGACATGAAACCTCTCACATAGCTCCAGGCTCAGCCCTGCAAAGTCTCATCCTTCAAACATGAAGTGCAAAGTGCCTCACATGCCCCACTCTGAGATTGGCAGCCATCCTCAGTGCACAAGTGGCTGCTGCTCTATGCTCACCTAAGAGCATGCATGCCCATGCAGTCTAGCACAATGAGCTCTCCCCTACCCCACAGAACTGGCTCACATGCTGCAGAACCATAAGAGGCTCTTGAACTCTGTAGATTTCCTCTTGGGCAGAGAGTCTAGGGAGAGAAAGCAATGAGCAACCATGATGAGCACAGTCCCAGTCATACATAGCACAGGCCACTAGCTATTCTTCCTCCCTAGAAGAGGCATAGTGAAGCTGCATCTCAGTAGATCTTTGAACCACCACACAAATAGATCAATCAGCCTTTTAGGTGGAAGAAATACTGACATGGTTTTACACCACTCCCAGCACAGTCAAAGAGCAGAAAGAGTCCTTCCGAGTTCCAGGCAGGGGACCAAGGAGCAGATAGCAGTGATGACAGGGCATGCAGATCATCTGTTGTGCATTTTCTCACAAACCACAAAGTCATTGCCCATTTCAGGAGGAGACTAGAAGCAGGACTGCTGCAAACTTTCATGCACAACTCAACCTGCAGCTGCTCCAGTTTTAATAATGCTTCTTCTCAGTTCATCACCTTCCACCTGATTGCATTTGTAGTTTCATCTATTCTCTGGCCTCTGAATTACGTGGCCATAACTGGGGCTGAGGAACAACAGGGAAAACGATCCCTCTTCCTTTGTGCTGCACAAAATGCTCCTGTAGCAAGATGGGCAGAGGAGGACCAGACAAAGGCAGAGCAAGGAAGCGACACAAGGAGGGAGGTATGGCTGGGGAAGATCGCCTCACAGAGGATGGGGGCTTGGAGCAGACAGAGTAGGGATGAGTTTGCAGAAGGGCAAAGAGAGACTGATAATCCATCAAAGTCAAATTGAAAGCAGAGTATTAAACAAACCAAGTGCCAGGCACAGAAGCATCCTTATTAGCTTTAACAATATTATTCACCCATTTGAAAACAAGCACACACTTAGACACTTTGCAGATGAGGACCTTAAAGGAGCTGGCAGGCAGGTGCAGCACCTTCTTGCACAGAGCATTACAACCAGTTCTTATTCAACAAATATTTTGACACATTTCCAAGGTCTGTCTGACCTTTTGGGGACCTTACAAAGTTTCTCGGAGCACTGGCAAGCGCAAACTATATATTAAAAGCCTTTTAAAAGCCCGGCAGTTCTTAACACATCCAGTGAGCAGCCATCACCTGATAAAGCAGAATCAACAGTCCTGACTGGACAGTGAAATCACTCAGAAACATTTAGCCTCAGGCACTCACTTGTAACAGCAATCTAGGCACAAAACAATTTGAGCATTTCTTCTCACCATAACTCAGACGTTATACAGGGGAAAAACAAACCACAAAACCATGAATTCTTCCTAGTACAGATCTAACCTGTTAGGCTCCTGATCCAAAGCTCTGAAGAGAAAGAGAGATCATTTCTCCATAGGGTTACCAGACACATCAAGAGGTGAGATCCTCCTGCAACAGAACTCCTGGAAAGTCTGCAACTCCTGTTAGCTGTCTGCAAGTTTGCACATCACATTTCTTTCCTGGCTAAACATAAGAATATATTCTTACATGTCCCACACGTCTCTTGTTTGATATCACACACGACAAATGCTGCCTAATTCCCTTGGTATACCATTTCAGTCACATGGACAGATGAAGGATGAGTGAGAACAGCAGCATCCTCAGGTTGCAGAGAGATGTGTTGCCCCTCAGACAAGGTGTGTTTTGGGCCAGCTGTACCTGATTTGTCAAGGAGGCAGCTCTGCTACAGCTGAATGGGATCTAGATTAGCAAGGCCCTCCAGTTTTGGTGGCAAAGTTCCTCCTTCCCAATTGACACCACAGGCCCAAGTGCAAACAGGATAACTGAATCATCCCAGGTTTTGTCTGTTTTTAACCTGCAGTTAAATGTATCAAATAAGGGTATTTTTTTACCTAGATCATTTTGGAGATTCAGTATTCAGGGAGTCAAAAAAACCTTTCAGCCATGCTGAGGCATAGAACAGCATGGTAGTCTGTGTCTGAGATGTACATGTTTCTGTCACATCTAGATGTGACCCAGCAGTACTGCTGAGCCCCTACGGACCCTGGTTAGATCATCAGTCTCACAGCCAGACTAGGTTGGCAGAAGTAGAAGAGAGACCAAGAAGTATGCAAACACTTTGAAAACAAAGAAGTATGGTTCTCCAGTGGGAATAGAGCCCTGGCTGCTTCCTTGTGCCAAGATGGAAGTTTGCATCCTGCTCTAAAAAGACTTGGAACAATGTATGCCTCACCCAAAGTCAACTGTCATGAATGAGAGATTGGTATTGACTTCCAGGGCTGAAGCTTCCAATTCTTAAATAAACAGAATGTGACATTATTTCAGACAGAAAGATCTCACCATTTCCAAAGAGTCCAGTCTGCTCCTCAAGATTGAGGAGCAATCCCAAGAAGCCAGCAGGAAGAAGTTAATAAAGTTTTTCTGTGTGATATTTATCTGGTGTCAAGTGTCAGCCAGTTTGCCCATCTGGGATATTAATAATGCAAATAGTGCTAAAGGTTGCTTTGCTCAGAATAAGCCACGGGAACTTACAGAGTTCATTAGACTCACATATTTCCTCTAATTCCATTTAAATAAAGAGAGGGGATGCCGTGCCATTTCCTTTCACACAAAACTGTTGGGTCTTGGCATGGTTTTTACATTATTTCATTAGCCCACTCAAATTTCACTGAATTGGGAATATTCTAGTGACAATAATGTCCCTCTCCTGCTGAGTATCAGAAGGTGGAAAATAAAAAAGCTCAGCCACACAAATGCAGCCTCAGCAAAACACCCAAGGTGGCTGGAAAATATCACTTAGTCGAATTATTCTTCCTGTATTTGCTTGTGAATTTGGGGAAATAAAAACAAGCCACAGTTTTCCCCCTCTCTATAACCTACTGCTGTTTCACCTGTGAAGAAAACCACTCCACAGTTCAGCCTTACCCACTCTTGGTGCAGTGTCCCATAAACTCCTGCAAACACATCTTGCAATAACCAAAGAAAGAAAATCAACCAACACTACACAACACGGTACAACACAAAATACGATGTGCAACCAAAAGCCCAATTCAGAGCCTCATGTAAAACATCCTTCAACCACTCATTGAAGTTAGTAAGCAGACATATTACTCACTGATTGATATATTACCCTCCCCTGCCAACGCATCTGGGCACATCACAAAGTGGAAAACAGTACATTAATCTCTGTCAGAGGGAAATCAATGGGAATCAGGCACCTAATTCCCTTAGCTGCTATGGGAAGTCCCACCCTTCTTTCACTTACCATAAATCAAATTTACAAGAGAATCTTTCTCTGCCTGTGAACATACTGCATCTGCCCAGCCATGATCTCTTCCCTCTGAAATTCATCCCTGAACAGCTGGTTCTGGGGTGCAAGAACCATGTGGCACTGCAGTGCTTCCTGAGGTCCATGGGCAACACTGCAAGAGGCTGTCAGGGTCTTGTGCGCTGAGTGAGAGTCAACTCCTCTGTACAAAATCATCCCTGAGCAGGCAGGTACAAGGAAAAGTAAAATGAAAGTGATGCCTCAAAATAAATATGGAATTGAGAATCAAACATTAATTTTGCATTTGGGTACTTGCTGGCTGAGTTATTCTGCTCCTCCAAGCACTGTAGCTTCTGCCTGGGGTGGGAACATTTGTCAAAGTCACATTTGTTATTTCGTTGGTACTAGTTCGGCAGTTTAGATACATATCTATGAGCAATCACTTTCTTGTTCCTGACTTCCAACACTCCAGGTATTTTTTTCGCAGGAAAAGCTGATTAATTACAGGAATCTGAGGGGAATGTCAGAAGGGCTGAGCAAGATGACACCTGGTAGATTTGCCTGCTGCACATCATGGAATTGAGTCCACAGTGTTGCGAAACTTTTCCCCTGCAAACAAGCTTCTGAAGTTCAGTCCCAAATCCATCTCTAATGGTGAGCTGAGCAGATGCATGTCCCTGTATACTTTTCTGAGGTAGTACAGAAAGAAGACTATACATGAGGAAGGCTTCTTGGAGAATCTGAAGAAGAGCTGCTGTTGCCCTTCAAAGACAACTATCTACCCCATCATTTCCACAGCTCTGTGGCAGTTAGTGCTCTAGACAGCATCTCACACCAAATGACACAAGTACAGTGCAGCCTCCTGGGGTCTAAGTGGGCCTTACACCTACCTCAGCTATGTTTGCAGAAGCCCTTTTGTTCCTTGTGAAATCAGTTCATTAATGAAGATCTGGGTTGCTTCCAGTCCTACTTGCTGTCTGGGCAAAGAAGACATCAATCTCCACCATCCACTGCCAAACAGCACAACCATTGTGGTGCCAGAAGCAAATGAATTTTCTTTTTTGTTCTTCATGTGGAGGGGCTTTTTAAAATCTTCAAGAGACATGCATTCATATTAAATTGTATAGAAATCATTTGCATTTCACAGTACAGCCAAAGTCCCTTTCTGTCACAAAGTCCCACAAGTCTATAAAGCTGTTGATTTCATGCTTATTAATTTTCTCCTTCTGAAATCAGAAGGAAGACTGAAATCTGCAGAGATGAGAGCACAACAAGGAGTGGAGAGCACCTAAAGACACAGGTTGCATCCCCAAAACCACCAAGTGCATCAGTGCAGAATTGTGCTTTGTTGGTTTATGCTCTGAAATTGCCACTGGACCAAAGGAGTGCTGAAAGCACTTCCCAGCTGAGTACAAATGGCAGGAGAAAGCAGGTGCAGGTGATTGCATTGAGGACAGAGGAAGTAGAGCAGCCTTCTCCAAAGCAGCAAGGAAACCTCTTTGTTCAGACCTTTGCAATTGAAAATGCAAATTCAGATGGCCTCAAAGAGTTCACAGATCTGTGTCAAACTGGTGAAAGCAAAAGAGAGTCCAAAAGACTGTTTGATGGGGGCAAGTTTGAGTACAATTTTACTTTTTAAAAAACTTTTCTTTTTTGAAGCAGTGTTTGAAAAGTTTGCATACACCTCCTAACTACAAATGTTAAAGCAAATGTACATTAAATGTAACTTACATTTAAGGGGTAGGTGGGAGAATGAATATTACAAAATACACAGTTTATCTGAAGTGAAATAAGATATCTGGATTTAGATCAAGCAAAATATTTAGAACCACGTTTTTTTTTTAACTTCAGTGTTTTAGCTCAGCTGGCAAATGTAATCATCCATCATCACTTTGCTGTTCTTCTACCCTGTCTAAGGTCACAGATCACGTATCTCCACACAGAGATCAGAAGCAGTGGCTTTCCATAAAGCCCACCTTCCAAACAACACAAGTAAATATGCCTCAACAAGCTCTACGAGAGCTGCCAAGGAGCAGAAAAAATATGCACATGAAAATGAACTAGATCAAATCAGGGGCTCTGCATGAACTTGACAGGTTCTGTCCTCTGTAGTTAAAATAAACCCACTGTACCATGGATGTTTTCATTGTAGTGCACAAACATCAAGTGCTAAAAGCATTTTGGTTTATTGCAAAGAGTCTGTTTTGCAGCAGCTGCTCTGAATCCAAACTTGTTTTTCTCTGATCTTGCTATTTTTGCATGTATCAGAGACTTTAGTCTCCTGCTACTTCTGTGGCATCCTAAAACCCAACTCTGACAGGCTTCAGAAAGCAGGGAAGCCCTAAGGAACCCCTGGCAGGGCAGGCCCTCTCTCTCTCAAGTTGCATTCCAGCAAAATGGTAGGTTCATGCCAGTCAGTGAGATTCATAATGAGAGTTTGCAGGCACATTAAAAAAAAAAAGAAGACATCATCTGTCTGAAAGAAGGAACCACCAGAGTTAGCTCACATTCGTGCTCCAGATTGGTTCAGCAAAGTCCAAGTGAGTATCTAGGTTTCCAGTTTTGCCTATCCTGCTCGCCCATACAGCTCAGGGTCACACACCCTATGCTCAGACTGAAGTGGCAGCAGCAGCACCTCTGTTCTACTGATGTCTGGGGCTCCATCAGTGAGGAATAGGGTCCCCCCAGGTGCTTCTATGAAAATCTGCACCAAGAAAACCCCTAATTCCTTGAGCTTTGTAGGGTCACAGAGTGGGCACCTGGACCTACACCTCTGAGGAGTCTTCTACAAGGTGTTCACTTTTCCTAATGTGAGCAGCAGTACAGCCTAGCAGCCCTGCCAGCAACGTGCCTCACCATGCTGTTGGCTGTACTGCAAACCACTCCACAGCAAAGCAGGGTCCTGCAGGGAGCCCAGCTCATTCACAACCCCCAGGCCACAGCTCATCCATACGGTGGAGCATATCACTCTCCCTCCTGTCGTCTCAGCTTGCCCTCTGTGTGCAGGAAATAAATGCAGAGGGGAGCATGAAATCTGCTGCTGTTTTGCTTCCTTTAGCCTCTGCCCTGGCCCAGCCTGAGACCAGCACATCCCACTTACTTGCAGCACAGCATCATAGCAAAAAAAAAAAAAAGTATAAAATGCCTCCCCCAGTCTCTGCTGACTGTTTTCCTGGGGGGCTGAAGGGTTGGGATAGAATAGGATAGAAGTGCTGCCTGCATAATCCTATAGCAACAGTTAACATTCATGCTTAACTGTATTGCAAGCACAAACTGCAGCAGCACAGCAGGAAGAAGCTGCCTCTAGTTTGAAGCTAGCTAGAATGTTTTGGTGAGAAGAACTAGATTACAGGCTGTGAAAGGGAAACAATGGTAACGTCTACTTCCCTCATAGGCTTGCTGAGATGTGTAAGAATAAGAATCAAAACATAGATAAAGTAGTCTCTCACTTGGGCTGCTGCTGTGGAACTGGCTGAGCTTACTCTTTAACCTCACCCTCCATTTTGGACTAATCCACTTTGCTTCCTAANTATCAGTGCATCAAGACAAGATGGGAGAGGTCAGCCCAAAGAACGTGCAGACACGAGCTCCTGGGAAAGGCAGATAACTCTATCATGGATGGAGCACCTTAATGCTGCCTGGGAAACTACTGTTTCATTCATTGTAGCAAGCTCTTTTAGCCTCTTCCCTTGCCAGAGCCTGCAGCAGTGTGGGAATGGACGAGATGAAGCTACTGGCAGGGTTTGAACCGAAGATGGGGACACGCCTGCAAAACTGGCTAATGGCTTGGCAAACAGAAATAAATAAATGTTGCCACCTTGCAGCACATGAGCATTCATCTCTCTTATCTTTATCTGGCTGCAGATCTCACCTTGCTTTTGTTTGCCAGCTTTACTGACATGGCATCCCAGCACTCACAGTGCTGAAGATGTCATAGCTGGAGAAGAAAGGCAGAGCTTTTCCTTCCAAAAAAAACCCAAAGAAATGCAAAATTGTTAAAGTTATTTTTAAATAGACTTTTGCCCACTCTTCATCATTTCATTCACCGAGTGATTGGTGTGATACAGCAATACTATATGTGCTAGGAAGTGGGGAAGGGGGAGGAAAGATCTGGCAGAGGAAAAGCTAGGAACTATCAAGGTGCATGAAAAAAAGCCCTGAGGTGAGATTTCAGCCTTTAACACATAGTTTAATCTGTGCAAGCGGCACTTGGCACCCACTGTGCAAGAGGTGGGAGACATGCTCATTGTATTCACAGGTCACCTCATCAGCCTGTGCTCCTACATCAGGCAGGCAACCAAGGTAAAGCTCAGATATAACCTGCGAGAAGGTTGCTGCAAGGGATCTGTGTGCCAGGCCCCTTTATCTCCCAGAGGACTGAAGCCATCTCAGGTCCCACTCACCTGGTTGCCAGATCCTGTGGAGTCTGGATTCTGCTGCACACTAGGGCAGCAGAACCTGCACCAACCACAGACTGAAAACTGTACTTTATTCAATTAAATGCCAAGAATGATCATGTGAATCGTTGCAATCTCATCCCACTTCTCATGGCATTTTTCTCTTTGGTTTAATTGTCTTTTCCACTAGCCTAACGACTCTTCCTAGTCAGGAAAGGTTTCACATCACCAGTGCTTGGACTTATTGAAGACATTGCCAGGAGCCAGCCCCAGGCAACCCCGGAGATGAGACGGGAAGGAGAGTGCTGCCCATCATGGGGGCAGGGCAGGCTTTATGATCATAAGCACATGCATTTTATGCTGCTGCCAGAAGCAATCAGTAGCAGGATGGTTACCAATGTTAGCGTGGGCCTGGTTGGTCATTACATTTCAGACTCATCCTCTGGGATGAAAGGAGCAGCCTTTATCTCCTTCCATCTCCTGAATAAGCAGAACATAAAAGCAGAAAAGACTCCCTAGAATACCAACAAACTTTCCAGTTTTCAGACTAGATTACTTCATGGTTAATTTATTCTTATGCAATCTTGTTTTCCTTGCTTTTTCCTTTCCCTGGTGCTTGCCCCTTTGAAGTATTTATAGATTGAACTCAGATCCCCTCTTTGCCTATTCTGGACAAGACAAGCCACACTCTTCTGAGTCTCTCCTAAGATAAATGTTCTATTTTTCTACCAGTCTGCTCATTTTCCCATCCACATTATAGGAGCAACCAGGATATGACATCTAGTAGTGACACACACCAGGCCAGGGACACACTCACACCACTGACTCTTTCCTTTTCATGGACATACCTCATGGTGAACTCTTTCTTGGTCAACATCCCATGGACCAGATATCTCTTCTGTAAAAGGGCCTCAAGCACCAGCTCTGAGAGTGAAGACAAGGACGTGATTTCTGCTGTTTGATATGGCACTGTCCTCACAGTAGCACACCACTTGGCTGGCATTGAAGATGAGGAAGGGAAGACACACAAGATCCAGTGAATGGCAGCACCCAGCACTCCTTTGTGCCAACTGTGATGCCTTTATCCATCATGTGGGACTCAGTGATGGATGTCACAAGTTCTTTTTCTGCTGAGCAGGATTTGGTCCCCGCTGGTGGAAAGACTGGGGAGTTTGCACAACGCTCCTGGACCCATCACTTTTGGCTGCTATGCTCACACTCCCTCACCACGCAGCTCTGCGGTTCTGCCCCCGCACATTTCATCTTCTCCTCCCTGTCAGTAGCACTTATGGGAATTTCAAGGCGATGAAGCTAGGCGGTGATCAGTTGCATTTGCCTGGGAAACAGTGAACAGCAGAAATGGTCTAAATACTTTCAGGCCTCTGGCAGTTCACAGAGCAATACCCCAGGCAAAGAAAAAGATATCTTGATTAGAATAATTATAATTGTCTTTTCCTTCATTCTTTCTACAGAAATTCCAGGCTAAATTATCATCTAATTTCAGAGAGCTCCATGACCAAGATTATCTATGAGTCATTTGTAATTATGTGCCAGATTGTATTAAAGCATGAAAATACAAAGGTTTCTCATCAAATACTAAGGAGAGGGAGAGAGAATCAAATTACATTGGAGCAAAATAACAGTTCCAGGCACTTTCTGATTCATGGCATCCAGCAAATGAAAAGAGAGGAAGAAAAAAAAAGAGAGAGAGAAGATTCTAATTTTAATAATTGCAGAATTGTGAAAACTGACAAATTACAGGAAATTCAAGTTAAAGGTTGACATACCACCCTCTTTCAGTGCTGCTCTGGAACAGTGAAAGGAGCTCTAAGACTCTCCCATTCTGGCTGTGCACAAATTCCCATGGGAACTTCTATTGCAGCTTCACCCCAAGCCTGAATTTGTGTTAAAGAGTGGATTAAAAGACGTGCATTTAGAAATGCAGCCCATATCTATCCAAACAAGTTCTAATGGGAGCGGCAAATGTGCTGGTTGTCTTTTGCACTCTCTCATACTCAGCAGCAGATAATGTCCCTGGACTTCTGCATTTTTCTACAGCCATCTGCCCAGCCTGGCTCCTGGGGCAGGAGCTACATTGGCAAATTGAGGTTTTCTTCCCACAGACCCCGATTTGCAGCACCAGTGATGAGTCCCAGGGTCAATCCTGGCATGCTGCACTTTTTATTTTAAACAGCCAGAGGGAATCAAAGGTGGAAAAGGTGAAAACATTCCCTATGTGGAGACATGGAGAGTTAAAAAGGAAGGATAGAAGGTGTTCAAAACAAGGTCATTGGTTGCAGCGGCAAAGTATGGGACTGCACATCGAGGGAGGCCAAGATGACAGTCTATACAAGGCTCTACCTTGTTCACTTCATAAGGATATGAATCAGTGCTGGGCCCAGTCCTGTTTAATATCTCCACTGATAATCTGGATGAGAGGAATGAGTCCACCATCAGTAAGTTTGCAGACGATACCAAGTTGGCAGCAGGTTCTGCACTTGGGCCACAACAACCCCATGCAGCGCTACAGGCTGGGGACAGAGTGGCTGGAGAGCAGCCAGGCAGAGAGAGACCTAGGGGTACTGGTCGACTGTGGGAGAACACTCTACCTAGGCAGGGCATGAGCTGTAAACATCAGAGCTCATGCTGCGAACTGTCCTTGGGCTGCCTGGGGCCCAGGACAGCAAGCTGTAAACAATGAGCACCCCACGCACACCTGCAGGGGGCTGAGCTTGCCATCCCATGGGGTGGACACCAGGGGATTGACTGACCTATCGATACCTTGTTTATAACTCTGAACCAATCTGTACCTTCCACTTATGTAAACCTCAGCTAGTTGTGCACACCTCTTCTAAAGGGGTATATAAGCTGTTGCACTTCCTGAATAAAGCTGTACTGCACTGCACTGAGCATAAGGCTGCTGGCAGCTAACTGAGTCATCGTCAGTACCCCAATCGATTCTCGGCCTCCCCGGCAGCCTGTCACCCGCAGTCGACAGCAGACTGAACATGAGCCAGCAGTGTGCCCAAGTGGAAAAGAAGGCCAATGGCATCCTGGCCTGGATCAGGAATAGTGTGGCCAGCAGAATCAGGGAGGTCATTCTGCCCCTGTACTCAGCACTGGTTAGGCTGCATCTTGAGTACTGTGTCTAGTTCTGGGCCCCTCAGTTTAAGAATGATTTTCAGGTGCTGGAAAGTGTCTAGAGAAGGGCACCAACGCTGGTGAGGAGGCTGGAGCACAGCCCTGTGAGGAGAGGCTGAAGTTGCTGGGGGATGTGCAGCCTGGAGAAGAGGACATTCAGGGCAGACTTCATTGCTGTCTGCAACTACCTGGTAAGGGCATTGTTGCCAGATGGGGGTTGGTCTCTTCTGCCAGGCACCCAGTGACAGAACAAGAGGACACAGTCTCAAACTGTGCTAGGGCAGGTTTAGACTGGATGTTAGCAAGAAGTTCTACATGGAAAGAGTGATTGCCCATTGGAATGGGCTGCCTGAGGAGGTGGTGGAATCACCATCCCTGGAGGTGTTTAAGAGGAGGATAGATGAAGCACTTGGTACCATGGTTTAGTTAATTAGAAGAGTTAGGTGATAGGTTGGACTCCATGATCCTAGAGGTCTTTTCCGGCCTGGTTAATTCTGTGATTCTGTGATATGGTATAGTAGTGACTCTGGTACAGTTAGATAATGGTTGCGCTTGATGACTTGAATGGAGTCAATTCCACATGGAGAGGAACTGTGAATGTCTGGTTGGAATGAGGCTTAAGACCTGGAGGAAGCTAAAGACTTCAAGGAGAAGTGACTCATTTATCTTGGAGAAGTTGGGTTTTGATGAGACATTAGGAGGAAATTCTTCCCCAGGAGGGTGATGAGGCACCAAACAGGTTGCCCAGAGGAGTTGTGGAAGCTCCAAGCCTTGAGGTGTCCAAGACTAGGTTGAATGGGATCTTGAGCAAGCTAGTCTATCAGGAGGTATCCCTGCCCAGGGCAGAGGGGGTTAGAAGCAGATGATCTTGAAGGTCCCTTCCAACCCAAAGCAATGTGTGATTCTGTGATGTTAGAGGCCTTTTCCAACCATGGTGATTCTGTGATGAACAAATGCACACATGAACTTTAAATAAACCAGTAACACTCGGATGGGGCTGCTTGACTTTCCTGAAAGAACACAATCTCCTTTTTTGCCTCTTACAAAAATGATGAGTATTTACCACTCATGAAAGGTCATAAACCGGGAAATGTTTCAAACCACTGTATAAAAACAAAGCAGGAGATGATGAAAGGTCATTCATGACTGTCTGGGATGTTTTCCCCCACAGATTTCTGTATTTTTGGTTAACTTGGATGCTGCCTATCCAGCCATGGCCAGGACTCCTTCAGGTGCACCTGGCTGCTACATCCCAAGACCTCCCTCTGCTCTCCACAGGCATGGGCACGTGGCATCTCACACTCTCCGTCACACATGCAACTCTTCCAGATTGCTGGTTTGGGAGGAATTGAGCTCTTTTTGTTTGATTTCCTTAGATCTGATGATGAACTATCCCCAAGCCCACAATGAGAGCTCTGCCCCAATGTGTGAGGTCTCTCCATTACCCTTGCCCTAGAATCACAGAATCACAGAATTAACCAGGTTGGAAAAGACCTCTAGGACCATGGAGTCCAACCTATCACCTAACACCTTCTAATTAACTAAACCATAACACTAAGTGCCTTACCCAGCCTCCCTTTAAACACCTCCAGGGACAGTGACTTCACCTCCCCGGGCAGCCCATTCTAATGCCAATCACTCTTGCTGCGAAGAACTTCCTCCCAACATCCAGGCTGAACCTGCCCTGGCACAGCTTGAGACTGTGTCCTCTTGTTCTGTCACTGGGTGCCTGGGAGAACAGACCAATCCCACCTGGCTACAACGTCCTTTCAGGTAGTTGTAGACAGCAATAAGGTCACTCCTGAGCCTTCTCTTCTCCAGGCTGCACACTCCCAGCTCCTTCAGCCTCTCCTCACAGGGCTGTGCTCCAGCCCCTTTACCTGCCTTGTTGCCCTTCTCTAGACACCTTCCAGCACCTCGACATCTTTCTTAAACTGAGGGGCCCAGAAGTGGACAGAGGACTCAAGGTGTAGCCTAACCAGTGCTGAGGCAGAAGGACTTCCCTGGTCCTGCCAGCCATACTGTTCCTGATCCAGGCCAGGATGCCATTGGCCTTCTTTTCCACCTGGGCACACTACTGGCTCATGTTTAGTTGCCTGACAACCAGTAACCCCATCTCCACTCTCTGCCTGGCTGCTCTCCAGCCACTCTGTCCCCACAGCATGAGGGGTGGGAAGTTTCTTAACCCACTAAAACTGGAAAAGCATTTAGGCAATGAAAAGTTAACAGCACAGGAGTTTGGTTTTACTAAGTGAAAAATCATACTCAGTGGGACACTGAGAAGCTGTGGCACTGGGATTTATGCCCCAGTGCCCTGTTCACATGCTTCTCAGCTCCTGAGACAGAACAGCACTAAGTTTACACAGGTGCCTTGAGTCACAGTTGGCTTGCATGAGCTAGGTGAAGGTAAAGTGTCAATAGCTCCACCTATTTACTCAGATCATGTGAAACAAACACCATCATCACAAGTGTTTGTTAAAGCCAGAGAGAAATTACATGAAAAATATATTAGCATCCCTAGGGTGCCATGGGAACCATCTCACTCATTCCTGGCCACACAGCCACCTCTGCCAGCAGTCCCAGCGGCACACCCCAATGGTTGGAAGGAGCACTCTCCACGTGTGCCCACAGCCCAACTCTGAATACTTCCACAGGACCTGGCAAACTTTATCTTTTGCCTAGAAACTCAGCCCATTACTGCTGCCTAGGAGATGGCCTGCTGCTTTGCTCAACTGAAACAGAGAGCGCTTTCCCTCCATGGGATGTGAGTGTCACCCAGAGCCTCATTGTATCAGCCCAGCCTGTTAATAACTTCCTGCCCCAGAGAAGGACAAAAATTCCCCTTTCAATTCCCTGTCTCATTGGTGTGTCTGAAAACACAGAGATACTGCAAGTGAAATTTCATTTACACATTACCTCCTCCATGCAGCAATTCCAGAGCACATGAGGTTAGCACAAACATCTACATGGATGCACAGGTGCAGCTACTGAGTCTGAGGGTAGTCAGCGCTGGGTCCTAATAAGCTTCTGCCTTCCCACCTCCACCTTCTGAGCCCTCATACTCTGTGAAACACCAGACATCTCTACTGCTGGGGATGCCACATGATGGATGTCAACACTGCAGAGCACAGGCAGCAATCAGGGACAGTAGTGGGCAGGAGTTTCATCTCCAGCTCCATAGGACACTCTAACCCATATTTTCTTTTGAGAAGAAGGACTTGATTCAAAAATGTACTTTTGTTTTGGAGGGTGGAGAAAATTCACGGTCACCATGACTCTGAGTCAAAAGAGCTCCAGAGGCAGTTAAAACAGTTGCTTCTGGAGGATCAGAGCACCCTGGAATAGTTCTTGGAGGGTTTCTAATGAGTCCAACCCACAAAGCACATGGACACAGCCACCACAGTGGCAGGCTGGGGGCAGGAGATCTGTAGCACTCAGGATGTGGCTTAACTTGGCTCACATGGACTTCAGATTTCTTTGATGGAATCCAAATTAAACATGCACACACACCAGGGCACAACACTTCAGTCATAAAACTGCAGTGTGGGAAACAGCAGAGAAGGAAACTAGCAGCAGCAATTGACATGCAGGGCAAGTAAGCCAGCTGCAATTTATTCTGCATGTGCTTCAGACATTTGAAGTTGTCTGCATTCCTCATGAAGTTTTTGTAATGCCTGTTGCACGAGTATGTTTTAAATGCCAGATTTAGCTGCAGTGAGCATCACTTAGCAGCCTCACAAATGCTCCCCTTGCCTGCTGTGAAGTGGCAAATAAACAAATTCATAACCTAAGATTTTTATGGTGTAACATTTCACAATGCCTCCTCAGCCCAGCTATATATTAAAAGCTCTTTTGTTTTGTGACACATGATGTCTGGTTAATAGCAGAAGGGAAATGCTGAAGCCTCTTGCTCTTTAGAACAATTAGGACTTTAAACAAAGACTGAGACAGATGGGAACAGGATTTCCTCACCTCATCTCACTCCTGGTACCCACAAGGCAGACACTCTGTCCCTACAACTCATCAGCAGATCCTTTATATTCAGCGGAAAGAAGCAGGCAGTTCAGGGAGCAAAGGTGATAACTTTAAATGAAGGAAAATACTCCTAGACCTCTGCAGAGTAGATGTCCACATGTGTTTATGGGGGCACGGCTGGCACTGCTACACCTCAGAGCATGGAGCAGTGTGGGAGTCAGTGGGATAAATAGGCCACAGCAAAGTTGCGTTGAGAGAACAGAGCTAGACGAGCTGGTATAGGTGATCCTGCTCTGGCAGGGGGTTGCAATAGATGATTTTCCAGGTCCCTTCCAGCCCCTGACATTCTGTGATTCTGTGATAAGTGAGTCCCTGTACATTTTTGTATGACCACAGAGATGGAGAGGTAGGTCTGCTTGTTCCCAGAACGACTTAGCCTGGAAACTGCCCAAATGAAACAACTTTTCTTCACGGCTGTAGGTTCATGGCTAACTGTCCTATGATAAATTCTTCCAGAGGACTAGGCAGATCCCAGGAGACTAACAGTCTGCCCCAGGGTGAGGACATAAGATATCATAATTTGTTATTCCATCCCATATTCTGCACCTCCCTATATAGAATCATAGAATCAGTCAGGGTTGGAAGGGACCACAAGGATCATCTAATTCCAACCACCCTGCCATGGGCAGGGACACCCTACTCTAGATCAGGATGACCACAGCCTCGTCCAGCCTGGCCTTAAACACCTCCAGGAATGGGGCTGCAACCACCTCCCTGAGCAACTCACTCCCGGCTCTCACCACTCTCATGCTCAACAACTTCTTCCTCGTGTCCAGGCTGAATCTCCCCACCTCCACCTTTGCTCCATTTCCCCTAGTCCTGTCACTACCTGATATCTTGAAAAGTCCCTCCCCAGCTTTTTTGTAGGCCCCCTTCAGATACTGGAAGGCCACAAGAAGGTCACCTCACAGCCTCCTCTTCTGCAGACTGAACAGCCCCAACTCTTTCAGTCTGTCCTCATAGCAGAGCTGCTCCAGCCCTCTGAGCATCCTCGTGGCCCTTCTCTAGACATGCTCCAGCATCTACACATCCTTTTTGTAATGGGGGCTCCAGAACTGGATGCAGTACTCCAGATGGGGTCTCAGCAGAGCAGAGTAGAGGGAGAGAATCACCTCCCTCAACCTGCTGGCCACACTTCTCCTGATGCAGCCCAGGATCTGGTTGGCTTTCTGGGCTGCAAGTGCTCACTGCTGGCTCAGGTTGAGCTTCTTATCCACCAGCATACAAGGGGCAGAGGCCAGTCATGCCTCTCTCTCTCTGCTCTGGCATATGGCTGCTGCTGTCACTTTGGTTTCTGTGGCAGTGAGGCCTGGCTGGCAAACTATTCCTTACTGTGTATCTGAGGCCTACTCTGGGTCGGGGGGAGGCTTGGCTGGCTGTGGCCTAGCCGAGTCCTTGTTTGGGGCCCAGCTGGGCCAAAGCTGATTCTGAATGTATATATATGTATATACATATATCCTTTGTGCCTTGATACTTCCTGTACTTTTATAAATAGTATTTCTACTTAGCTGCCAATTCTGTGGGAGTGGTTTTATTTTCACCCCTTTGTGGTAAAACACCTTCTGACCCAGCTCAGCCCAGAACATTCACCCACCTGAAATGGCAGAGGCTCCTCTCGGTCCTTTGTCCTCGGTCAGCATGCAAGTCAGCACTGCAATTTGAGCGGAGTTGAGTACTGCAACCTCTGCAATTATGAGCCTGGCATAGCAGGCAGGAGCTGTCTGACTTTCACCCTGCAAGAGACACAACACTGCAGCTGGCAATTTGCTACTCATCAGCCCTGTGACCACGAGAAGGGCATGTGCCAGGGCTGAAGAGATGTTCTCATCACACAGTGCCTCTTGCCGCTGGGGTCACAGATGCTTCTCGTCTGTCTCTGGCAAAAGGAGGAATTGCCTTTCTCTCGGCAAGCACCCTTTCTTTCAGGACAGACCTCCACAAAAACACTTGCCCACAGACAGAGAAAACAGCAAAAGGTGGCAAGTGTCTCTGTCGCCAGAGTAACCCAGGAGCTAAGGGAGATGACTGCCTGAGGGAGCTGGGCTTGTTCGGCCTAGAGAAGTGGAGGCTCTGGGGTCACCGACTGGCGGCCTACCAGTACCTGAAGGAGGCTGGTTACAGGACTGTTTACAAAGGCCTGCAGCAAGAGGGCAAAGAGCAATGGCTTCAGACTAGGGAAGAGCAGATTTATATTGGATGTCAGGAGCAGGTTCATTACTATGAGGGTAGTAGAACACTGGAACAGGCTGCCCGGGGCGGCAGCTGTGGTCTCATCCCTGGAGCTATTCAAAGTGAGGCTCGACAGGGCTCTGGGCAGCCTGATCTAGTTGAGGGTGCCTCTGCCGACTGCAGAGGGGGTTGGACTAGATCACTTCCAACTCGGACCTTCTATGATTCTATGACTGTAAGGGTTGATGACTAAATGACAACAGGCGACCCCTACTTAGTACCACAAACAAAAAGTGAGCTGGTGCTTAAGCTGATACAAAGGCACCTTCGCTATTAGTCTCCTGAAGGGCAGTTCACCTGAATCTTCTTTCTGAGCTCCTCCTGAGCAGTGGGGCAGGCAAACCCACTGCTCTTAGAAGGCATTTTCTTCATGTCAAGTCTTTGAAACTCAACATGTTTTTTCAGAGCAACTGTTAGGGTTCTCAGGGCTTGCAAGCAAAGAAATTTTCCTCTGCTGAGACTTAACAGTCCAGCAAACCTCCCTTCAACACACTGGTGTGGATCCTTCTAAGATGTCCGTCACTACAGCTCCTAAATACATTACAGCCTGATATTTCTTGCTGGTGTGTAAATGACCCAACATACTCTATGTGAAGAGAAAGGGGAAGGCTTTCCTTAGTGATCTGTGTAGACCTGTAAGACTTTTGTTCTCCTTAAAACACTGAGATTCTTCTGAAAAATGGCTTTTGACATTAGATCAGCCCAGTCTAGAAAAACTAGAAGGACTGAAGTCTTCAACAGTGCAAAAAGCTGACACCAAAGCTTGGCCAGGTGTAACAGGGTCAGCAGTCCCAGAGAGGATCAAAGGGTTGAACAGACTAAGAAGTTAGCCAGCCAATTACTCATTTGGTAGGCATTTTTTACTGCTTTTGTGCAGCATGATTCATCTCTTAATATGTGCAGGGACAGTCAATCCTTTAGCTGTCCGAATGAATCACTACACGCTCCCCACTCTCTACTCCTGTGAGGCCAAGAACCTGCACAGCCAAAACAAACTGTTGGAGGAAGCAGGTCTGAAAGTCAGCAACTGCTCACATCAAAAAAAGCCAAACCAAAACACCCCACGAATAAGAACTTGCATATTTAAAGGGATATAAACCTTCCCTGTCATGAATGAGGTGTTCCAGATGTGAGTACACTCATTATGAGACAGCTCTCACCTCTGAGGAACATGGCATTAGTTGCTCAAGAGAAATACAAGCTTGGAACAAACATCAAGGCCTTGAGAGGTGGTTTGTGTGGTTAGGGTTTTACTCTGAGAACGGCTATGTTACTACCTCTAGTATCTCTTCTTCACAGAGAGAGTGATTTGCCATTGGAATGGGCTGCCCAGGGAGGTGGTGGAGTCACCGTCCCTGGCGGTGTTCAGGAAAAGACTGGATGAGGCATTTAGTGCCATGGTCTATTTGACTGGATAGGGCTGGGTGCTAGGTTGGACTGGATGATCTTGGAGGTCTCTTCCAGCCTGGTTGATTCTATTCTATTCTATTCTATTCTATTCTATTCTATTCTATTCTATTCTATTCTACCTGCTTTCAGCACAATCTCAGGCAATCTAGCAAGGATGGAAGACGAAAGACAGCACTTGCAAGACCATCCCACATGGACAGGCTCTGAGGGCTCTACCATCTGGCCTTTTCTTCTTCTCACACACTGCTGATGCTGATACCCAGAATGAGATGTCCAGAATGAGCTGGCACACTGCTGTCCTGCCTGTGAGGGGGATGCCTATAAACTTCCCCCAAAAAATCTCCTGATTATGGCAGTGGAATGAGGTAAGTATACAAGAGATGCAATATTTCTCCTGAACCGCATCAAGTTAATGACATTTCCCTCTCCCTTTGCACCTCTGTAAATCACAGCATGACTGTGGAACTCAGCGACGTTACAGTGATATAAAAGCACTCTCGGGAGGGACCCAGTCGGTGTAAATCATCCCCTTCTATTTCCTTGTACACAATCTGGTGCCAAGCTCTGCCAAAAAAACAAGGAGAAAACATTTCCGAGAGTTTTTCCGAAGGCAATAGTCTGTCTAAGCACAACTTTAAATGTCTGCCATTAAAGTTTTCTTCATCTCATTAAAATGACTTGCAAACCCATCTGCTAGCTAATAAAGACTTTTTAAAGCTTTAATATTGTATTTTATAATGAAATATACTTGGGGGAAAACAGGACATGTATTTAGAAAGACAGAACAGCAACAATCTGCTGTTCTTTCACGGAGAGCCAATGATGTTTGCTCCCATGGCTAATTAAGGAGACTGAAGACTTCAACCCTTTGAATATTTCTCATACAAATACCGTAATTCCAAAATGCATCCAAGTTTTTATTCAGACTGCTCCCAGACACTGTAGTCTTGCCGACAGCAGACAGTTTTTAACTCACAAAAGGCAGATTTCACTTTCGCGTCTGACTCTGTTCCATTTTGTTTGCTTTTCACACCTCAAATATTTGTCACAGATTGCTGAGATTCCACTGGGTAAATTTGCTTCCTCCAGAGACATTTTTCCCCTTTCTTCTGTCAGACAGGGTGACCACGAAGTAGGACTTGCACTCAGTCATAAGGGTGAGTCTCTAGCACTGGACTGTCTTGATGAGCACTGATGGCTGCACCGACCAAGGATGTAGCCTGAGGTTTTCATGAATTGCCTTTCAGAGGCACAACCCACTCCTGTCTCTAAAGCTGTCCTCTAGTGTTCACAGGATGACAGGATATTAGGAGTTGGAAGGACCCAAGGAGATCATTGAGTGCCAGAGCACAGCCATACACTCTAGCTCAGGTGACAGAGGAATGCATCCATGCAGGCCTTGAAAGTCTCCAGAGAAGGAGACTCTACAACCTCTCTGGATAGCCTGTTACAGTGTTCTGGGACCCTTACAGTAAAGAAGTTCCCCCTTGTGTTAAGCTGGAACCTCCTGTGCTGCAACTTACACCCAGTGCTCCTTGTCCTATCACAGGGAGCAAGTGAGCAGAGCCTGTCCCCCCTCTCCTGACCAGCCTTCACATGCTTATAAACATTAAATCATCTCTCAGCCTTCTCTTCTCCAGACTAAAAAGCCCCAGGTCCCTCAGCCTCTCCTCATAAGCCATGCCCTCCAGTCCCCTAATCATCCCCGTAGCTCTCCGCTGGACCCTCTCCAGCAGATCCCTGTCCCTCCCCCCCAAAACTGAAAACAGTATTCAAGATGAGGTCTCATCAGGGCAGACAGGAAGGAGAACTTTCCATCATCTGCTGGACACACTCTTCCTAATACACCCCAAGATCCCATTTGCCTTCTTGGCCACAAGGGCACATTGCTTTGCCATGGTTATCTTGTTATCCACCAGCACTCCCAGGTCCCTCTCCACAGGGCTGCTCTCCAGCAGATCACCTCCCAGCCTGTACTGGTGCAGTTTATTATTCCTTTCCAGGTGCAGGCCTCTGCACTTGTCCTTGTTGAACCTCATTTGGTTCCTCTGTGCCCAGCTCTTCAGTCTGTCCAGGTCTTACTGGATGGCCACACAGGAAACACTTCACAACAGTCTTCTCTTCCCAAAATACCAGTGGTTGGCACGTTACAGAAAAGGGGACAATAGAGCTAAGGCTCTGTGTAAAGAGGACATAGCAGCCCCATGCCAGTTTGCCAAAAGCCCTGGGTGGTTCTAGATCCCCTCAGCTACCACCTTCAGTTACTTCACCCACCCACAAGGAATTGTGCAAGAAACAAGAAATTATCTAAGTAGCACAGACAGAAAAGCAGCCAGACTCAGAGTAAAGGCATGGCTGAAAGCCTGAGTAACAGGCACTGCTCTCTTTTCAGGAAAAGGAGCTGTTGCTGACTCCCTTTGCCTGCTGAGCTGCAGAGCAGGGCAGGATCTGGCAGTAAGTGAGCTATAATCACTAGCAGGAGGAGAGCAAGTTGGGCATCATGCCCGTGTGAGCAGCTAATGGTGAAAAGTAAAGTATGTTGGAAGGAGCCGTCTGAGATGGTTTCATCACCCTGTTTGCAGAATTAGGAAACATGGAGCCTGGCTCAGAGATGAAACAAGGAGGAATTTCAGGACACAGCATACCAGACTAGGTCTCCTCCACTGTGCTTACTGCTTGCTCCTCTTCCTTCCAATGTGGAACATCCCTAGCTCCAACATCTGAAGCAAATAATGTTTTCACACCCCAAGTGTCACCAAAATTCTTCATCTGTGGTGCTTTCTGTCCCCTCCCCCACCCCTTCCTTTTTTTAATCACTTATCATCTCTGCTCTTCAGTAGTGATTGCTTACTCCTGCTGAGCATTGAGGACTCTTGCTTAGAACAAAAGCTGCAATCACCAGCAAAGTCTTTGCAATTTATGGTAATAGAGGGAGTAACTTACAAATGCACACAACATCCACCCCCTCTCAACACCACAAAAGCACTTTCTTGGACGGGCAAGCCACCCTATGCCCAAATCAACTTAAGACCTACCCAAGAATTTAAAGATAGCTAAACTCGGCAGGGAAAGCAGGCTTGGATTAACACTGGAAGAGCCACAGCCCTCCTTTCACATCTCAGACAAGTCCTCTGTTCATGCTGCCTGCTTCCAATCTTCACTTGAGGTGTCACAAATGGCCTCATATTGCTTATATCCTTCTGAGAACTGTGTGTGTTCCAGTAGTCAGGGTGGACTAATAGATGGGACTGATCCATAGGCTGAACACAGCTCTCGGGACTCCAGGACTCCCAAAGTACCTCTCTGCACAGTGGTAGCAGCACACCTGCTTTTCCTCACTCACATGTACAGCAGACTAGGACAAACAAATCTCCTAAATGGTGAGATATAGCCCCTTTCACACTGGTATTAGAACCACAAGCAGTGACAACACTCAAGGCCTGTGCTGGGCATACAAGGGTTGAAACTACCCCTGTTGATAAAGACCTTCTGCACACCAGCTGGTCAGGGGAGATCAGAAAGTCTACACTTACATGTGTGCCAAGAACACTGGCCAAAAGTGGTTTAGATGGAGTTTACTAACACAGCACAACCAGCTCCTCTGAACTGAGATAAAATATACAGAGATGATCAAGAAAATGAGATCCCACAGGCAGTAAAATCCACTCAGACTCTTCCTCACGCTGCCTGATGGTGCAGAGAGAAAACGCGATGATTCACATCACACTGATTTGCTGTTGAAAGACCTCAGAGCTTACAGTGGGTCTCACTGATTTAATGCAGCAGCACCAAACAATTTCCCAGTGGCCTTGTCTAAGAGTTTGCTTGGATACAGTGATCAGCATTTTGAATAATTTGCTTTAGCTGTATTTTACCTTGTGTCAACCCACAAATCTTACTTGCACTGTGCAACCTCTCCTTTGGTGAGCTCTCAGAGTACGGCAGGAACCAAAGCAGATACAAAGATCTAGTTCTGATGAACCATTATTCAATTACAACAGATCCATTTCAGAGTAGTCCAGGACCACCTAGAGAGAGAGAATTTTGCCAGTCACAGCCATCCCCATGCAGAGCTGAAGAGCGATGCACTACAGCAGGAACAGTGTGGCCAGTAGGACAAGGAAGGTTATTCTTCCCCTGTACTCACCACTGGTCAGGCCACACCTTGAGTGCTGTGTCCAGTTCTGGGCTCCTCAATTCAAGAGAGATGTTGAGATACTGAACATGTCCAGGGAAGGGTGACGATGCTAGTGAGAGGCCTGGAACACAGCCCTGTGAGGAGAGCCTGAGGGAGCTGGGGGTGTGCAGCCTGGAGAAGAGGAGGCTCAGGGCTGACCTCATTGCTGTCTATGACTATCTGAAGGGAGGCTGTAGCCAGGTGGGGTTGGTCTCTTCTGCCAGGCAACCAGCATCAGAACAAGTGGGCACAGACTCAGATTGTGCCAGGGGAGGTATAGGCTGGATGTTAGGAGGAACTTCTTGCCAGAGAGTGATTTGCCATTGGAATGGGCTGCCCAGGGAGGTGGTGGAGTTGCTGTCCCTGGAGGTGTTCAAGAAAAGCCTGGCTGAGGCACTTAGTGCCATGGTCTAGTTGACTGGATAGGGCTGGGTGCTAGGTTGGACTGGATGATCTTGGAGGTCTCTTCCAACCTGGCTGATTCTATGATTCTTTGCACTACAGCTGCTGTCACTGCTCAAGCTCCCTCTTTTCATCTGTTTTGAAATCAGCAGACTAGGTAACTCCACTGTGCTGGTTAATTAGGTAAGGCAGGAAGTTGTGTTTGACAGAGTAAGAAGTGGCTTTGGGCATGGTACCACAATATCACAAACTGTTGTCACCCCAGAGCACTTTTCTCCCTTTCCTTCACTACTGCTAACACCTTTGGAAACTGTTGCTAATGGCACAGGCCCTCAACTGATGTAAAAGAGCAAAGCTCTTACTGCCTGATGCGAAGTCACAGGAACTGCACCAATTTACAGCAACTGTGAATAGCTGTCACAGATATTTTCACATCATCTTCCTATTACTTGGTTGCATTTTTAGGTACGTGAGATCCCTCACTGCCAACAGACATCTGCTTAGGGCACAGATCACGCTCTTCTCATGGAACTTCAAATCAAAAATGTTTGTCCAAAATCCATATATGCTCAAAGGTACTTAACGAGGACCACAATTAGCACCTCTGCAGTAACAGCAGACTCAGAAGATCCTCATCAAAAAGGAAGGTAGGAATCAAAGAACACTTGCCAGTCACACTACCTGCTAAACCATTCCAGGATGGATGGCTGCACCAGCCATGAATGCTTCCTCCCACTTGGGCAACTGCTCTGCAGCAAGGTGGTACACAGCACCAGCTTGAGCTGCGCAAACAGCAGTTTGGCCTCGTTTTTGTCAGGGTTGTAAAACATCAGAGCTGAAAAATGAGTATGGGGTTTGTTGGGTGTTTTTTTCTCTTCCACAAACCTCACAGCTTCTTCTTTAGGAAAAAAACAGCTATGGGTGGAGGGTAGGAAACATCTGCACCAAGCCAGAAACCTATCCACCAGCCCATGGGTGGGGAATGCTACCACTCATGAACCAGCACAGGAGCAGGTGACATCTCATGAGTAGAGTCAGAAATCACTTCTCAACCTGATGAAAAAAGAGACAGGTCAGAAACAGTGGTATGCCCAAGATCTACCATTTTAAGCACAGCTGTGAGCTCAGTTGAGTTTCCAGAAGTGTGAATACTGTCCTTGGTCCATTCCTATGCTCACTGCCTGCTGCACAGTCCAACACACACCACTGCAAAGAAATATTCCTTAATCTTAATGCAGCTTGGGTTTTCTCCTTAACATCAAACTATAGACATTAAAAACACTCTGTTTTTATTCAAGCATAACAAAGACACCTTACAATCTCCTCTCCCTTACCTGGCCAGGTCTCCTACCTCTTTTAATATCCTCCATGGACTGCTCAGTCTACAAATGATGAAAACAGTGTAGGATGTGCTATGAAACAGGAGGAGTCTGGAATTCTTGTGTGGAAAACAGACAACACTGCCTAACTTTTGCTGCTGCCAAGATGTAACTTTTGTCCTTCTTAGTCTAGTCTCAGCTTATAAATACTTTCTAAGTTTCCCACAGAAGTGCACTGAAAGAAAAACTACTGTAAACAGTGTTGGTGCTGTTTCTTTTCATTGCTGTGTAAGAAAGTGTTCTTGTTGCAATTTGCCAATAGAAATGGGTAACATAATGCCAGCTTGGGGTCTAGCATAATGCCACTTAATGCCAACCCATACAAGAACAAACAGAGGATTCATACTAGAAGCTATAAAATCCTGTGCTCCTGGAGTCACCTGGCAAGGCAGGAATTGCATTTTGCATTTTCATGAAATATATGTGCTTCCTGCATTTCCATGCATATGCACAACAGACCCAGAAGATAAAAACAGTGATGATGAAGGAATTTGCCAACCTCATTTCTCATGTGCTTAACCCCTTTCACTACACAACCCTCACTCACCAAGACCACTGCCACATTTTGGGGCAGTCATAAGAAATACTGAGCAATATAGAATCAATCAGGTTGGAAGAGACCTCCAAGATCATCCAGTCCAACCTATCACCCAGCCCTATGTCGTGGAGGGGGTTCTGCCTCCTACGCCCGTTTGTGGCGAAGGGGAGAAATCAATAGGTGCGAGATAGTTATATAAAAATACATATTTATTAAACTCAATATTCTCAACACCCCCCAACCACTACAATTAATGTTAAAATGGATTCATTCACGGTTATGAAAGACCTTATGGGAAATATCACAAATGGCTTATTAATAACTATAATACAATGACTAGCATAGAACTATTAACAGAGAGAGTTTTCCCCGCGGCTGCTGCCGCTTGGAGTCTATATACTAGTCACCCAGCAGAGTGGGCTGCAAGCTTTCTGCTCTATGGCAGGCACAACAGAAATTAAAGAGATATTTACTCACTATTTTGATTAATTATAAATCACCCTCCGGGCTATGCCACAGCCTATGTAAATGTCCAACTCCTTAGGGTCTTCGCCCGTGGACTCCAAGGCTGGAATACTCCCGGCTTCAGGGGCAACAGTCTCTGAGCGTCCGCTGCTGGGTCCCTCCGGCTAATGTCTCCAGGGAACTCGTAGGCAGGATTTGCTGGTGGGTCAGAGGAATACGATCCTGTGCAGACAGATAGGTCTGCTCCTGGTATCTCATGGCTATGGCACACACCAGGGAATAAGGCAATGGGTGTGCAGTGGGATGCACGGCTGCACGGGGAGTCTGAGCCCCGCAATGACAGGCTTAAGTGAGTGAATGCACCGGTGAGCGAAAAAGGAATGGTGGCAGGTGAATGCACGTCTAGTTATTAACTGTGGGCCGAGATCAATGGTCTCATTGGCCACCAATAACCAATCAGGCTTGAAGTCAGCCAACCTTGCCATAATAGGCAAGGAGCCACAGGCCTGGACTTTCCAAATATGGGGCTCACATGGGCCTAGCACCTGGCAAGCGTGAGCTGCGCATGTGGGGCTTACACAACCTAAAGCCTGGGCAGTCCAGACTCCACGTGGCACCAGGCCCTTTGTGCCCCTCTGTGCTGGCCATGTGCTCACCCCTGACTAAAAGCAGGAAAAACATGTCCAGGCAGGCCAAGGCATATGCAAGTCTGTTTTCGGGCCTATGGGCCCTCCACGACACCCTGTCTAATCAACTAAACCACAGCACTAAGTGCCCCATCAAGTTTGTTTTTTTTTTAACACCTCCAGGGACAGCGACTCCACCACCTCCCTGGGCAGCCCTGTTCAGTATCTTTACTGATGATCTCGACCAGTAGATTGAGTCCAGTATCAGCAAGTTCGCAGATGACACCAAGCTAGGAGCAAGTGTGGATTTGCTGGAGGTTAGGAGAGCCCTGCAGAGGGACCTAGATAGCCCGGATGGGTGGGCAGAGGCCAACGGGATGAGATTTAACAAAGCCAAGTGCAGGGTTCTACACTTTGCCCACAACAACCCCAAGCAGCACCACAGGCTGGGGACAGAGTGGCTGGAGAGCAGCCATGAAGAAAGGGACCTGGGGGTACTGGTAGAGAGTAGCTGAACATGAGCCAGCAGTGTGCTCAGGTGGCCAGGAGAGCCAATGGCATCCTGGCCTGTATCAGGAACATTGTGGCCAGTAGGACAAGGGAGGTTATTCTTCCCCTGTACTCACCACTGGTCAGGCCACACCTTGAGTGCTGTGTCCAGTTCTGGGCTCCTCAATTCAAGAGAGATGTTGAGACACTGGAACATGTCCAGAGAAGGGCAATGAAGCTGGTGAGAGGCCTGGAACACAGCCCTGTGAGGAGAGGCTGAGGGAGCTGGGGTTGTTTAGCCTGGAGAAGAGGAGGCTCAGGGCAGACCTCATTACTGTCTACAGCTCCCTGAAGGGAGGCTGTAGCCAGGTGGGGTTGGTCTCTTCTGCCAGGCACCCTGCAATAGAACAAAGGGACACAGTCTCAAGTTGTGTCGGAGGAGGTCTAGGCTGGATGTTAGGAGGAAGTTCTTGACAGAGAGGGTGATTTGCATTAAAATGGGCTGCTCAGGGAAGTGGTTGAGTTGCTGTCCCTGGAGGTGTTCAGGAAAAAAAACTCGATGGGGCATTTAGTGCAGTGGTCTAGTTGACTGGCTAGGGCTGGGTGATAGGTTGGACTGGATGATCTTGGAGGTATCTTCCAGCCTGGTTGATTTACATTTCTATGATTAAGACAAAGAATTAGAACCTGTGGTGACAGGTTGGACTTGATGATCTGTGAGGTCTCTTCCAACCCTGATGATACTGTGAGACTGTGAAATGCGCTGGACAGCATCATAAAAGATGGGTTATGCAAGGAGTTTACTTTCTATTTACAGCAAACATATTAGATTAGAAAAAGCTTACCATGCCTCACGTTGTGGTTGTGTAAGGATGATGCTTTCACCAAACAGGTTTAATTTCCATGGCATTAACTGAATCAAATGCAAGGATTCAACACAAAAATGAGAAACAGAACATTTATTAGGCAAACTCTACATTAACTGTACAGATCTGCAACTGGAGTTTCAATGCAATCCAGTGAACATAAACAAGCAATCAGGATGGCAAGAACTTTTCCAAGGAACACATGTAACCCTCAAGACAAGGCTGTCTGGCACCATTTCCAAGTTGCTGTACTGAACACAGTGATTTTAAGAAAATGTCAGAGATGATTAAGACACTGGAAATGTACCCAGCACAGTGAAGAATCCCATTATTTTCCTTATTTCTGACTTTTTCTCTCCCACGGTACGAGTGTTAAAAGGCTGCATGGCAGACAAGCTGGATGCAACAGCTGTAGGGTTTTGCTTGTCAAGCAAAGTGACTTGCAGCAAAAGACATGCTTTATGCAACAAACCCAACAACGTACAGCTTGTGTGGGTTCAAATAAGATCTAACAAAACAAATGTGGAAGCCTTATAAGCTCCCTTTATTATAATCAGTATCCTGAGAAAAGCAAGGTCCAAATTACTCCAACTGAATTTAGGCTCACTTACAACAATATTGTCCAGATACGTCACCAGTAGTAAACAGAGTTAATGCAGTGCTAATCTTTTTTACATTTTAATGACTACCTACAAAAAAACCCCAGAAACTAGCATGTTCTAATCTGTTTACATTTCCTGAGCTTAGTTAAATCAAGAAGGAATGCAGATTATAAAAAATCCCAGTAAGTCACCAATAAATTAGAAACGTACACAACCACTACAGCTTCAGAAGCCCTACAACGCTCAGAGTATCCCAGACCATGGCCTTCCCTCTAGGACTCCTGTACAGAAACCATGCCATTAACTTCACCAGCAATACTGAGACAGGGCTTTTTATTTTCCTGCTCTTCAAGTGTCCTTCTAGCAGACTATTCAATAGCCTTTCCTAAGCAAGTCATATGAGAGCATTCAAAAACCAACATCCTCTACCTCCAGCGCAGGAAACCAATGTTCTCAGAAACGCAGCGTGCCACTGAAATTCAAATTTACCAGCAGCAGTTATTAGGGCAGACTCTCAGCTCCTGCACATAGCATCACTACATTGGCAGCAGCTTTGGTATCCTTTGGAGGGACAAACCAATGAAAACCTACAGGGAATATGGGAGGAGAGACTCTTAGCGATAAAGAATTCATCTTAGCGGTTTCTTTAAGAGCCAAAAAAGCGCTCGACCTACATGAGTCACACACATGTTTATTTATGCATGTTTATTTCCTGCATAGAGAATAATGTGTACCTTGGAATAAACCCCAAGCTCTGAGAAGATACCCAGAGTACGGGTATCTGGCATAGTGCTATTGGCAGTTGAATTCAAACCCAACTCAGCTTGTCTCAAAGGCTTGCAGAGCATTAACGTCAATAAAACAAAAGACTTTAAAAATAATGGTCTGTTTACAGCATCATGTTTAAATTATGGTGCAGATAAAAGAGAGGTAGAAAGGCTTATACCCTCAATATCATTTTCTGTGCAGTATTTATAAACTATCAGGAAAAAAAAAATCTCTATTTTTTTTGGTGAAAATGCCAGCTTTTCCCCTAAGGATTATATGGAATTCTCATTTTTTTTTTCCCCCACTGAAGTGCTGCAAACAAAGTAACTGTAAACTGGTTCAGAAAAGATCTTCTTCCCATTAGCCTCTCTACATCTTTTTTGTTACCACATCCTGCTTTTAAGAAGTCATTGCAGAAATACTCTGATTCAGGGCTAAAAAATATCTAGCAGACAGAGTCCACCTAACAAACTACCTTTATCAGTCAAGTAACATCGTGCCTGCTCCTAAAAAAAGCACTTGCTCTTGTTCTACTTACATGATCCCTCTTATGCACACTACTGAGAGGGACAGAAGAAGCATGAAAGGTCCTATGGCCCTTCCCCACTTTGGCAATGACCACAGATACGAGCATCATCATCATCACTCTGGCTAGCAGTAGTCAGAGAGCTTCCCAAGGCAGCTTCTTTTCTTGCCACAATCCATCCTCTGCAGCAGGAGGATGGATGGTGCTTTACTGATGAACGCTCATCAAACAGGGTAGGAAGGATGGGCTGACCAGGAGAGACAACTTAACAGAAACCATACTGCTAAGATAAATACCCATCTTTCCCTGGTGTAATATAAGCCTTGCAGCACTGCAGTTTCCACCGTTGTCACTAGACAAGGGAGAGAGAAGAAAATATCTTGGGTCCTGCAGCTACAGTCAGCTACAGCACAAACCAGAGCGCAGTGCATTTCCCACTGAGCCAAGAGCCTTCGACTCGGCAGAGCCAGGGAAAGGCAAGTCAGAGGCAACAGGTGGGATCTGTCAATAGGGCTCCATCCTTGGCCCTACTCTCACAGCACTGTGACCGCTGATGTGTCTGGAAGAGAGGAACTTGCCTGCTGATATCTTAGGGTGCACAGGGCTGGAACTTCAGCATTATTCACATAGTAGCGACTGTCCAAGGGTAGGATTTTGAACCTTGAAAGTCAGACAGCTGCATAGTGACATTTAGCCACAGAATGTTAAATTACATTAAATTCAACCAAAGCAGATGCTAGCTTATTTATTGAAAAGCTCAGCTTTATCTTGTTTTCAGTTGGTTTGAGAGACAGGCAGCTCTAAGGAGAAGCTCTCTAACTCAGTCAGGCAAGGGCAGCTCCACAGACATGGCCAGACTGACTTCTCCTGCAGCAATACCAGCCACAACAAACCCTGGTTGTCCCTAGGGACATTCAGCAAAGGCAACTGAGCACAGCATCATTGCCTGATTGCTCTCTACACTTTCTGCCTCACTCAGGTCTTCTCCTTGCTTCCATATAAACCACATGAGACTTACAATGGACGATTCCTCAGTGCCACCATTATCTTCTCCTGTTGGTTCTTTTAAGAACTCTATGAACTGATCAGTATAAAGAAGTATTTACTTCACTCCAGAGAAACTGATACTGCCCTGCAAATATAGAACTTGTCATTTATTTTTGATAGGCTTGGGAAAGGAAGCTTGTATACAATAACAGGGTCATGCTTACAACACAGGTTGGAAATGTCTCTTTCTTTCAGTTGCAGCATTAAGAAACAACTAATGCCACTGTATTCAAATAATCACCTGGCATGCTTCTCCTTTTTACCTGTCCTCCTATCTGCCCTTCAATCCCCTCCCTTTCAACAGCATGCCTAAAAGCAGAGTCACATAAATAAGAGATGTGTTGCTTTCAGCTGCACATGCTATATACATAGTCTATTTTATCTCTTCTCTTTTGTTCTCTGGAAACATTGCTCCCATTAATTTAATCCCCAAACTATTACCCACCAAAAAAAAATAATTCAAGTACAAACCTATACTTTATTGCTGAGTTATGGGTCAATGTAAACTGACCAGAGTCAATGCCAAACTAAGATACACTTTACAAAAGTAAGGATTGTTCAATTACATTTGCTGACCACAGACAGCTGCTTTCACTATATACAGCGTTTGAAGACTGAAGATTTGCTGGGAGTAAGACACGGCACACGTCCTTTGGAAGTAGATGTAACTAATAGCCATCATCTTCATCCATATCACAGCCATAATCTGAAACAAATAATGACAAGGCACCTAAAAATCCAAATATCCCAGGTAGATAGAAGATAAGAACAAAAGTACTGCTGCTTCGAGGTTGTTTTCCTGCTGTGTAACTAGGTGGTAAGTTTTGCCTTAAGCAAGCATTTTCAAAACTCATCTATTTTCCCAGGGCTAAATAAAAATTTCTTGCATGCACTTTCCTCAATGAAATAAAACTATCTGTAAGTAGTATCTCTTCTCACTTGTCACTGGACCCTCATTCAGGAATACCTAGCACGTGGAAAAGTGAAATACTTGCTTTAATTTAGAGGCTAGAGTGATCAAGCTTGATTGTCACAAGTAATTTGGAACATGGTGGCTGATAAGCAGCAGCACACATTTACAAGTAGAACAGAATAGAATGTCATAGAATGTCATAGAATCTAGCAGGTTGGAAGAGACCCCCAAGATCATCCAGTCCAACCTAGCACCCAGCCCTAGCCAATCAACCAGACCAAGGCACTAGGTGCCCCATCCAGTCTTCTCTTGAACACCTCCAAACCTCCCCTGGAGCAACTTGAAGCTGTTCCTTCTTGTCCTATTCCTAGTTCCTTGAGAGAAGAGACAAATAGGCACAGTTCTCACTAGACATAGCTACCAAGAAAAAAAAAATCGCTTATTTATATTATTAATGGATTTATAAGCTGAAACTGCAAGGGTTCAGAGATAGCTCAGACTTCCCACCAACATCAAAGCAGTCATGCCATGAATCCTGACCAGCTCATCTGACTCAGATCTCCTGTATCTACTTACTCATAAAGGAACAACTTACAATTTTCCCCAGATTTTTGAAGCCAGTTTTGTTTTCTTAAACAATGTTAAGTACAAAGAAGGTTTAATGTGTGTGTCAGAAGGGGTCTGCATGCTTCTAATGCATCAATTTCTCTTCTGTGTGCTTCTGAATGCACCGAAACGTATTTTCTGTTGTGCAGTCAAATCTACAGATAACTACTACATATGAGCATTCAGGGAAGTTATCCATTATGTTCCAAATTCAGTACAGTGCCAGCATTTCACCCAGCAGTCAACCAAATGCTTGGAAGCAAAATTAAGTGTAATCTATAATAGCTTGTGTAGAATGGATGAATTTCAACATCTGTAACTCTTGCAGTTATTCCAGGTAGACAGGTCTAAAACTGTGTCCAGTTCTGGGCCCCTCAATTCAAGAGAGATGTTGAGATACTGGAACGTGTCCAGAGAATGGTGATAAAGCTGGTGAGAGGCCTGGAGCACAGCCCTGTGACGAGAGGCTGAGGGAGCTCGGGGCGTGCAGCCTGGAGAAGAGGAGGCTCAGGGCTGACCTCATTGCTGTCTACAACTACCTGAAGGGAGGCTGTAGCCAGCTGGGGTTGGTCTCTTCTGCCAGGCAAGCAGCAACAGAACAAGGGGACACAGTCTCAAGTTGTGCCTGGGGGAGGTCTAGGCTGAATGTTAGGAGGAAGTTGTTGCCAGAGAGAGTGATTGGCATTGGAATGGGCTGCCCAGGGAGGTGGTGGAGTCGCTGTCCCTGGAGGTGTTCCGGAAAAGATTGGATGAGGCACTTAGTGCCATGGTCTAGTTGACTGGATAGGGCTGGGTGCTAGGTTGGACTGGATGATCTTGGAGGTCTCCTCCAACCTGGTTGATTCTATGATTATTTGTCCTGCTGAGCAGCTCTGCACACACCTGTGTCTGAATTCTGGGAATGCTCCTTTTCTTTTCTTTGTTGTTTTTTTTTTTTTAACCCTGGTTTTTCAGCTGTCATCCAGACAGGGAATAGTGGAATGTTCTCAGAATGGTTTAAAAATAGCAACATTTACAAAAAAGAAAAGCTCAGTGACCTTCATTCTATTTTTACGGGGTGTTTATTAATAAACATAGACTCACCCTCCCCTCCACGGGTGCCTTTTCTTGGGAACATTATTCTAATAATAAATGCAGGCAACAAACTGTTTTTCCTACGGTTCAGGGATTATTTTCCAGTGGAGAAATCAATTTAAAAGCAAGAGACAGTTTTGTGAAATGTATATATATTGTCCATGAAAGCTTAATTAATAGCACTGGAAAGGATTTTGCAGTAAATAACATTTCAGTAGGAAATTTATTCCCATCTGATTTTTTTTTTTTTTTGCAACTCATAATTATGTTTTATAAATATTTTTTTGTGTATTTTTCAAAGCTTAACTTCCAGAGGGTAAGTTTTTAATAAAGGATAAATCAAGGATGTGTCCAGCTAGGAAAAACCACAGTGGAGAGGATCCTTCCTTTTCCTGACAGCAAAGAAACCTAATTAAACGAGTGGCTTTGCTGGGTAACCCAAAGAAATTTGCACACATCTGTGTACCATACATGCCCTATGCTAGCAATGTAGTTTCCCTGCTTGGTGAAGAACTCTTTCCTTCTATGACTTTCCCCAGAAATGGAGTTTGATGATTCATTCTGAGCTGGACAGCCGTATCCCTAGGGCTCATGGACAATGTGGATGTCACTGCAGCCCCAGCTGAGGAGGCAGACAAGCTCAAATTGGGAGGCAATGAGCCCCAAGCACTGCTGATGGAAGGGTTACTGATCCTGCAGTGTCTCAGATATGCCTTAATAAACCTAATTCTGAAACAGGTGTAACATCAGCCTGAGAAGCTCTCTTAGCCTAAAGCTCAAGATGCAGTTTTCTCAGAAGGCATCTCTAAGGAGGCCAGGTTTTGGAGAAGGGTGACTCCAGGCTTTCCCACAGGAAGGGACAATGCTGGAAAGGCAGAGAGAGCTCTGCACAGGATGAGCTGCTGGAGGACAGGGAAAGGAGGAGCACTGTCTGTCCTCAGCCCAGCAACAATGAATCACACAGCAAGAGCAGACAGTAATTTAAACAACATCCCAGCTTACCATTTCCTCCCATCAACTGCAAGGCACTCATGCAGTGATCATCATCATCTTCTATTTCTTCCTCTTCCACCTCTTCATCAGGATTATAAGCTACTGGGCCACTCTCCACTACCACAGCTGCTGTTTTTTCTATGTCAGGGGCTTCTGCTTGTGCATTTGGAAAGGTCACCTGCTAAAAAGAGAAGAGGACAGTAGAGCACTCCCTCTTTTCATTCAATATTTGTACAAAATCTAGCACATTTCACACAGGAATGCCCACATCCAGTGCTAGAGGCTTACTCTTCCAGAGTACATGGAAGCTGCTCAGTGAAATGTTGCCCAAATGAAAGTCAGGCACAAACATCCACCGTTCTCACACAGTACAGAGCCAGGTAACCAAAATATTTAAAGATAGTAAGAGCAGAACAAGCATCCTTTTGCAAGCCACAAGGGAAAGAGAAATCTGTGAGTGAAGGTTCCTCAGCAGAGCTCTGTGGGAAACCTTAAAACCTTTTCCTCATTATGCTCAACTCACATCAGGCCTACTGCACAGTAACAACATTATTGACACTTTAATGATAGCAAAAATGTACCTTCCCAATCAGAAAGAAACCAACATGTATTAGTTTTGACATCTCTGGTTGCATTTCATTGGAGGCAGAAAGAGCTGTGGAACAAATAGCGCTCTTTAGACAGCACTTAATGTGATGGCAGAGCTCTAGGTTTTTAATACACACCAGCACCTCTAGCATTCCCTATGAAATTAATCAGAATAATGATCTCCAAATACTAACATGGGAATGGATCCCTGACAGGACTTGTTCTGTATGTGCACCTCCCCAGCTGCTGCAAGGTTACACAGGACACAGCACAGAGGGAAAGAAAGGGCAACAACACAAGGAGACAGAGGTGTATTTGGAGAAGTTAATACTGTTTTCAATACTCTAATGACAGCTCTAGGAATGGGACAAGAACCAGGAATGTGGTCTGCCCAGCACAGCCCAGGCTCTGGTCTCTCTGGAGTTCTCCTTTCATGGTGTGCTCAGTCTAGGGCTTCATATTCCTCTGTTGTCCAGTGAAGAAACATCACAGAGGCTTCATCTCCATCAGGTCTGTAACATGGCACTTTATACCTCTGTTCTGTACCTAGACTATTTAAAGCTTGTACTCTATAGCCTGTGGCTTAGTAAGAAATCTTATCAATGGCAACCTGGAGAACATTAAATATTGACCATTAATGCTGCTTTGTCATAGAAGTAATTTTGAGAAGAGAATACTTAGTAGTACCTGTCACTACTCAGCAGTTATCAGCACTGAGAGTCATCTCCCGTCCTAGCGGAGATGGAAAAGACTGTGACTGCTTCCTTGGGAAGGACAGTTGATTGGATGGTCTAGCTGATTAGATAGGGCTGGGTGATAGACTGGACTGGATGGTCTTGGAGGTCTCTTCCAATCTGACTGATTCTACAATGATTCTATGATTCTATGACAGTGGAGAGTTGCTCCTAACAATGAACGGTCCAAAGCAGACCAAGAAATGCAAACACACCACTGGTGCCTACCACAAGAGACGTCTTAATGTGCTTTAGGTTTTAAATTACAGTACACAATTACTTACTGCTGCATCTTCTCCAGTTTCATTGGCAGTAAGTTCTGATTCAGCATTGTAATTTACTTTTATTTATTTACTTATAAATGTTATTTAGAATCACAGAATCATAGAATTGACCAGGTTGGAAGAGACCTCCAAGATCAGAGATCCAGTCAACTAGACCATGGCACTAAGTGCCTCAGCCAGCCTTTTCTTCAACACCTCCAGGGATGGTGACTCCACCACCTCCCTGGGCAGCCCATTCCAATGCCAATCACTCTCTCTGGGAAGAACTTCTTCCTAATATCGAGCCTATACCTCCCCTGGCACAACTTGAGTCTGTGTCCCCTTATTCTGTTGCTGCTTGCCTGGGAGAAGAGACCAACCCCCACCTGGCTACAGCCTCCCTTCAGGTAGTTGTAGACAGCAATGAGGTCAGCCCTGAGCCTCCTCTTCTCCAGGCTAAACACCCCCAGCTCCCTCAGCTTCTCCTCACAGGGTTTGTGTTCAGACCTCTCACCAGCTTTGTCATACTTGCGATGCAGTAGCTTCCAGAATCTCCATAACTCCAGCTATTTGGGAAGTACACCATCAGAAAAATATCCCTGTCCCAGAAAGTTTATAGTCTAATTATTCAAACATCAAAGCTGTTTCTGAACTTGTCATATACCATGACTGTCAACCTAAAGAACATGCCTGAATTTTTCAGTTACCTAAGGCTTTGCTCCAATAGCTCATTAACAGGGCAAAGGCACCCATTAATTTTCACATAAAATCAAGTATTTAGATTAGACTCAAAGACAGGTTTTCATGATTTTTTTAATGCTCAAATTACTCACATTATTTAGAGGAACTTCTCTCCAGTTTATTTTATATTTCTTACCACTGTTTTTTTTTTTTTTGCCTCTGGAGTGATCAAATTGAGTCCATTTATGTTTTTGGTATAAGCAGAAATAGACACAACAGTTTGAGAGGAATCAGCATTGTAAGATATATCAAATTATATGCTCAAAAGTATCCATCTGCTCTGAAAAATAGTGGGTGAATATAAAGGAGCTACAATTGAGTCATTATATTTAAAAATTGCACCATGCTAATTAAAATGTGACCTTCTCCTAATTATCATGTCCACTTCCAGACTGCTATACTTCTAAAAATGTGCAGAGTTTTCTAATGAGCATAGCATAAGAAGTGAAAATGTATTTCCCCAGGCAGGATATCAAACTGTTTCTGAAAATCAATGGGGTTTTAGACAGTTTAAAAATAAGTCAGTCAAACAATGCCTTTAAACACAACTTCCTGAATTCATTTCCACAAGTTCTGGACTAGAGTTTGGGCACACATTTTTTTATGTATAGATGGGCAGTTGTTAACTGGTAACTGCTAAGGTAGTTGTTGCACTTTCAAAAGGGTGTCAATGTCACAGGTTGATGAAGAAGGGCAAACACCTTTGCTGGGTTAAGAACAGAGTTTATAGCCAGACATAGTAGAGAGCTGATTTGTAACATGTAAAATGAGTGCTGTCTACTCTGTATAGTGTGAAAACAACAATGAAAGAAAGCAGTTATCCCTGTGACTCCAAAAATAGCCATCTTCAGCAGAAGATGCAGGTGCACAAACCCACCACAGCAGAGTTTCTGGCAGTGGACAGTCACTAGTACTAACTTTTCTGTGGCACTATTTTATCTTCAAACTAAACAAACCAACCAAAGAGACAGCCATGCTGTACAGGGTAAGCTGTCACTTTGCATTTCCCCACTGGTCTCCACAGAAGCCCAGCACTTCCCTTGGGTCAGTGCTGGCTGCAAAGAAGCAATGTTTTGCACCGTCCTTGTTTTCCATGGGGGTGGCAGCTCAAGTGGTGTGAAAGCTCTGCCCCTTCCTAGGCCTCCTATCCATTTGTTTGGTATGTACTTTTCAAGCTGTTTGCAGAGTTTTCTCTTTTGCTATCTCACCAGGAATTATGAGATTGTGCTAGTGTTAACTCTATCACTAAGGCCAAATCTTGGTTAGAAATGAGGCAGCCTCAGCATTGCAGTGTTTGCAGCTCCTGATCTGAGCAGAAAGACAAGAATCATACAACCACAGAATCAGTCAGGGTCGGAAGAGACCACAAGGATCATCTAGTTCCAACCCCCCTGCCATGGGCAGGGGCACCCTACCCTAGATCAGACTGGCCACAGCCTCAGCCAGCCTGGCCTTAAACACCTCCAGGCATGGGGCCTCAACCACCTCCCTGGGCAACCCATTCCAGGCTCTCACCACTCTCATGCTCAAGAACTTCCTTCTCACATCCAGGCTGAACCTACCAATCTCCAGCTTTGCTCCATGATTCTCAATACTTTTGCCCAGTACCTATCACATAACCAGAGATGAGCTGAAAGAGCCCTGTGGGAATCTCCAGACTAAACATGTTGCAGCAGGAGAAGTGCTGAACTTTACATACCTCTTCAGTGGCAGCCTTTTTAGCAAGCTGTGTTGAAATCAAGGGTCTTAATCTGCAAAAGAAAGAAGAAATGGTGAACACCAGAAAAGTTACACCGTGCAGAAAAGCCTGACACAGAGTATTCACCCTCCACAATGTGAAAGGACTTTGCTAGTGTTAGATTGTGCAATCACTTTCCTAAAGATGTAAGATAAAGAGCACAGAGCCACAGACTCCTCAATAATTAATACACATGTTCCCTCATAAATGTCTACTCCAGTTCAGGGTAACAACAAAAGAAGTCAGGCAACAAGCACAGTAGCAAAACCTCATCTCAAACTGCAGCTCCAGGCCATCCCAAATGTTTTGGAAACAGATGGCTTTATCACATATTACAAAAGTCAAAAGGAAACCTATTTTTTTTGGAAGAACATAGACATGGCAAAACTGAGTCACACTCTGAATTACTCAGCAACACCCTGCAACTGCTCCTGCACTTGCTAATACACATAGGATACCAGTAAGATTATACTCACAGAATATCATCATCATTACAGCAAATTCTAACCCCCCAGCTGCATAAATCATAGGATCATAATCATAGAATCAATTAGGTTGGAAAAGACCTCCAAGATCATCCAGTCCAGCTGTATACGGTTAACACTCCAGAAGGAGTGGCCTTGAACTCGACACTTGACCTCAAGTGGTCCTGACCCCTCCCCAGGGGTGGGTCTGGACACCCCCAGGTGATGGTTAGCCCACTCCTCTCTTCCTGTCCCATAAAAGCAAGGGGCCTTCCTGTTTTCTCTCTCTTGGGCTCTCTCTCGGACTCTCTCTCGACCACTCTCTCGACCACTTCGCAGCTCTCAGAACCACACTGCAGCTCTCCCTGCATCTCTCCACACACGTGGTCACCACCATCACAAACTCTGCTGTATTCATACCTTTTTCTATTTGTTATTCTTCCTTCCCTACACCTTTTGTAACCTCCCTACCTTTGATACCCTTTTTAAGTTATTGTTAAACTTGTTTTCCTTTTTAACTTCCAAATCGAGTGAGACTGATTTATTTGGGTGGGCTTACCTTTTCCTCTCACTTCCAGTTCCTTTCTTTGGGGAAGGAGGGAGGGGAGAGGGAAGGGCAATTAATATAAATTGTCAGCAGTTCTATCAAAATTATTCGAGTCTCTGGGAATTTAGGTTAGAATCCCAGACAATAAAACCAGCCTAGCACCCAGCCCTAGACAATTAAGCAGACCACGGCACTAAGTGCCTCATCCAGGCTTTTCTTCAACACCTCCAGGAACGGCAACTCCACCACCTCCCTGGGCAGCCCATTCCAATGCCAATCACTCTCTCTGGCAACAACTTACTCCTAAAATCCAGCCTATACCTCCCCTGGCACAACTTGAGACTGTGTCCCCTTGTTCATCATCAAAAACACGAGGACTCTGCATACCTTGAGTGAGAAATGACAGAAATTGAACAAACACTTGTTTTAATTCTGCATCAGATACATAAAAGACCTGTAGATCTGGGCAGACTTCACAGCTAAGTGCTAAATACTGTTCCTTCTGAGAAACATTTCATAGCCTGCTGCCTTCCTGCCATGAAAGCTGCTCTCAATCCATCATTTAGTGTTGCTTTCTGGTCTTTCCTCCTCATCTAGATGTATCTAGTCACTAAGAGGATGACTTGCTTTCTACTGCAACATTGCTCAGACAGCTCTTCAAGTATGCCTTTTAACTAAGTCTAGGCAAACAACTTAATGAATACCAATTTATGTCTCCAGAGATGCAGTCTTTTGTGATAAGCAGTATCTTTCCTCTCATTTTTCTGTTATTCATTCCTCCCTGTTAACACACAGATACTGGTTGTTTTCCTACTTATTTACTCTAAATCATCAGCAGGAGGAGACGACAGCGAGAGCAAGGGAGACTCAGACCATTATGCATGATGGAGAAGACAATAATAAAACATAAGATATTGACTAAGCTCCAAAGAGGGTCAGAAACTGGTGACCTCATTGCTGTCTACAACTACCTGAAGGGAGGCTGTAGCTAGGTGGGAGTTGGTCTCTTCTGCCATGCAACCAGCAACAGAACAAGGGGACACAGCCACAAGTTGCACCAGGGGAGATACAGGCTTGATACTAGGAGGAAGTTCTTCCCAGAGAAAGTGATTGCCATTGGAATGGGCTGCCCAGGGAGGTGGTGGAGTCACCGTCACTGGAGGTGCTGAAGAAAAGCCTGGCTGAGGCACTCAGTGCCATGGTCTAGTTGATTGGATGATCTTGGAGGTCTCTTCCAACCTGGTTGATCGATTTTATGATTCTATGATCTCTGAAATGTTCTGCAAGACTCCAAAGGTTATTTCAACAGTAAAAGTAGTTCCAAGTGTGTCCTCCTTACAGAACATCCAAATAAAAAGAAGCCACACAATGCTTCACGAGCTGTATCGCTTAAGGATTCAAGACACATTATTCTGCTAGAGATAATTCCTATCATACCTACTAATTAGTACAAAAATTCAAGAAATAGAATCATAGAATCAGTCAAGGTTGGAAGGGACCACAAGGATCATCTAGTTCCAAGCCCCTTGCCATGGGCAGGGACACCCTACCCCAGATCAGGCTGGACACAGCCTCATCCAGCCTGGCCTTAAACACCTCCAACCATGGGGCCTCAACCACCTCCCTTGGCAACCCATTCCAGCCTCTCACCACTCTCATGCTCAAGAACTTCCCCTTCACGTCCAGGCTGAATCTCCCCACCTCCAGCTTTGCTCCATTCCCCCTGTCCTGTCACTCCCTGATATCCTGAAAAGTCCTTCCCAGCTTTTTTGTAGGCCCCCTTCAGATCCTGGAAGGCCACAAGAAGGTCACCTGGGAGCCTCCTCTTCTCCAGACTGAACAGTCCCAACTCCTTCAGTCTGTCCTCATAGCAGAGCTGCTCCAGCCCTCTGAGCATCCCAGTGGCCCTTCAATGTTCTTCACAGTATCACAGTATCACCAAGGTTGGAAGAGACCTCATAGATCATCAAGTGCAACCTGTTAGCACAGAGCTCAAGGCTAGACCATGGCACCAAGTGCCACGTCCAATCCTGCCTTGAACAGCTCCAGGGACGGCGACTCCACCACCTCCCTGAGCAGCCCATTTCAGTGTCCAGTGACTCTCTCAGTGAAGAACTTTCTCCTCACCTCAGCCTAAATTTTCCCTGGCATAGCTTGAGGCTGTGTCCTCTTGTTCTGGTGCTTGACCTATGGAAACTATTATATACAAATCCTAGTGGGCTTCTGGTCTTAAAAATAACACATTTGAAGGCAAGGACATGCTCCTCCTCGTGCGCCTGGCCTTCCTCTTCGTTATCTAACCTTAATTGGAGAGTTTGCATAGAATCATCAAATTATAAAATGGTTTAGGTTGGAAGGGACCTTTAAAGGCCATCTAGTCCAACCCCCCTGCCATGAGCAGGGGCATCTTCAGCTGAAGATGCTCAGAGCCTTGTCTGACCTCATTGAACATCTCCAGGGATGGGCTATCTACCACCTCTTATGCAACCCTATCTTCATTGTAAAACATTCCTTCCTTGTATCCTAGACTATCTAGTTGCTGTAAATGACTGTTTTCCACACCTCACCTTGTTTAGATGCTTACAAACATACAGATGCAGCGGTGTCAAAAGTTTAGGTAGCTGAAGGATGCTAATTACCAAACAGCTTGTCTTTTATTGACATAGCTGAAAATAAAAGCCAAAAATGGTAAGAAATGAAGGGCTTTTATTTTAAACCAGGAGTGGTGATTATTGCAATTAACATTGTACCAAAGATAGCACCTATTTCCTCCTGCTACCAAAAGACAGACCTCCCTGGAGCACCCTGAAATCTCTCTCCTCCCTCCAATTAAAATCAAGCTGGTGAGTAAGACTCACAAGGTAATCAGAAACTGCTGACATTTCTCTTAGAGCAAATTACACATGTGCTCAGACAGCGAAGAAAACAATCACGGCTATAGGAAGCAAAGAGTAAACATTCCAGTTTCATTTTAATTAAAATGGTCTCTTAATGAAGCTAAAAAGATGCACATTTATGAAAAGCCTATTTGCAAACTTCCATGCTAAATCTAGGAGCCCTTCTCTATCATTTTTCAGCAGCAAGCAACTCTCACAGCCACACTGAAATTAGAGCTGTATTTCTGTTCCACGGTCACTGCTCACAAAGAAGACATCTTCTCTTCATGACCAGAAAGGCAGTGCTGCCACTCGATTTGGGTGCCAGTTTCTCTCTCAGCATGTTACCTAATGCATACAAAAGCTGGACTCTGCTCCTGCTCTGGCTGTTTGGCACCTGCTGCAGTGCTTATCCAAGGGGGTCACTCGACATGAGGGCTGAGTAGCCCAGCTGCACCTCACTGCTCTGTGCTGCCCACAGACATCAGCCATGAGAAGTGAAAAGAGATAAAACCATTGCAAACAGAGACAAAAACTTCCTTTCCCCCTTGAAACAGCATCTTTGATTAAAATTACATAAAAGTTATATGTTGTAAATATTAATAAAGTGAAATTTCTTTTCCTTGCCTCTTCTTATTCCTATGGAGAATCCTACTGTAACTGTAAAAAACCACTTTGGAAAGTTTTATAGTGGGGCTTTGGTTTGTCTCTAAAATGCCCCAACGCCCTGACCTCACACCAGAGCAGCTGCTGCCACACCAGTCATATGGAGTAATAAATTACCAGCTGCCATGGCTACAGATACAGGCTCCTTCTGCTGTCTGGCGGCACCACAGAGGGCAGAAAAAAACTCTTCACAGAAGAGAACAACCGCTTTCAAGGTTGACATAAGGTTCAAGTGCTAATGATCAAGAAAGCACCTTTTAAAAAGGAACTGAAATACCTTATCCAAATTGTAATGTGCAGGACTCAAGCACATCTATAAAGCTTACCAAGGTACACACATGCACAGACACACTGCATGTGAAAAACGTCCACTGGGGGTTTGGGGTTGCCAAGTTCCATAAATAGCAATAATATCCTGCATTAAGATATGATGAGCCACGAAGACGATCAGAGGGCTGGAGCACCTCTGCTATGAGGACAGGCTGAGAGAGTTGGGGCTCTTCAGCCTGGAGAAGAGAAGGCTTCAAGGAGACCTTATAGTGGCTTTCCAGTATCTGAAGGGAGCCTACAGGAATCATAGAATCATAGCATGGTTTAGGTTGGAAGGGACCTCAAGGATCATCCAGCTCCAACCCCCTGCCATAGGCAGGGACACCTCCCACTAGAGCAGGTTGCTCAAGGCCTCATCCAGCCTGGCCTTAAACACCTCCAGGGAGGAAGCATCCACAACCTCCCTGGGCAACCTG
>WAAF01008411.1:246251-260618 GCA_013400475.1 Tricholaema leucomelas
TGGATGTTAGGAGGAAGTTCTTTACAGTGAGGGTGGTGAGACACTGGCACAGGTTGCCCAGGGAGGTTGTGGATGCTTCCTCCCTGGAGGTGTTTAAGGCCAGGCTGGATGAGGCCTTGAGCAACCTGCTCTAGTGGGAGGTGTCCCTGCCTGTGGCAGGGGGTTGGAGCTGGATGATCCTTGAGGTCCCTTCCAACCTAAACCATTCTATGATTCTATGATACACAGAAAGAGCACCGCGAGGTAGGTAATGAAACCACCTCCTTTGCATCCGGCTGCTTGCCCACCAAAAAGTTCATGGCACCATAAAAATCTCCTCAGTTCAATCCTGCAAGTAATTTAAAAACTCACCAAAAGCTCTGCTCCTAACTGAATTTTAATTTAATCCATCCAAGTAGGGAACATCTTATTGCTGCTTACCAGCCACGCTAATTCTGTATGTGGACGACCTCAGAATACACAATGGAAAGCAGAGACACAACGGAGCCCCCAGCCACAAGCCTGCAGTGTCATTAGGCAGGTACCTAACAGAAATGCCCATAAAAGCTACATGTGCAGACCACAGACCTTTCACACGTGTGCCACTTCAGTGACACAAAAAGAAATGAGTCAGGAAGAGACTGGTCAGATCCTCCGCACTGGCCAAGATCCTCCTCCCACCTGAGGCCAGATGTCTTGCCTCTGGAGGTCAGTTTACCAGACAGCTGCAGGAGAAGTAAATGAATATAAATGTTTACCCCAGCTAAGAGTGCCTTTTAATTAGGTACCATCAATGTTACCCTTACTGGAAAGCTGGGAATTACCTCTCTGCAGGGATTTAATGCTCCTGCTGGAAGTACAACTGCATCAGGAGATAGTGACCCATCATTCTGACATGAGGTCGGGAGAAAGAGGTGACCCTCCTGGACTCTAACCAATACTCTCTTCCAGAAGGTGAAACAGAGACTGTAACCATGTCTGTGACCCTAGAGCACATCGGGTTTTGCACATCCAGCTGCAGATCCCACAGTCTTTTACATCTGCTTCTGGCTGAGAGTTGGATGCTCACAAGAACTGTTCCCACTTCTAGAGAGGAAATTGAGACACATGGCCAAAGTCATGCTTGGTCATGACATCAATGAACAGCTGCAGGATGCCTAGAGGACAAGGCCTGTGGTGTAAGGGCGCAGTGTGCACACCAGAAGTCCAAATACAACCACAGACAGCATCACCTTCTGCAGAGATGTAAATCATCTCTGACATACCTTGAAACTGCACACATCTGAACTGAAGCTAGGCAGGTATTCTTGGGCTTTCAGAAGGCCAGGCTGACCTGCCCTTTGCCCAGCCCAGCTCACCACCAGTACAGAAGCCTCAAGGAGTTTCCCTGAGTGACTTTCCACAGCGATAGGTATGCCCAAACAGTGACCAAAAGACACCCATTGAAGGGCACATCCACACAGCAATCAGCTCAGTTGACGCTTGGCAAGGTTCCTTGGAGCTGGCTAACCCCAGTACTGATAGCTGTATAAACGTGACTGAGAGAGCAGCAGCCAGTGGCTGAATCCTCCTACATGCTACCAGACACCTGGGCAGCAAGATCCAGATGTGTTGAGCAGTGTTTGCTCAGCCAGCCAGCTACTTCTAATGCTCCTCCAACACACCTCCATGAACTCTACCAACTACCCCAACACACTTTGTGTTTTCCTCCTGTTTCCAAGCAAGCAACACTACAGAAAGACGTTTCAAGCAGAAAAAAAACCAGCAAAGCTGAAATGACAACAAAAACTAGACTGAAATGAGAAATTGTTCCCACTTCTGATTCCCACTCAGTTCCCTTTCATGCTGGATCAGAGGAGCTTCACTTTCATCAGCGCAGCATCAGACAATGCAGCAGTGAGAACATCTTCAGCGTTAATGAGATTGGCCTCTTCTAGCTACTGCCAAGGCTTAAGCACCTAGGGACTAGAGCTCACAGGAGTAAACCAGCAAAAAAACAGAACCTCTCCCCCTCACCAAAGGATATATTTATCAGCAAGGAACTAAGCACTGGCATCAGTCACTGATACGCTTTTGAAAAGCACAACTTTGTGAATGCAGTGAACTAAACACCTGTTTGGGCTTTTTCAGAGAAGGCCTAGAGGCCACTATATTTCATAGAATCATTGAATAAACTGGGTTGGAAGAGACCTCCAAGATCATCCAATCCAACCTAGCACCCAGCCCTAGCCAGTCAACCAGACCATGGAACTCATCCTCATCCAGGCTTTCCTTCAACACCCCCAGGGACGGTGACTCCACCACCTCCCTGGGCAGCCCATTCCAATGCCAATCACTCTCTCTGGCAACAACTTCCTCCTAACATCCAGCCCATACTTCCTTTGGCACAACTTGAGACTGTGTCCCCCTGTTCTGTTGCTGGTTGCCTGGCAGAAGAGACCAACCCCACCTGGCTACAACCTCCCTTCAGGTAGTTGTAGACAGCAATGAGGTCACCCCTGAGCCTCTTCTTCTCCAGGCCAAACATCCCAGCTCCCTCAGCCTCTCCTCACAGGGCTGTGTTCCAGGCCCCTCACCAGCTTTGTTGCCCTTCTCTGGACATGTTCCAGTATCTCAACATCTCTCTTGAGTTGAGGAGCCCAGAACTGGACACAGTACTCAAGGTGTGGCCTGACCAGTGGTGAGTACAGAGACAGAATAACCTCCCTTATCCTACTGGCCACACTGTTCCTGATCCAGGCCAGGATGCCANCTGCGCCCAGCACTGACCCTGGACTTCAATAACCCAACTCAGAGTGAGCAATAGGTTTCTACACAGCTGCAGCACACACCCCTCAATTAGATGCTGTAAAATAGCAACTTGCTGTTCTTTCCTCCTGATTCTCAACTGCAAAAACTAAAAAGAATGAAATCTAAGGCCACCTTATTGGGATCAAATGAAATTATGCCACTGCAGCAGATCCAAAACAATCTCAGCACATATCTGCTTCTAAAGGAAATTGCTGCAGACCATGGGAAATTACAATTGCTGCAGGACAAGAAAGGCTGACTGATCTAATATTTCTGTTCAACACACCTTCTTCCTGGGTTTGTCAATAAAGATACTGATGAGCTCATCTCTCCAAGGGTCAGGAAAATATCAGCTAAAAATATGTTATTCCCATTACTGTGGAAATTTCTCCAGATGAAACGATGGCAGCAAGGCAAATCCACATCTTGCTAGGAAAACCTACTTAAAGTAAGGAAGCTATGAAGCATTCTAATGGAGGTAAATGAGTAATCACGACGGTCTCAGCTAAGCAAGTCTAATGATGGTGTCCCTTTTAAAACATGGCAGTGAGACAGCTCATGGGATGACAACCCAAAGAGGTCTCACAACCTTGTAGCATGGTTTTTCAAAGGGAAACATCACCAAATCTTAACAACATCCAGAGAAGGGCCGTGAGGATAATCAGAGGGCTGGAGCAGCTCTGCTATGAGGACAGACTGAAAGACTTGGGACTGTTCAGTCTGGAGAAGAGAAGGCTCCCAGGTGACCTTATTGTGGCCTTCCAGGATCTGAAAGGGGCTATAAAAAATCTGGGGAGGGACTTTTTATGCTGTGAGGGACTGACAGGAGTAGGGGGAATAGAGCAAAGCTGGAGGTGGGGAGACTGAGACTGGAGGTGAGGAGGAAGTGCTTCCGCATGAGAGTAGTGAGAGCCTGGAATGGGTTGCCCAGGGAGGTGGTTGAGGCCCCATGGCTGGAGGTGTTTAAGGCCAGGCTGGATGAGGCTGCGGCCAGCCTGACCTAGGGTAGGGTGTCCCTATCCATGGCAGGGGGGTTGGAACTAAATGACTCTTGTGGTCCCTTCCAACCCTGACTGATTCTATGATTCAGAATGCGTCTGTTGTGGTGCAGAGCACTATTATTAGCAGGCAGGGCAAATCCAATCACGATTTTAAAGTTACTTGTAACTACAGTCAACAGAAATGAAATCTCAAAAGTTAGATGAAAACATCACCATCTGAACAGAAAGACTGTTCCACTGAAAAGTTCTCAGCAGTAACACTGCTGTCTCTGTTTCTGGTACAAACACACTTTTCTAGACTCATGGCAAGGAGGATTACAGATATTTTCTTTTGGACAGGTGTTTTGATCAATCTCAACCTCATAAAAACAGCTAATGAGGCAAAGGATGAAAAGGAAAACATCTTTGTAACCTGTAGTCCACTGAGACTATTATACCCAAAGGTGATGGCAGATTTATGGTTACATCTTCCCTGTTGACATTACAAGGACAAAAGTCATGCTGGGCAAAACACAAACTTGCCTCTTCCACCACCTTTGTTACCATATGCCACAGTGCAAACTAAGTTTCTCTCATCTGATTACACAGCTAAAAACTAACATTTCAAAATTCAGGTAACTATAGATTGATATAAGTAACCTATCAAGGAATAAAGATGGATGACAGACTTTTCCCCCCCCCTTTGTGTCTGGCCTATTATACATTAAAGAGCAATTTCACTGCCAGCCATCTGGAAATCAATGTATCCCAAGCTTTATTTTATGATTACCAACATTCCCTCTCATAACTCATTTCTAATTATAAGCAATAAATCATTCCTTCTTGCTTGTAATTTATAACAGCCAATTAGGGCAAACCTCTTATTTAAATAGCAAATCTAGGTATAAAACATCATCTATTTTGAGGTGTGCACAGAACATCTAATCAGCCAAATGGCAGAATGACAATTTTATGTGGCTTTTGTAGCCACCAAGGAGATCCATGTGGAAGAACCTGCTCTTCCCTGTGCCCCTGGTACACAAGGACTTTTCAGAACTGAACACACAGGTCACATCTGTCTGAGTTAAACATAGTCTCAAGTTGTGCCAGGGGAGGTCTAGGCTGGATGTTAGGAGCAAGTTCTTCACAGAGAGAGTGATTGGCATTGGAATAGGCTGCCCAGGGAGGTGATGGAGTCACTGTCCCTGGAGGTGTTAAAGCAAAGCCTGGCTGAGGCACTTAGTGCCATGGTCTAGTTGACTGGCTAGGCTGGGTGCTAGATTGGACTGGATGATCTTGGAGGTCTCTTCCAATCTGGTTGATTCTATGATTCTGTAACATGTAGAGACATATAAGCCAGGACATAACTCAGGGAAGTCTGGTGTCAAGGCTTCCCTTTACCATATCAGGAAATTAAAATCAGAATCAGTCAGGGTTGGAAGGGACCACAAGGATCACCTAGTTTCACATCCCCTGCCATGGGCAGGGACACCCTACCCTAGAGCAGGCTGGCCTCAGTCTCATCCAGCCTGGCCTTAAACACCTCCAGCCATGGGGCCTCAACCACCTCCCTGAGCAACTCATTCCAGGCCCTCACCACTCATGCTCAAGAACTTCCTCCTCACCTCCAGTCTCAATCTCCCCATCTCCAGCTTTGCTCCATTCCCCCTACTCCTGTCACTCCCTCACAGCATAAAAATTCCCTCCCTAGCTTTTTTGTAGTCCCCCTTCAGATACTGGAAGGCCACAAGAAGGTCACTCACAGCCTCCTCTTCTCCAGACTGAACAGCCCCAACTCTTTCAGTCTGTCCTCATAGCAGAGCTGCTGCAGCCCTCTGATCATCCTCGTGGCCCTTCTCTGGACACGCTCCAGCATCTCCACGTCCCTCTTGTAATGGGAGCTCCAGAACTGGATGCAGTACTCCAGGTGGGGTCTCAGCTGAGTGGAGTAGAGGGGAAGAATCACCTCCCTTGCCCTGCTGGCCACACTTCTCCTGATGCAGCCCAGGATCTGGTTGTTCCTCCATGCTGCAAGTGCACACTGCTGGCTCATGCTAACAAAGAGGCTGCAACAGGAGAAGCTGTAGGTTCGTCTAGTAAGACGTTCTGGATGCTTCTGAATTTCATTTTTGGAGCAGTGAAATAATGCAGGTCTAAATTTAATGCTTTAAAAACAACTGAAGTAGCTTTTCCTGTGCCTGGATTTGAATTCAAGAAATGGGCTGTCCTATCCCCAAGCAAAAGGACACCAGCACACAGCACCCAGGCGTTGCTTGCCATCCCTGCTATTCTGTGTCACACATGAAGTTTTGCAGGTACTAGCCTACAGCACAGCACTTGCTTGACTCACTCCTCCTCATCCCTCAAGGCCAGGAGAATATTAAGCAGAACAAAGCAGTGAAACAGTCTACCAAGAAAAGGTGTCACCAAATAAACCCAGATTATTCCTTCAGGGAGAAATCTTTGATGGTGGTTTCCTATGGCAACTCTTACCAGCAGAGGAATAGCAAAGAAATGTAACGGAGGATGATCTGAAAACAGGGTGGGTTCAGAAGCACTGGCAAGGACATGGATAAGTATTTACTCATATTTGTTCTTCAGTGTAGGTATGAATAGGAGGCATGTGAGTGCAAACAGAAGGGAGAGGTTTCTTAGAAATAAATAGCTCTGCTGGGATTTGCCTCTTAAAAAAAACCAACCCTCACTCTTGTCAGAAAAGTATTTGATACCATTTTGGATACAGAATTTATTACATGAGAAACTAATCTCAGGAACGTGAAAGTGGTTCCCACTGAGATTTTATATGGCCATCACACAGCTCAAGTCTGTTCCAGCTTCACATTGTGTCATCTGGTAAGCGTTTACAGTAGGAATCAAGGGAACTAGATTTGGAGAAAGTCCATCACAACTGACCTAAATCTGATCTGACCTGGATAATCAAACTAAACACCAAATTAAAAAATGGCTAGACAGAAGCAAGGAGAGGGAATTCATCAGCTGCAGGAGCTACCTCTTGATTTTCCTTTCCTCAGCCACATGAGGATTATGCTCCCCACTTTTTCCTTCCTTAAGAGCAGTGGTGACAGGCATATGAGAATCTCTTTGTACCAAGGCCAAATGCAGTAGTGCTGCAGGCTCCACTGTGCTCTCTCTCCTTTTCAGACACCATTCACTCCTGAGAGAGCAACACTTGCAAGCAGGGCAAAAAAAGATAGCAAGTAAATAAGAAAATCAAAGAAAACAACTTGAAAGGGCAGCAGTGACCACATCAGTACCATTTGTGCTTGCCTTTGCCATACAGCTACCCAGAGTCACACTAGAGACTGGCCATGGCCAGCACGATGCTTAGTGCTCAATGTTTCATCAACCACCCAGGCGCAGGTGGTAAGGCTTACAGCCACACCAGCCCACCTTACAACTCTGTGTCACATCTACAACCTCTCTCATCAGCAAGGCTTGCCTGTGTTGCTGCTTCACAATCTAAGGGTGTTATGTTGCCAGAATCACCTTACTCCTAAGCAACCAAGCTGAAGATGGTTTCTTTACAGTGAGGGTGGTGAGACACTGGCACAGGTTGCCCAGGGAGGTTGTGGATGCTCCCTCCCTGGACGTGTTCAAGGCCAGGTTTGATGAGGCCTTGAGCAACCTGCTCTAGTGGGAGGTGTCCTTGCCTATGGAAGGGGGTTGGAACTGGATGATCTTTGAGGTCTCTTCCAACCTAAACTATTCTATGATTCATTCTACGTACAGGTGTAGCAAGCACACAGCAAATCTCCATAGACAGATCATTACTGAAGCAGACATGGTAGCACTGTGTTCAACAACAAGTTTTGTCACTTTCAAGACTCCTTACCTTCTTCTTGTGAGAGACTTGGTGAGAGGCCTGGAACACAGCCCTGTGAGGAGAGGCTGAGGGAGCTGGGGGTGTTTAGCCTGGAGAAGAGGAGGCTCAGGGGTAACCTCATTGCTGTCTACAACTACCTGAAGGGAGGCTGTAGTCAGGTGGGGGTTGGTCTCTTCTCCCAGGCAAGCAGCAACAGAACAAGGGGACACAGTCTCAAGTTGTGCTGGGGGAAGTATAGGCTGGATGTTAGGAGGAAGTTGTTGGCAGAGAGAGTGATTGGCATTGGAATGGGCTGCCCAGAGAGGTGGTGGAGTCACTGTCCCTGGAGGTGTTGAAGAAAAGCCTGGCTGAGGCACTTAGTGCCATGGTCTAGTTGATTGTCTAGGGCTGGGCGCTAGGTTGGACTGGATGATCTTGGAGGTCTCTTCCAACCCAGTGGATTCTATGATTCTATGATCTAAGTACTATTTACTCATCTTTTCAAAACACAAAGCATCTTAACATCTGGTTCATTCTCTCAGCAGTGAGAACTAAGCACTCAAAAGAAAACTTAAAATTGGCTGGCTTGCTGTTGGTGAAACTTGGGCAATATTTCTGGATGAAGATGTAACCAAAAAGCCTGCACAAAAGCAGACACCAAAGCCTATACATCTCATTTGGAAAATAAGGCGTCGTTCTTATTAAGCCTGTGGATGTCTATCTTCCCTACCTAAACTTTTAGAAGCTTTATATAAACTATACTTCTAAGTAAGCTTGTAATTAGCTAGGGGCAGGTTTGACTCTAATTACAACTTGTAGAGACACACATTATGGAAATACTTAGCTAATAACCATTAGTGATGCTCTGTTGATGGCTCAAGTCAGGCTGGCAGGTGATTGCCATGTAATCACCCGAGTACTTTCTGTCCTCTGTAAACTGGGCTCCATAATGCAGCCTGTAGGACTGGTCTGTCTGGTCTTCCTCCCAGCTTTGCCATACAGGGTAAAGCCAGGCTTTGCTGCCACACATCCTGCAAGGCCCTGTGTGCCTGCATCTGGGTTCCCTGCTCCTCACAAGTACATGGTGGAATGCCTGTTCTCACCTCACCAGGTGATGCTGTACCAAAGGTATCAGGGATCATGATAAAGAGAGTCAAAATTGCACCATTTCAGCAACTGGCAAGATCAGACTGCATCCAGTGCATGAACTGGTCAGATGACAGCACACACTGTGAACATGTGTTCACTTGGATGGCCTTTTTCAAAGTTAAAATGATCCCACATCCCATCCCCAAAACCTAACAGGATGATCTACTGGAGTAATACCCCTTTTGGCCTGGTGGTTGGACTAGGTAATCTAGTGAGGAGGAAGTTCTTGAGCATGAGAGTGGTGAGAGCCTGGAATGGGTTGCCCAGGGAGATGGTTGAGGCCCCATCCCTGGAGGTGTTTAAGGCCAGGATGGATGAGGCTGTGGCCAGCCTGACCTAGGGTAGGGTGTCCCTGCCCATGGCAGGGGGCTTGGAACTAGATGATCCTTGTGGTCCCTTCCAACCCCGACTGATTTATGATCTTTAAGGTTCCCACCAACCTAACTCAACCTGTGACTCTAAGTCAAAATTCCTGTTAAAAAATCCATCTGTCACAACTTTGGATCCAACCACTCCTGCCATAAGAAAGTTCCAGAAGGTTGATTGTATCCTTTTATTCCAACCTTAGAAGCTGTTTGCACAACAGCGATCTCTGCTTGGGTGTAAATACGGATAATGAAGTGGATGGATATATATAAGCATGGATATAATATAAGCATGGATAATAAAGTGCAAAACCAGCACAAATCACTGGGAAAATGGTTATTTACCATCAAATCCAATAGAAGTATTGCTACACAATGTGTATGCTTGCTCACACTCACTGTTATGTACCAATGAATCACAGAATCAACCAGGTTGGAAGAGACCTCCAAGAGCATTCAGTCCAACCTAGCACCCAGCCCTATCCAGTCAACTAGACCATGGCACTAAGTGCCTCAGACAGGCTTTGCTTCAACACCTCCAGGGACAGTGACTCCACCACCTCCCTGGGCAGTCCACTCCAATGGCAATTCCAAGCCCTGAGCCTGGCTGCAGAAGTCCTTCATGTTATTAAAAGCCTGTCTCCTTGCAATCCATTTGGTCCAGATAGATCAGTTTAAAAATGCAGCCATGTTTTCTTGTGGAAAGAAAGATTCCATTTGGGATTTAGGAAGGAAAAAAAAAGTAATTGCTGTTTTAAAATCTGTATCCAACATAGAACCATTGAATCAACCAGGCTGGAAGAGACCTCCAAGATCATCCAGTCCAACCTAGCACCCAGCCCTAGACAATCAACTAGACCATGGCACTAAGTGCCTCATCCAGGCTTTTCTTGAACACCTCCAGGGACAGTGACTGCACCACTTCCCTGGGCAGCCCATTCCAATGCCAGTCACTCTCTCTGTCAAGATCTTCAGCTGTCACTATTTCTCCTGTGGGGAGCAGACAGCATCATCTTCTCCTACATGTTGTGCAAACTCCACGTTGCACATCTGTAATTAAGTTAGGTTAGCTGTTGTAGGGGATCCTACATTTAAAGTAGACTTATTTAATAGTGGTTTGCTTTAATAAAGCTTAATACTAGTGCTAACAGAAATTAACCAATAGTAACCTCATTCAAACTGCAAGGGAGATGCCTCTCTCAGCCTCTCATGCTGGTTTAACTGGATCAAGTAGAAAACTTCTTCGGATGAAGCCTGTGCTGACCACAGTCAGCTGCACAGGGCTGGTGAATGGGGCCAGCTCTGCCTGGGTCACAGGTCCCTAATTTGGCTCAGACAAAACAAGCCAGGTCAGCCTAAAGAGGCCTTTGCTAACTACTACCCTTTGAAATTGCTGCAGTTTTCACTATTTGTTAAAGGGCAGTTGCAAAAGCAGCTCAGCCAGCAGATCTGAGGGATGGCAAGTAGTGGCTGAGTTCACCCAGGAAGACCTTTCCCTGACCTTGGCTTACAGCCCACCTAGATGGCTCCCAACACCTCCTCTTTACCAAGCCCTCACCTGGATGGGTGGAAGGTTTACTGCAATCTTAAACATTCAGATGGCCAAAACTTCTGTAACTGGAATTAGTCATCAAAGCAAAACAAGCAAAACCCACTTGGCAAGACCTGCTTAAAAAGCCTTACATCACCTCATTCTTACACCACCTCACTCTTACACCTATCCCTTCCAAGAAATGGTGGCTGTCAGAACTAAGGTTCTTTGCCCATCAAAAATCCAGCTTCTGGGAAAGGTCACTGTAAAAGCCAACCAAGCTACTCCTATTGCTGAACACCACAGAATCAAAGAATGGTAGGGGTTGAAAGAGACCATCAAGTCCAACCCCCTACCTTTACTTAGCAGTGGCCACAGAAGATGCATTCAAAAGAAAATTACTGTAGCTGTAAGGCTCCATCTAAAAACTGCTCATACACATCCTCAACTTTGTGTACACTGCAAAGCTCCAACAGCTTTGGTTGCCTTTCAGGGCTCTGCTACTCCCTTAGACATGTACAGTTAGGGATGAAATGAGGCCATTTGAGAAGGAGTTGTATATATGCTGTGCAAACTGTATTCTTACCACGATTATGAAGATATGGACTACAAACATTACAAGATGTTCAACTGAGCCAATGGTATCCTGGCCTGCATCAGGAACAGTGTGGTCAGTAGGACAACGAAGGTTGTTTTTCCCCTGTACTCACCACTGGTGAGGCCACATCTGGAGTGCTGTGTCTAGTTCTGGGCTCCTCAATTCAAGAGAGATGTTGAGATACTGGAACGTGTCCAGAGAAGTGCGACAAAGCTGGTGAGAGGCCTGGAACACAAACCCTATGAGGAGAGGGTGAGGGGGCTGGGGGTGTTTAGCCTGAAGAAGAAGAGGCTCAGGGCTGACCTCATTGCTGTCTACAACTACCTGAAGGGAGGCTGTAGTCAGGTGGGGGTTGGTCTCTTCCGCCAGGCAACCAGCAACAGAGCAAGGGGACACAGCCTCAAGTTGTGGCAGGGGAGGTCTAGGCTGGATGTTAGGAGGGAGTTGTTGCCAGAGAGAGTGATTGGCATTGGAATGGGCTGCCCAGGGAGGTGGTGGAGTCACCATCCCTGGAGGTGTTGCAGAAAAGCCTGGATGAGGCACTTAGTGCCATGGTCTAGTTGATTGCCTAGGGCTGGGTGCTAGGTTGGACTGGATGAGCAGGGTGGCCTGGATGAGCTGGGAGGTCTCTTCCAAGCTAGCTGATTCTATGATTCTGTGATTGTGAAATGTGTAAATACTATAATAAAAAGACACTTATATGCTGTCTTGTTATATATAAAATGTCTCCTTCTCATTCTATCATTCATCTTTTGTCACTGCATTCTGTCAAGTTTTCCTGACAATTTTTGGCATTCAACAGATTTTATTACAGCTCTAGTAAGAATCAGTAAAACATGGAGCAAACACTACCCATCTCAACTAAATCCCTATTTCTTTCTTTGCACCTAGGAGCACCTACACTCAAAGCCTATTGTGAAATAACAATAGCCTTGAAAAGAGAAGACAGCAAATTCTCATTGCAGTTTAAATCCTTCTAAATACTAACCTATGCTTGGAGATCAGTACAAAGAGAAAAAAATAAAAGAAAGCACTTTCAGCTCAATCATCACCTGTTTTTTTACTGCTTGGAACCTTTACTTCTTGCATTGCAAACTCACAGAAAATAATCCAATATTCACCAAACTGGAAAAAACAAAGACTTAATGAGTGGAGCACTGCCGGGTAAGGAATTGCCTGGATGGTCACACCAGAGAGCCGTGATCAACAGCACAATGTCTACCTGAAGATCAGTGACAAGTGGTGTCCCTCAGGGGTCAGTGCTGGGCCCAGTGCTGTTTAGCATCTTTGTCAGTGATGTGGACAGAGGAATTGAGTGCACCCTCAGCAAGTTTGCAGATGACACCAAGCTGTGTGGCACAGTTGACTTGCTGGAGGGCAGGGATGCCATCCAGAGGGACCTGGACAGGCTGGAGAGGTGGGCCCAGGACAACCTCATGACATTTAACAAGGCCAAGTGTAAGGTCCTGCACCTGGGTTGGAGCAATCCCAGGCAAAGATACAGGCTGGGTGGTGAATGGCTGGAGAGCAGCCCTGAGGAAAAGGACCTGGGGGTCTGGGTTGATGAAAAGCTCAACATGAGCCGGCAGTGTGCACATGCAGCCCAGACAGCAACCCTGTGCTGGGCTGCAGCAAGAGCAGTGTGGGCAGCAGGGCAAGGGAGGAGATTCTCCCCCTTTACTCTGCTCTCCTCAGACCCCACCTGGAGTACTGTGTGCAGTTCTGGAGCCCCCAACACAAGAAGGACATGGAACTGCTGGAGCGGGTCCAGAGGAGAGCCACGAAGATGATCAGAGGGCTGCAGCAGCTCTGCTATGAGGACAGGCTGAGAGAGTTGAGGCTCTGCAGCCTGGAGAGGAGAAGGCTTCGAGGAGACCTAATAGTGGCCTTCCAGTATCTGCAGGGGACCTACAGGGAGGCTGGGGAGGGACTATTTACAAGGTCTTGTAATGACAGGACAAGGAGTAATGGGTTTAAACTGGAAGAGGGGAGATTTAAACTAGATGTTAGGAAGATGTTCTATGATTCTTAAAAGACCTGAGCTAAGTGCTAAGAAGTATTGTGAGACTGGTACGCAGGGGCTCTTTCTAGGCTTTGTGCTGCATGCACCCCACTTGCTCCTCACTGTACACCAAGAGAAGGCTGCTAGGGCTGAAGTCACAACTTCAAAGACCAGTAGCATGAAAATTGCCAACTCTCTTGGCCATTAAAGCAAAAGTCAACTGAAACAAAAGCACATCAAGGGAAGTTATCACTGAGCACCAAGCTGGGAAAATAACATAAAATTCTAAATATGCATCAATACAACTACCTGAAGGGAGGCTGTAGCCAGGTGGGAGTTGGGCTCTTCTGCCAGGCAACCAACAACAGAACAAAGGGACACAGTCTCAAGTTGTGCTGGGGAGATCTAGGCTGGATAATTCGGAGAAAGTACTACAGAAAAAGAGTGATTTGCCATTGGAATGGGCTGCCCAGGGAGGTGGTGGAGTCACCATCCCTGGAGGTGTTGCAGAAAAGCCTGGATGAGGCACTTGGTGCCATGGTCTAGTTGACTGGCTAGGGCTGGGTGCTAGGTTGGACTGGATGATCTTGGAGGTCTCTTCCAACCTGGCTGACTCTATGATTCAATGATGAGTTTAGCTTTAAGTCTAACAAGCAAGTTTTCTTGTGATCTTTATCATCACCACACTCATTTTGCTCTCTGAAGGCATTTCTGAAGCATCAGTTAAGAAGAGACCCTCTAATTTAAGAAAATGGTGACACCCTGCCCCTTTGTTTTTTAAGAAACCTAAGTATTGAGCATGTCAACTTTACATTTCCTACATTCTCTACTTGGTCAAAATATGCAGCAATTGCCTAAGTGCTTGGCCCCAGTGAGACAACAGTCTGCACAGACTCACTTGTAATACATGTCTGTCTGTCAGCTGTTTAATCTCCACACACTATTTCCTTTATCAGCACCACAGCATCGTTCCAGCTTGGTTTAGTTTTTTTTGTGTCTACAAGTATCGTGGGAACATCAATACTTGGCAACCTCACACTTGGTTTTTTTAGCATGACACCACAGATCTCTGTGTTACTAACCAACAGAGCAAAGTAAAATATTACAGCAAACAAACAGATGTGTATATATATATATATATACACACACA
>WAAF01008415.1:0-11840 GCA_013400475.1 Tricholaema leucomelas
ATCCTGAAGGGCTTTGCCAACCTGGATGTTTTCGTTATCCTCTGATTTCTTTACCTTAAATTCCAATCCATCAGAGTTTTCCTGGTGGTATTTGTCAGAAGGCAGTGAGTTGAAATCAGTGTTGCTGGTTTGTTTTTCTCCAAGAACTGATGTATCAGTTTCTGTGGCACTGAATTTATGTCAAACTTTTAGGACATAGAATCATAGAATGGTTTAGGTTGGAAGGGACCTCAAGGATCATCCAGCTCCAACCCCCTGCCATAGGCAGGGACACCTCCCACTAGAGCAGGTTGCTCAAGGCCTCATCCAGCCTGGCCTTAAACGCCTCCAGGGAGGAAGCATCCACAACCTCCCTGGGCAACCTGTGCCAGTGTCTCACCACCCTCACTGCAAAGACATCTTCTCACATGTTCCTTTCAGCAGCAGGGGACAGTGAGTGATTAGTATGCAGAGACCATTTTGGTCCCGGTCTCGCTTGATTGTACTAACCTCAAAATAAAAAGTTAATTAGAGCCAGTGAAGTTATTAAAAGTGCCTGTGTGATTTAAAACCTGAAGTCTACATTTTCAGAAGAGGCTTAGGCATTCTGGAAACCTGATTAACTTAAAATCCTTTATAAGGCTACCTGAAAATAGGACTTGGTCTGTAAATCGTCTTGGTGATAGTGAAAATCTTCCTTACTCTCTCCTGTCGTCTCACACAATAAATCCTTCCCAGGTGAAATTGTCCTTATGCTATTCATAACATGGAGGAATGCAAGAACAATGTGACCAGCAGCACACATTTAGTCAACCTCCTTCACAGAACCCAAGAGCATTTCAGATTAACACTTAATTTTAAACTGCCCTTGTTTAGAAACCGTTAGATGAAGACCAAAGTGCTTTCACTGCAGTTTGGTTTTTCACTGTCAGGAGAATCACTGAATCAGCCAGGTTGGAAGAGACCTCCAAGCTCATCCAGTCCAGCCTAGCACCCAGCCCTATCCAGTCAACCAGACCATGGCACTAAGTGCCTCATCCAGGCTTTGCTTGAACACCTCCAGGCACAGTGACTCCACCACCTCCCTGGGCAGCCCATTCCAATGCCAATCACTTTCTCTGACAACAACTTCCTCCTAACATCCAGCCTAGACCTCTCCTGGCACAACTTGAGACTGTGTTCCCTTGTTCTGTTGCTGGTTGCCTGAGAGAAGAGACCAACCCCACCTGACTACAGCTTCCCTTCAGGTAGTTGTAGACAGCAGTGAGCTCACCCCTGAGCCTCCTCTTCTGCAGGCTGCACACCCCCAGCTCCCTCAGCCTCTCCTCACAGGGCTGTGCTCCAGGCCCCCCCTTCATTGCCATTCTCTGGACATGTTCCAGCACCTCAGCATCTCTCTTCAATTGAGGAGCCCAGAACTGGATACAGCACTCAAGGTGTGGCCTGACCAGTGCTGAGTACAGGGGCAGAATAACCTCCCTTGTCCTGCTGGCCACACTGCTCCTGAGCCAGGCCAGGATGCCATTGGCTCTGCTGCCCACCTGGGCACACTGCTGGCTCATCTTCAGCTACTCTCTACCACTACCCCCAGGTCCCTTTCTGCCTGGTTGCTCTCAGCCACTGTGTCCCCAGCCTGTAGCACTGCTTGGGGTTGTCGTGGTCAAAGAGTAGGACCTTGCACTTGGCCTTGTTAAATCTCCTCCCACTGGCCTGTGCCCACCCATCCAGGCTGTGTCTGTTTGTGCTGCAGTACAGGTTACATTTCACAGCCCAGGTCCTTAAATCCGATGTGTACTGATGCTTAGTGCACAGCAGGTTTAAGGTGAATAACAAGAGGACTTAGAGGATTGCTCAGGGGAGAAAGAGCCTTTCCTCCCAAAGTCCTTGTTTACATGAGGCACAGCACTATTCAGGTGCTCTTGTTCACCTACATCCACATACACATTGTCCACACTGGCCCATAAAATGCTAGTTTGAGGTTGCCAGTCTAAGTACCAGGGAGTAAAGGGCCATGAAGATGCTCAGAGAGCTGGAGCACCTCTCCTGTGAGGACAGGCTATGAGAGTTGGGGCTCTTCAGCCTGGAGAAGAGAAGGCTTCCAGGAGAACTTACAGTGGCATTCTAGTATCTGGAGTGGACCAACAGGAGAGACTGTTTATGAGATCTTGTAATGACAGGACAAGGGTAATGGCTTTAAACTGGCAGAGGGGAGATTCAAACTACATGTTGGGAAGGAGTTCTTTCCAGTGCAGGTGGTGGGACACTGGCACAGGTTGCCCAGGGAGGTTGTGGCTGCTCCCTCCGTGGAGGTGTTCAAGGCCAGGTTGGATGAGGCCTTGAGCAACCTGTGCTAGTGGGAGGTGTCCCTGCCTACGGACAGAGGTTGAAACTGGATGATCTTTGAGGTCCCTCTCAGGATGAAGGGTGAGGTTAGAGAGAAATTCAGCTCAAAGCCCAGGTAGTGCTCAGGCTGCATTATCTATGTTTATACTCCTGTTCTTACCCATCTCAGCAAGCCTATGGGTGAAGTAGACATCACCATTGTTTCTCTTTCGCAGGCTGTGATGCAGTTTTTCTCACCTAAACATTCTAGCTAGCTTCAAACTAGCACAGGTCCCTTCCAACCTAATCCATTCTATGCTTTTATGAAGTGTCCTTAAGAGGCCCAGTTATGCATCTGACTGGGATTCTGCTTACTAAACCTCATCAGCAAACCAAAGACCGAACAGCTCTGGAGACTGATCTGACATTTTACCTACAGTGACCCTCTTCAGTGGGAACTGACCGTGTGTGATTAAAGGAGTGTAAGAGGTGCAAGAACATAGGCATTTTCTTATGGAAGGAAACTAATACACTGAGTGGGATAATGAGTAATCTGCTGGCTGCCCTAGGAGAGGGAGCTGAGACACAGTGACAGGGAATGAAGGAGATGCCAAGGACGTGGAATCACTTCCAGTGAAGTGGGTGAGGGACATCTCAGGCACTTTAAGTTCTTCTACAAAAGCATCTTGGGATATGTAGTGGTTTGGGTAGATAGGACAGAATCATAGAATCATACAATCATCAACCAGGTTAGAAGAGAGCTCCAAGATCATCCAGACCGACTTACCACCCAGCCAGGCTCAATCAACTAGAACATGGCACTAAGTGCCTTGTCCAAGCTTTACTTGAACACCTCCAGGGATGGAATAGTTCAGATAGTATTGATTTCATATTCTGGTTTATGTGTACCACCTTGATAGAACCATAGAATCAGTCAGGGTTGGAAGGGACCACAAGGATCATCCAGTTCCAACCCCCCTGCCATGCCCAGGGACACCCTACCCTAGAGCAGGCTGGCCACAGCCTCATCCAGCCTGGCCTTAAACACCTCCAGCCATGGGGCCTCAACCACCTCCCTGGGCAACCCATTCCAGCCTCTCACCACTCTCATGCTCAACAACTTCCTCCTCATATCCAGTCCGAATCTCCCCATNACCTCACAGCCTCCTCCTCTCCAGACTGCACAGCCCCAACTCCTTCAGTCTGTCCTCACAGCAGAGCTGCTGCAGCCCTCTGAGCATCCTCCTGGCCCTTCTCTGGACACACTCCAGCATCTCCACATCCCTCTTGTCATGGGGGCTCCAGAACTGGATGCAGTGGTAACATAATATTATACCTATCAATATCAAGATATAAAATATATATTGATCATATAATAGGTGTGCAACACAGCTTTGTCTGTCTTCCTTTTTCTACTTGTCTGGAACATCCTTGGTATTTAAGACCCACCCTTAAGTCAGCTTCTTTATTAAAGGAATGCACTGTGGAAATTATGCTAATTAAGCTGGAGTGTAATTATGGGCTAGAAAGATTATTTCACAGTCAGAACTGAATTGTTGTAGATAAATGTGTGTTAGCTTAATAGTGTGTAGCTAATTGGTTTTGCTATTTACTCCTAGAACTTAAAAAAAAATATAATATAATCAGTTATAGGAAAGCTTGAGAAATGAATCCATTGCAGAGCCAATGGGAAGTGTACTCTGAATCTCTTAATTACTGTTTTGATGGAATTTTTCTCCTCCATTCTGAAATTGAGAAGGGTATAAGGAGCTAATTAACATATTTATTTCTACTAAAAAGATACATTTTACAAGTATCATAGAATCAACCAGGCTGGAAGAGACCTTCAAGATCATCCAGTCCAACCTGGCACCCAGCCCTGTCCAGTCAACTAGACCATAGAAACATAGAACCAACGATGCTGGAAGAGACCTTCAGGATCTTCCAGTCCAACCTAGCACCCAGCCCTATCCAGTCAACTAGACCATAGAATCATAGAATCAACCAGGCTGGAAGAGACCTTCAGGATCTGCTCTCCTCAGACCCCACCTGCAGTACTGTGTGCAGTTCTGGAGCCCCCAGCACAAGAAGGACATGGAACTGCTGGAGCCAGTCCAGAGGAGAGCCACGAAGATGCTCAGAGGGCTGCAGCAGCTCTGCTATGAGGACAGGCTGAGAGAGTTGGGGCTCTGCAGCCTGGAGAAGAGAAGGCTTCGAGGAGACCTTAGAGTGGCTTTCCAGTATCTGAAGGGAGCCTACAGGAAGGCTGGGGAGGGACTATTGACAAGGTCTAGTAATGTCAGGACGAGGGGGAATGGGTTTAAGCTGGAAGAGGGGAGATTTAGACTGGATGTTAGGAGGAAGTTCTTTACAGTGAGGGTGGTGAGACACTGGCACAGGTTGCCCAGGGAGGTTGTGGATGCTTCCTCCCTGGAGGTGTTTAAGGCCAGGCTGGATGAGGCCTTGAGCAGCCTGCTCTAGTGGGAGGTGTCCCTGCCTATGGCAGGGGGTTGGAGCTGGATGATCCTTGAGGTCCCTTCCAACCTAAACCATTCTATGATTCTATGACTTTTGGGCTGCCAGTGATCATTGCTGGCTCACATTTTTCCATCATCTGACAGCCCCAGGTTGTTCTCCTCAGCTCTGCTCTCTATTCTCCACCCAGTCTTTGTGCCTGCTTGGGATTGCCCTGAGCCAGGCGCAGGTAACTGTAATTTCACCGGCTGAGGAAAGGCTTTCGGTACTCTGATGCAGGCATTCAAGTTTCAACCCCCTCTTTATTGATTCTGATTTCTAAATGACAGCTCCCTGACAGTATTTCTTTCCTTTGGTAATAAGGACAATCTCTCTGAATCAATAGGATGATTATTTTCTGCAGCTGATTTATAATATGTGGAGAGTGTTTCATGCTTCAGCTGGAAACATTTCTATAGGTATGCTTTGCAGCATCATTCTTTTTGCCAAGGCTAAAAAAAAGTCTGATCTCAGTTGTAACCTGGCAGCTAAAAGGGGCAAAGAATGGAGGAGCTGCTTTATCCCATTCAAAGGATTTTTTTATCCTGTGAGTTGCACTTTCCTAAGGTAAAACTATCAAACACACAGGGTGTCTGTTGTGTGTTCATGTAAAACCTGCAGCCTTATTCTGCAGTAAATCCAGTGTCATCCATGGAAAATACTTTCTTCTGCTTGGGGACAGAGTGGCTGAGAGCAGCCAGAAAGAAAGGGAACTGGGGGTGCTGGTAGACAGTAGCTTAACATGAGCCAGCAGTGTGCCCAGGTGGCCAAGAAAGCCAATGGCATCCTGGCTTGGATCAGGAATAGTGTGGCCTGTAGAACGAGGGAGGTTATTGTTCCCCTGTACTCAGCACTGCTCAGGCCACGCCTTGAGTGCTGTGTCCAGTTCTGGGCTCCTCCATTGCAGAGAGATGTTGAGGTGCTGGAAGGTGTCTAGAGAAGAGCAACAAAGCTGGTGAGGGGCCTGGAGCACAGCCCTGTGAGGACAGACTGAGGGAGCTGGGGGTGTGCAGCCTGCAGAAGAGGAGGCTCAGGGCAGACCTCATTGCTGTCTGCAACTCCCTGAAGGGAGGCTGTAGCCAGGTGGGGTTGGTCTCTTCTGCCAGGCAACCAACAACAGAAGAAGGGGACACAGTCTCAAGTTGTGCTGGGAGAGGTCTGGGCTGGATGTTAGGAGGAAGTAGTTGCCAGAGAGAGTGATTGGCATTGGAATGGGCTGCCCAGGGAGGTGGTGGAGTTGCTGTCCCTGGAGGTGTTGAGGCCAAGCCTGCATGGGGCACTTAGTGCCATGGTCTGGTTGGTTGGATAGGGCTGGGTGCTAGGTTGGACTGGCTGAGCTTGGAGGTCTCTTCCAACCTGGTTGATTCTATCATTCATTTCAAGGTAGACATGTGGGATCAGGACTTCAAAAGGGTTTTTTTTTCTCCTATTCTTGACATATAGGAGGGTTTAAGAGCCTGTGAATGGGAACACTACTTCTAGAAAAGGAGACAATTTCTGGTTTACAGCTCTCCAGAGGCAGAGAATCTATCAAACCTCAGGGAAAGGCAGTAAAGTAAGTGACTGTGTCTGCCAAAGGAAGTCAATGACAGAGTCAAGGCTGGAATCCCTTAGGTCTATCTACTGTTTCAACCTGTGGTCTGCTTTTCCCTGTGCAGTGTGAACTGCTGTAGATGGAGAGAAGCAAGTGTAAGCTGGTCTCCCAGGGCAGGGTTACTGTGCATATTTTCACAGCTGCAGTATATTAAGCTACTGTAAAGGCCTTCAGAGGTAGGAGGTCAGAAGAATGTTATGCTTAGCAGGGAGAAAGAAGGTAAATTAGGCAGCTTAAGGACATCTTGATAGCTTAGCTAATTTTAGTCTCTTACTTGCCGTAGGAGAAGCAGTCTGTCCATATGAAAATACCTGCAGAGGAGGAGGTAAAACAAGATTCTCAAGACCCTTTCACCTCAGCAGCTCCAGAAGATGAATGCCACTTTCTAAACAAAAATGAAACCAAAATGCTAAAGAAACCAAATAACACAAATGGCAAAATGAAAGGTACCCTAAAGCACCAAAGGCCTTCGTTTTTCTCTGCTCCAAATCAGCCTGGGGCAGAGAGCATTGTAACAGTCACAGCAGGGTATGGCTATCTCAGTACACAGCCAATGTTTTTATTAGGAGCTGCTTCAGTGCAAGTGAGGAAATGAAATATTTATAGGTCAGTACCAGTAGCATGAGAGGTTGTTTCATAAGGGTTCATCAGTAGATTTCAAATGAAAAGGACATTTGCACATGAAATCATAGAATCATAGAATCAACCAGGTTGGAAGAGACCTCCAAGATCAGCCAGTCCAACCTATCACCCAGCCCTGTCCAGTCAACCAGACCATGGCACTAAGTGCCTCATCCAGGCTTTGCTTGAACACCTCCAGGGACAGCGACTCCACCACCTCCCTGGGCAGCCCATTCCAATGCCAATCACTCTCTAGCAGCAACTTCCTCCTAACATCCAGCCTAGACCTCTCCCAGCACAACTTGAGACTGTGTCCCTCTCTTCTGTTGCTGGTTGCCTGGGAGAAGAGACCAACCTCACCTGGCTACAACCTCCCTTCAGGGAGCTGTAGACAGCAATGAGGTCAGCCCTGAGCCTCCTCTTCTGCAGGCTGCACACCCCCAGCTCCCTCAGCCTCTCCTCACAGGGCTGTGCTCCAGGACCCTCTCCAGCTTTGTTGCCCTTCTCTGGACACCTCCCAGTACCTCAACATCTCTCTTGAATTGAGGAGCCCAGAACTGGACACAGCACTCAAGGTGTGGTCTGACAAAGAAGCAAGGCAGTTCTTTCTTTGATCTTCTCTTGCCTCTTGATTGGTTCTCATTCTGTTTGATCCTTCAGTAAATGTAGCTTGCTTTTTACTGGTAACAGCAGCAAACACAGCTCTCCCTCCTGAAATGATGCAAAAGAGGTTATAACACTTTATAGATTACTTGGGTTTTTTTTCAGCAGTGGGAGGGAAGAGAAGACAGTCCAAGGCTGTCTCACATCTATGCATGTCTATTAAGACAGGCAGGGGCATATGGACCAGTCTGATTTAAACCTGGTTCCCTAATAAATCCATCTGAAGCATGTGCATTCTCTTTCTTTGCCAAACACAGAGTGGTCGTTGAGGCTTTGTCAAGCATATGGTTCTTCAGAGCAGGCATCTCCACAGCACTGCCTTTGGGGAATGCTGCTGAGACAGGAATAGTTCCGAGTGGCAGTGCCTGCCTTTGCCAACTGCTTGATCAGATGTGAATGTTCTGCTCCAATAATGTAAATCAGAACCCAAACTCTCATGATACTCACTGTGACCAATGGATGGAGAGTACACAGAGCCATCACACCTGCTTCATCACTGCTAGGTGGAACCCATTGGGATCCTTACTTACCAACTGGGGGCTATGCTTTTAAACCTTCTGGTGTAGCCTTTTTTATAATCAGTGCTTATAGAAACATAGAATCAGTCAGGGTGGGAAGGGACCACAAGGATCATCTAGTTCAAACCCCCCTGCCATGGCCAGGGATGCCCTAGCCTGGATCAGGCTGGCCACAGCCTCATCCAGCCTGGCCTTAAACACCTCCAGCCATGGGGCCTCAACCACCTCCCTGGGCAACCCATTCCAGCCTCTCACCACTCTCATGCTCAACAACTTCTTCCTCATGTCTACTCTGAATCTCCCCATCTCCAGCTTTGCTCCATTCCCCCCAGTCCTGTCACTCCCTGAAAGCCTAAAACCTCCCTCCCCAGCTATTTTGTAGCCCCCTTCAGATCCTGGAAGGCCACAAGAAGGTCACCTGGGAGCCTTCTCTTCTCCAGACTGCACAGCCCCAACTCCTTCAGTGTGTCCTCATAGCAGAGCTGCTGCAGCCCTCTGAGCATCCTCCTGGCCCCTCTCTGGACACACTCCAGCATCTCCACACCCCTCTTGTCCCAGGGGCTCCAGAACTGGATGCAGTACTCCAGGTGGGGCCTCACCAGAGTGCAGTAGAGGGAGAGAATCACCTCCTTCCACCTGCTGGCCACACTTCTCCTGATGCAGCCCAGGCTCTGCTTGGCTTTCTGGGCTGCAAGTGCACACTGCTGGCTCCTGTTGAGCTTCTTGTCCAGCAGCACTTCCAAGTCCCTCTCCTCAGGGCTGCTCTCCAGCCACTCACTGCCCAGCCAGGATTTGTGCTTGGCATTGCCTCAAACCAGATGCAGGACACTGCATTTAGAGATGTCATGGAAATTTTAGTTTTGCTTTTCTCTTTGCCTTCAGTATGTACAATAGGCAGCAAAAGATAATTCTGACAGAGGAGAGTGATTGGCATTGGAGTGGGCTGCTCAGAGAGGTGGTGGAGTTGCTGTGCCTGGAGGTGGGCAAGCAAAGCCTGGATGAGGCACTTAGAGCCATGGTCTGGTTGACTGGACAGGGCTGGGTGCTAGGTTGGACTGGCTGATCTTGGAGGTCTCTTCCAGCCTGGTTGATTCTATGTTTCTATGACTCAAGCAACTATTCAGATGCAGCACATGCTCTGTTTTCAGCAGAACATTTAAGTGATCCCACACAGCCAGAGCACTCAGCTTTGGTACTAACAATATCTTTTACATCTGCATCTCATTTATTCTCCAGTCTGTCATCCTGGTTCGAGTTAGAACTGATTCTGTTCAGTGATTTTACTTTCCAGCTACATTTTTCTAAGTGTCTGCACTTTCTGAGGTTGACAGCATGTTTTTTGCAGACATTGTCTGTCTCCTTATTCCCTTTATCCTCACTTTCTGGTAAGGCAAAGGGGTTAATAGAGAGCACCTCTCATTCTTTTAATAGCTGCCTGGGTCCTAATCCTTGATACTTTTATGTGATCTGATGTCAGAAACAGGAATTGGTTTTGATACCATACTTGCTGTACCCAGATCAGCCTGGACTTCTTGGTGTTGCTGCTTCTGCTGCTCTGTCTCAGAGTTGTGTCTCAGAGTTGTGTCTCATGTTGTGTCTCCTCAATCAGAGAGTCATAGAATAAACCAGGTTGGAAGAGACCTCCAAGATCAGCCAGTCCAACCTAGCACCCAGCCCTATCCAGTCAACTAGACCATGGCACTAAGTGCCTCATACAATTCTTCCCTTGAACACCTCCAGGGACAGGGACTCCACCACCTCCCTGGGCAGCCCATTCCAATGCCAATCACTCTCTCTGCCAACAGCTTCCTCCTAACATCCAGCCTAGACCTCCCCCAACACAACTTGAGACTGTGTCCCCTTGTTCTGTTGCTGCTTGCCTGGCAGAAGACACCAACCCCCACCTGGCTACAGCCTGCAGGAATCAGGATAGGTTGGGAACTGACCTGTTGGAAGGCAGCGAAGGGGAAAAGGATTTGGGAGTCCTGGTGATGGGAGGTTGACAATGAGCCAGCAGTGTGCTCTTGTGGCCTGGAGGGACAGTGCCATTCTGGGGTGTATGAGAAGGGTTGTGGTTAGTAGGTTGAGGGAGGTTCTCCAGCCCCTCTACTCTGCCCTAATGAGGCCACATCTGGAGTATTGTGTTCAGTTATGGCCCCCACCCCATTCCAGAGAGACACAGAACTGCTTGAGAGAGTCCAGTGCAGAGCCACAGAGATGATGAAGGGAATGGAATATCTCTCTCATGAGGAGAAACTGAGGGAGCTGAGGCTCTTTAGCTTGGACAAGAAGAGACTGAGAGGTGACCTCATGAATGTTTATAAATATGCAAAGGGTGAGTACCAGAAGGCTGGAGCCAGGCTCTGCTGGGTGATGCCCAGGGACAGGACAAGGGGCACTGAGTGGAAATTGAGACACAGGAAGTTCCATGGAAACAGGAGGAGGATTTTTTTCCCTGTAAGAGTGACAGAGCACTGGAACAGGCTGCCCTGGGGGGTTGTGGAGTCTCCCTCTCTGGAGGTATTGAAGACTTGCCTGGGTGTGTTCCTGTGTGGTCTGGTCTAGGTGATGCTGCTCTGGCAGGGAGGTTGGACTGGCTGAGCTTTGGAGTCCCTTCCAGCCCCTGACATTCTGTGATTCTAGTCCTTCTTGCCCTGAAGGCTGCTGAAATGATCACAGTTACTCAAACAGCCTTAACTGTTGTCAGAGCTTCTGTTTGTTTTATATAGCTGCTGTATCTCATACAGAAACTACTAAAAATATAAACATCTTGGGGACCATCTGTTTGAAATGACAGCACACACTGGGGCTAAATTCCTAAGCTTTTTCCCCCCTGGCTTTGTTCATTATCTCTCCTAAAACTGGTTGCATGACAAGCTCAATCTTCAGTGCTAAGGGTTTCTTCTCTGAATTCATTTTCTGTTCATGTCCAATGCACACACAACCATTTCCAACAAGTGTTTAGCCATCACTTATTTACTGTCTCTTTGGGTTTGGTTTATTTTTTTTGGGGGGGAGGAGGGGGGGATGTCAGAGGGGAAGAGAAGGCACAGCCTTGTTTTCATGTGTAAATACAGTGTCAAGACTGTCAGTCCATCACATCAATTAACTGTGCCTTTGTGCTAGTTTGAAGCTAGCTAGAATGTTTGGTGAGAAGGATTAGATCACAGGCGGTGAAAGGGAAACAGGATGATGTCTACTTCACTCATAGGCTTGCTGAGATGTACAAGAACAAGAATCCAAACGTAGATAAGGCACTTCTTCTTCTTGGGGCATTGCCTGAGCTGCATTTCTCTCTAGCCTCTCTGCTGTCTCTCTGTGATCAATCCACTTTTCTTCTTAACCCCCTGGTCAAACCTCCATTCTTCCTTGGGACTGGCATAAGGTAGAGGGGGTGGGAGAAGGTGGAAGGGTGGTTGAGAGCCCCTCCTGGGGACTCAGGTTTCTGGGAGGGCTGTTGTGTTTCTGTATTACCTTTTACCTTGTCTGTTTCTGTGTATAACTGTATAGACTGTAAATATCTGCTTGTATATTGAGCTAAGCTGTGAATAGAATAGAATAGAATAGAATAGAATAGAATAGAATAGAATAGAATAGAATAGAATAGAATAGAATAGAATAGAATAGAA
>WAAF01008415.1:11912-34453 GCA_013400475.1 Tricholaema leucomelas
CCACCCTCATTCAATTTCCAGAGTTGGCTGAGTCTAGTCTGGGTGATTTCCAGAGTGTGGAGTAGTGGGGGACACCCAAACCATCACACTGATAAAGAGACCTTCACCTTTTTTTTTCCCCTTCTTTGCCTCTTCTAGCCTGGAAGAAGAATAGTCTGAGCTGGTGGTGAGGGTCCATAGTGTACTACTGCACATGATGGGCTTTTTGCTTGGTTGTTTTCAGAACAAATAATGTACATCTTATGAAGGAGGGAATCCCCTTTGAGAGGAAATTAGGTCATAGAAGCTCCAACACTTTCATGTATGGTTATTTGGCGTGGAACAAAGAGTTTCAGGTGTTCCCCCCTGGTTCTCATACAAGCTCTTGTACAGGGTTAACCTGCCTCGGGGAGTAATCTTCAACCTGACCCCAGGTGGTCTTGACTGCTGCCCAGGGGTGGGTCTGAACACTACCAGGTGATGGTGGTTAGCTCACTCCCCCTTCCTGCCTAAGATCCATAAAAGCAGGGGGACTTCCTCTCTGCTCTCTCTCTCCCCTGCTTCCTGCTCACCAGCAATCACCATTCCTGTTTCCTGCTGCTCTTTGTTTCTCCACGTGGCCATCACCCACGAGGCAGACAAAACCATTGCCATCCAATCTGGTTGTGTGTTTACATGCTTTGTACCTTGTTTTGCCTCCCCTGTACCTCTGTAACTTCCCTACCTCATCTACCTTTCATTTATTGTTAAACTTCCCTTCTTTTAACTTCCAAATCACAGTGAGATTATTTATGTGGGTCTGCTTACCTTTCCTCTCTCCCTCTAATTCCTTTCCTTTGGGGAAAGAAGGAGGAAGAGCAACCTATGAATTGTTATTGGTTCCATCAACTGTATTTGAGTCTCTGGGAAATTCAAACTAGAACAGAGACAGCTGTGCTCTCTGGTAGCTTTTTATGCTTTCCATAATACTAACACCTGGATTTGGCATCTAGGATTGAAAATGAAAATAAATTAGAAGTGGGACTGGGATAATTAATCTTCTTCAGTGAGAGTGTAGGAGTTTGACTTTTTTTTTTTCATTTCTATTTTTAAAAGACTCTGGCAGATATCTGCTGGCTCAGAGCTGGGACAGGATTGCTCAATGCTAGAAACAGAATCAACCAGGCTGGAAGAGACCTCCAAGATCATCCACATCTTGGAAGAGACCTCCAAGATCATCCACATCTTGGAGGTCTCTTCCAGCCTGGTTGATTCTATGATTCTGTGGTTCTGTGATGATTTTATGATCATCCAGTCCAAACTATCACCCAGCCCTGTATAGTCAACCAGACCATGGTACCAAGAGCCTCATCCAGTCTTNCCAGGCCCCTCACCACCTTTGTTGCCCTTTTCTGTTCACCTTCCAGCACCTCAACATCTCTCTTGAATTGAGGAGCCCAGAACTGGACACAGCAGTCAAGGTGTGGCCTGAGCAGTGCTGAGAGCAGTGCCAGAATAACCTCCCTTGTCCTGCTGGCCATACTGCTCCTGATCCAGGCCAGGATGCCGTTGGGTCTCCTGGCCACCTGGACTCACTTCTGGCTCATTTTCATCCTACTATCTACCAGTACTCCCAGGTCTCTCTCTTCCTGGCTGCTCTCCAGCCACTCTGTCCAAAGCCTGTAGCTCTGCTTGGGTTGTTGTGGCCAAAGTGTAGAACCCTGCATTTGGCCTTGCTAAGTCTCATCCCCTTGGCCTCTGCCCACCCATCCAGCCTGTTCAGGTCCCTCTTCAGGGCTCTCCTACCCTCCAACAGCTCGACACAACCCCAAGCAGTGCTGCAGGTTGGTGACTGAGTGGCTGGAGAGCAGCTAGGAAGAAAGGGACCTGGGGGTACTGCTAGACAGTAGCTGAACATGGTGATGTTGCCGTCCCTGGAGGTGTTCAGGAAAGCCTGGCTGAGGCACTTAGTGCCATGGTCTGGTTGACTGGACAGGGCTGGGTGCTAGGTTGGACTGGCAGAGCTTGGAGGTCTCTCCCAACCTGGTTGATTCTATGATTCTATGACACCTGCTCCTAGCTTGGTGTCATCTGCAAACTTACTGATGCTGGACTCAATCCCCTGGTCCTGATCATCAATAAAGATACTGAACAAGAACATCAAATAACCAGTTTGGGGTTTACCTGCTGACAGAGCCATAGTAAGCTGGTGTACACAGAAGATGTGGTGCTTGCCATCTTTGGCTGCCTGAGTTTCTAACCTTACCTTTTACGTTGTTGTCTGACTTCCACATTTCAATCCAGTGTTGTGAGCTTTCTGATTGTATGCAAAAGGACTTTTGGAGGAGCTTCTAGAGAATCTGTGTCACCTTCATTGGAATAGTCTATGTGATTGATGATTCCATCCTCATGGTTTCTTTGTATTAAACAGTCACAGTAAAATCTAGTATTTATGACTGACAGCTGGTTTTGTCAGAAGAGAAATAGCCAATGAAATGGTGAGCCTGGGGGGGGTTTATCCCTCCTTAAATTCGGAGTCTTTGTAAAGATGCACCTGTCATGACAACTCTGCCAAACCTGCTGTGTGAGAGGAGAACAGACAAGCTCTGTCCTGTAGTAGTTATGGTTGTAAAACTCATCTTGTTTCAATTAGAACTCTTGGACTGTGGTTATCCTTCGAGTGTGAGATGACTGATTTTACTTGAAACAGAGTGCAGAGCTACTGCAGCTTCTCCCAGTGATGTGTGCTTGAGCTCAGTGCAGCAGAATGTCTCTCATTTCAAAAACAAACATGATCAGGAATATTTGTTCAACTGTTGTAGCCAGTGGCATCCCGGCCTGGCTCAGGAGCAGTGTGGCCAGCAGGACAAGGGAGGTTCTTCTGCCCCTGTACTCAGCACTGGTCAGGCCACACCTTGAGTGCTGTGTCCAGTTCTGGGCTCCTCAACTCAAGAGAGATGTTGAGATACTGGAAAGTGTGCAGAGAAGGGCAATGAAGCTGGTGAGGGGCCTGGAGCACAAACCCTATAAGGAGAGGCTGAGGGAGCTGGGGGTGTGCAGCCTGCAGAAGAGGAGGCTCAGGGCAGACCTCATTGCTGTCTACAACTCCCTCACTTGTAGCCCCAGCTCTCTCAGTCTGTCCTCACAGCAGAGCTGCTGCAGCCCTCTGAGCATCCTCCTGGCCCCTCTCTGGACACACTCCAGCATCTCCATATCCTTCTTGTCATGGGGGCTCCAGAACTGGATGCAGTACTCCAGGTGGGGTCTCAGCAGAGTGCAGTAGAGGGGGAGAATCACCTCCCTCCACCTGCTGGCCACACTTCTCCTGAGGCAGCCCAGGCTCTGCTTGGCTTTCTGGGCTGCAAGTGCACACTGCTGGCTCATGTTGAGCTTCTTGTCCACCAGCACCCCCATGTTCCTCTCCTCAGGGCTGCTCTCCAGCCACTCACTGCCCAGCCTGGATTTGTGCTTGGCATTGCCTCCACCCAGCTGCAGGACCTTGCACTTGGCCTTGAACGCAGTCATTGCCAACGTGACCTAATTGTTGCCTGATTTGTGCACTGCTAGCAGAGGTTTTGATGGGTTGTTGTTGTTCACTGTCTCACAGGGAGTTCGGATGGCGGGATCCAGAGCTTCCAGAAGTCATACAGATGTTACAGCATCAGTTTCCCTCAGTACAGTCCAATGCTGCAGCCTACTTGCAACATCTCTGTTTCGGAGACAATAAAATAAAAGCAGAGGTAAGATGTTTGAACTGGGAGGGATTTTGTAGCAGTGATGCTGTGTGTCAGTGGCCATCACCAAATGTTTATATGTGCTTTAAAAGAGTGACAAGAGAACTGGTGCAGATGTATCTGTCTGGACCTTACTTAAGGTTTCTCATAAGACATTTGGTAGAGAAAGTGAAAAATGCATAAGATACTACTGTGACTCTTCTTTGTTTTCTGTTCTGATTGTGACTATCTTGGTTGACTGCATACCACTTAAACACCATCAGTAGCTGTTCAGTTTTGAGGTCACTGAAGCATACAGATGTTTCCTTAGGATTTTCAAAGAGAGGTAGTTGAACACTAGATAGAAACACAGAAGATTAAAATTATGCAAAAGGATTCTGAATCAAAGCCTGCTTTAATATGTAATTGTCTGAAAAGACTTTAATTTCACTGAGTTTGCATTCTGAACTTTGATCTTGGGGTGTATTAAGAAGAGCTTGTCCAGCAGATCAAGGGAGGTTCTCCTCCTCCTCTATTCTGCCCTGCTGAGACCTCATCTTGAATACTGCCTTCAGTTTTGGGCTCCCCAGTGGTGTTAGGTCCAGCTAGAGAGCTGTAACCAGTGGTGTCCCCCAGGGATCAGTGCTGGGTCCAGTCCTGTTCAACATCTTCCTCAGTGACATTGATGAGGGCACAGAGTGTCTGCGCAGCAAGTGTGCTGATGGCACCAAGCTGGGAGCCTTGGCTGATACAGCTGAAGGCTGTGAGGCCATCCAGAGAGACCTGGACAGACTGAGAGCTGGGCACAGAGGAGCCAGATGAGGTTCAACAAGGACAAGTGCAGAGTCCTGCATCTGGGGAGGAATAACAAACTGCACCAGTACAGGCTGGGAGGTGATCTGCTGGAGAGCAGCCCTGGGAGTGCTGGTGGATAACATCCATGGCACAGCAATGTGCCCTTGTGGCCAAGAAGGCCAAAGGGATCCTGGGGTGTNGGGCACTGCCTGATGAGGAGAGGCTGAGGGACCTGGGGCTGTTTAGTCTGGAGAAGAGAAGACTGAGAGGGGATTTGATAAATGTTTATAAGTATCTGAGGGCTGCCAGGAGTGGGGGACAGGCTCTGCTCACTGCTCCCTGGGATAGGACAAGGAGCAATGGCTGTAAGTTGCAGCACAGGAGGTTCCACCTCAACACAAGGGGGAACTTCTTTACTGTAAGGGTCCCAGAGCACTGGCACAGGCTGCCCAGAGAGGTTGTGGAGTCTCCTTCTCTGGAGCCTTTCAAGGCCTGTCTGGATGTGTTCCTCTGTGATCTGTGCTAGACTGTGTGGTCCTGCTCTGGCAGGGGGGTTGGACTGGATGGTCTCTTTGGGTCTCTTCCAACCCCTAGTATTCTGTGAGCCTGTGATTGTTGGTCTGTGATGTTGAAATTCATTGCAAGTTGTACCTGAAATGTAATTCAAACAGCAATATATGCTTTGTTTTACACCTGGAATTTAGCAGTAGCTCTTGCTTGCTTCTTCCTTCTGGTTGATGGGAACAGTTTGGCTTTTGGTGCAGGCTGAAACAGAAGGAAGCCAGCTAATGGGACAGAGTGACTGATGAGCAGCCTGGTGAAAAGGGACCTGGGGGCACTGGTAATAGCTGAACATGAGCCAGCAGTGTGCCCAGGTGGCCAGGAGAGCCAATAGCATCCTGGCCTGGCTCAGGAACAGAGTGGCCAGCAGGACAAGGGAGGTTATTGTTCCCTTGTACTCAGTACTGGTCAGGCCACACCTTGAGTGCTGTGTCCAGTTCTGGGCTCCTCAATTCAAGAGAGATGTTGAGGTGCTGGAAGGTGTCCAGAGAAGGGCAACAAAGCTGGTGAGGGGCCTGGAACACAGCCCTGTGAGGAGAGGCTGAGAGAGCTGGGGTTGTTTACCCTGCAGTAGGGGAGGCTCAGGAGTGACCTCATTGCTGTCTACAACGACCTGAAGGGAGGTTGTAGCCAGGTGGGAGTTGGTCTCTTCTCCCAGGCAACCAGCAACAGAACAAGGGGACACAGTCTCAAGTTGTGCCAGGGGAGGTCTAGGCTGGATGTTAGGAGGAAGTTCTTTACAGTGAGGGTGGTAAGGCACTGGAATGGGTTGCCCAGGGAGGTTGTGGATGCTTCCTCCCTGGAGGTGTTTAAGGCCAGGCTGGATGAGGCCTTGGGCGAGCTGCTCTAGTGGGAGGTGTCCCTGCCTGTGGCAGGGGGTTGGAGCTGGATGATCCTTGAGGTCCCTTCCAACCTAAACCATTCTATGATTCTATGATTCTATGAGACAATTAAAATTGAATGAATGAAGCTGTTACCAGCCTCAGCTGCCTCCTGTGGCCTGCTTAGAGATACTGCTAATCAGGGACATGTGGTCTGCACATAAATCTGTCCCTGTACTGGCATCTTTTAGCCTGGCACATAAAGGTAAACTGAGATCAGGATCTGCAGTTGCCTATTTGTCAGAGCTGGGCTACCTTTGCTGGCATGTTAGTGCTTCTTTTTGCTCACACTCAGTGGATACACTGAGAGTCTCCCTACCTGTAGCAGCTTTGCCTTCAGGGATTTCTTATGCTGAAGAAATTCCCCAGTGAGCAAGTAAGGATTTGGTCTGCTAGCACTGGCAGAACTGCACTGGTTGCATACTTCAGCTCAGACATCTTAGGAACAGTAATAAAGAAATATTTACATGACTATTAAAATGAAGAATGTTTGTGCACTGGAAAAGAGAACTCACTTGCAGGGATTGCTAAAAACTGTAACTGCAGGCTCCCCCCAGACTGTTTTCTCATCCTTATTCATAAATTGTTTTTTTTTTCAATAGAACAATTGATTACTCTCTGAGAAAGGCAGTTAAATGATCAGAGCCATTTATTTATTGCACAATCTGTGCTGCCTCTTATTAGCTGTGGACTGGGAGCCGTTAACTAGATACCACCAGGGAATAGAATCATAGAATCAACCAGGTTGGAAGAGACCTCCAAGCTCAGCCAGTCCAACCTAGCACCCAGCCCTGTCCAATCAACCAGACCATGGCACTAAGTGCCTCATCCAGGCTTTCCTTGGACACCTCCAGGGAAGGCAACTCCACCACCTCCCTGGGCAGCCCATTCCAATGCCAATCACTCTCTCTGCCAACAACTTCCTCCTAACATCCAGCCTAGACCTGCCCTGGCACAACTTGAGGCTGTGTCCCCTTGTTCTGTTGCTGGTTGCCTGGCAGAGGAGACCAACCCCACCTGACTACAACTTCCCTTCAAGGAAGTTGTAGACAGAAATGAGGTCACCTCTCAGCTCCTCCAGGCTGCACACCCCCAGCTCCCTCAGCCTTTCCTCACAGGGCTGTGCTCCAGGCCCCTCCTTTAGCAGTGAGGTCTGCAAATGCTCCTGTGTAACTTAAAGGGCTTTCAGGTAGTGTTGGGAACTGTCTGTGTGAAGATGTCTGAAGCTGACTGCTTAAATGTCATTTCCTTTTTCACAGAAGAACCTCTGAAGTGAATTGGGGTTTATATTAGTGGTGGAATTTGGTGTTTTTCCCCTTCCAGCTCTGACCATAGCAGCTCAGTGACAGGAAAATCTTAAAAACTCCAACCACTGCTAGAAGTGGCACTGAGATTTCTTAAAGATGCTGCTACTTCTCTGCTGCTCAGAACTACTCAGTCTTCAGTTCAAGCATGATTGTAACAGCTGCTGTTACCTGACAGCTTTCAGCAAGTGCTCCTTCCTAAGTATGCTTGACTGCAAGGCACAAACTGTCTGCTTCTCTTTCTCTGCCTTTATTCCCTGTGCTTGATGCCCAGGTGGTGCAACAGACATTAGGAAGGTGGTGCAGAAATTGGACTGTTTTTGCTAATGCCTCTTAGCTGGATTTGTCATCTTCTGTTGAGCAGTGGCCAGTCTTCACTGAAGATGAAGATGGCCTGGATCAGGAGCAGTGTGGCCAGCAGTACAAGGGAGGTTATTCGTCCCCTGTACTCAGCACTGGTCAGGCCACACCTTGAGTGGTGTGTCCAGTTCTGAGCTCCTCAATTCAAGAGAGATGTTGAGGTGCTGGAATGTGTCCAGAGAAGGGCAACGAAGCTGGGGAGGGGCCTGGAGCACAGCCCTGTGAGGAGAGGCTGAGGGAGCTGGGGGTGTGCAGCCTGCAGAAGAGGAGGCTCAGGGCAGACCTCATTGCTGTCTACAACTACCTGAAGGGAGGCTGTAGCCAGGTGGGGTTGGTCTCTTTTGCCAGGCAACCAGCAACAGAACGAGGGGACACAGTCTCAAGTTGTGTTGGGGGGGGTCTAGGCTGGATGTTAGGAGGAAGTTGTTGGCAGAGAGAGTGATTGGCATTGGAATGGGCTGCCCAGGGAGGTGGTGGAGTTGCTGTCCCTGGAGGTGTTCAAGCAAAGTCTGAATGAAGCACTTAGTGCCGTGGTCTGGTTGATTGGCTAGGGCTGGGTGCTAGGTTGGACTGGATGATCTTGAGGTCTCTTCCAACTTGATTGATTCTATGATTCTGTAAGATCAGAAGGTGGTGATAGGTTGCAGAAATTACCAGACCACCCTTTTGTGTTAGATGCAGTAATTATGAAATTTAGAATCTCAGATTTCTGAATTCTGAGACTCTAAATTCTTTCTGAGATTTCTTTATGAAGGTTCAGCCTTTCATTGACGGCAGCAGAGAATGGAACTGAAAGGCAAAGGGAAGGGAAGGAAGAAGTTTTGATTGGATATCAGAAAGCAAATGAAAAGCTGATCAGGCGGAAGAGCACAAGAAGGCCCTTTCAGATTGTTTGTTCTCCTGAGGAGAGTGCTCTTAACACCGACAATGGTGAGACTGTGAGCAGAGCCAGAGTAGCTGGTCCTGGATGCCAAGGAGAGACAATCAGGGAATGTAGGAAACGAGAAGCATTTTAAAATACTCATCAGAGAACCTCTCTTTAAAAGAGCACATCCTAATAAGCACAGCATTTGTTCTTCCACGGCCGTTCTTCCTGTAACGACAGCTTACTCCTTTGTATGAGGTCACCCTATAAAAGGCTTGAGTTGTGCAGTTTCACACGCCAGCACCGTTTTGCTCTCGTGGAAGATGGCAGCCTGCCATCAACTGCAAAGGTGTAACAGGTCACTCGAGGGTTTTGGCACCGATGACTCCTTTCTGCAAGCTAGGAAATTAATGTTTGCATTAAAATTACAATCCTTGGGGTTCTCTTGCGAAGATGCCAAGTAAGAGAACAGTAGCTGCTGAACTGCTCTGCCTGAAACCTTCCCTTGCATTCTTAATAAGCATTGCTGGATCAAACAGTTTCCTCTTTATACTGGAGAGCATTCCCATATACTCTCTTCAAAATAAAAGTATCAGACCAGACTAAGAAGTGAGCAGTTGCACACTGAAAGCATTTATTTTCCCAGCTCACTCAAAACCATCATTCACTTCGTCATTAAACTAAAGATCTCTCTGCGTCATCTTCGGTGAGTTTGTTGGGCAGGCAGGGAATTAACGTGGCCAAGTCAGGAGTTACACACAATAGAATCATTTTGTTTTCCCTGGAACCCTGCCCCCAGACTATGTACAAAGATTAGTTTAGTTTATTAACAGACTCAGTTCACTCAGGAATTTTTTCCAAAAAGGATATTACAGATAAATGTAGAGATTTAGGAAGTCAGGAACTGGAAAAGGCTATGAACTCAGCTTTACCTCACTATCAATCAGGCTGAGCAGAGGGTTAAGGGAACAGCAGGTCTTACTCACAGAGGTGAGATGGGCATTCGGCAATGATCCCTTGCTGGATTCCTCTGCAGGAGCAGCCTTCTGATGCTGCAGGCAATATCCAATAATAGACATCCATGCAGCAGAAGCCCTTAGGTGAGTGTTGGAGCCACCAAACTCAGAAATGTCTCAAGCACTTCTTCCCGAGTGGGATGGTTGTGGAGCGATGCTGCCTTCACAGCAGCAGGGAAGAGCCAAAACTGCTAGGGTCCCCCAGTCCGGGAGGCAGCCGGGAAGTTGGCTGGAGAGGTGGACACAAGCTAACCTCATCAGGTTCAACAAGAACAAGTGCAGTGTCCTGCATCTGGGTCAGGGCAATCCCAAGCTCAAATGCCGTCTGGGCAGTGAGTGGCTGGAGAGCAGCCCTGAGGAGAGGGACTTGGGGGTGCTGCTGGATGAGAGGCTCAACAGGAGCCAGCAGTGTGCACTTGCAGCCCAGAAAGCCAAGCAGATCCTGGGCTGCATCAGGAGAAGTGTGGCCAGCAGGNTAGGTTCAGCCTGGATGTGAGGAGGAAGTTGTTGAGCATGAGAGTGGTGAGAGGCTGGAATGGGTTGCCCAGGGAGGTGGTTGAGGCCCCATGGCTGGAGGTGTTTAAAGCCAGGCTGGATGAGGCTGTGTGCAGCCTGCTCTAGGGTAGGATGTCCCTGGGCATGGCAGGGGAGTTGGAACTAGGTGATCCTTGTGGTGCCTTCCAACCCTGACTGATTCTGTGATGCTATGATTCTACTGATATGGTCTGAGGGCGGTCCAGATGCCGCCATCTCTCTCTCAGAGGACCCCAGGGCTTGCCAAGACTGCAGGTTTGCACTGAATGGTGCAAAGTGGGGAGAACCATCCAAAAGCAGGGACACGGTAAAACCAAGAGCCATGCAAAAGGAAGGAGCTGTCCCAAAGCAAGGACAGTCCAGTCATGGCAGGACCCTGTCCTTCACAGTGGCAGGGGACTCTCAACATGGGAACCCTCAAGGCAGGAACCTTCAAGGGGGGAACCTTTCTCTAGACAGTGCCCATTTCCCATTTGTACTGGGTGTGACAGCCCAGCCAACCAGCAGCCCGATTGCAGGGTGGGCTCCCACACATTTTGCTCTCGTGGCACCATTTGCTGCCCTCCCTCAAGCTCACAGCGCAGGGGGAGGGGGAAACAGTTTTCATGCCTTCTTCTCCCATTCAAATCTGTGGAGTGGAGGGAGAAGAAAAGAATTTGGAGTACCCCAGGACAGAGTTCTTCAGAGCGTACCCAGAGCCCTTTCAACACAGTACTGCTGGTGTGTCTCATGTCAGGCAGTGGGCATAGATTGTATTAACCTCTTCTTTATCCTCATCAGAATTCACATAACTGCAGTACTGTAGTTCCTTTTATGTCATCCATAGTACTGCTAGATTCACAGTGGGCAAAGACACGTGCATCTGTTTCTGGCATGGTTGTCTCACCAAGGAATTAGGGAGTACTTAATACCAGGCATTAAGGGAATACTTAATGCTGAATGTGGGGTGATGGAGTCTGTGATGTTGTTTTTAGGCCTGCTGACAGCCATAACGTTTGAAGGGTCTGGAAGGGAAGTTGAAGGTTCTCTCGTAGTCATGGAACAGAACATAGAATAGCTTAGGTTGGAAGGAAACTTAGAGATCATCTACTCCAACCTCCCTCCCATGGATAGGGACACCTCTGAACTAAACACAGCTGCTCAAGGGCTCATCCTACCTGGCCTTGAACACCCCCAGGAAGGAAGCAACCACAGCCTCCCTGGAATCACAGAATCATACAATCAGTCAGGGTTGGAAGGGACCACAAGGATCATCCAGTTCCAACCCCCCTACCATGTCCAGGGACACCCTACCCTAGATCAGTCTGGCCAGAGCCTCATCCAGCCTGGCCTTAAACACCTCCAGGGATGGGGCCTCAACCACCTCCCTGGGCAACCCATTGCAAGCTCTCATCACTCTCACGGTGAAGAACTTCCTCCTCATGTCCAGTCCAAATCTCCCCACCTCCAGCATTTCTCCATTCCCCCCAGTCCTGTCACTTGAAGGATATGTTGGTTTTGTTTTCAGAGAGTTCTGCAAGATTCCCATCTGTTTCCATAGAAGTTCTCAGAGAAAACAGAGTATCTTCTGATGTAGGTAATCGTAGTTCTCCATCCACCATCTCTTGTTGGGAATAGTAATATTAAATGTAGTGGTTCTATAGAGTTGTCTGGTTATGGTACACTGGAACATAAGCCATGGCCAGGGGAGAGTGCAGGAGCTCAGGAGTGCTGAGTTAAGCTAAAATAGAAGGTTGGGATGACCTTAGAGAATGGTGTAACAAATACCAACAAATGTAAGGCTGGAGCCTGTGGGTTTTGCCTATCTCTGCTGACTTGGCTTGCTCAGACACAGTGTATGTGTTGCTGAGAGAATGTGATGAATGTCTGTGCTAATTGGTGCTGAATGGTGCCACATCCAGCTGGCAGCTGTCACTAGTGGTGTCCCTCAGGGATCAGTGCTGGGCCCCATCCTCTTTAACATCTTCATAGATGATCTGGATGAGGGCATGGAGTCAGTCATCAGCAAGTTTGCAGATGACACCAAGCTGGGGGCAGATGTGGCTGGGCTGGAGGGCAGAAGGGCTCTGCAGCGGGACCTTGACCGCCTGGACAGATGGGCAGAGTCCAAGGGGATGGCATTCAATGGCTCCAAGTGCCAGGGGCTGCACTTTGGCCACAACAACCCCATGCAGAGATACAGGCTGGGGTCGGAGTGGCTGGAGAGCAGCCAGACAGAGAGGGATCTGGGGGTGCTGATTGATACCCGCCTGAACATGAGCCAGCAGTGTGCCCAGGTGGCCAAGAGAGCCAATGGCATCCTGGCCTGCATCAGGAATGGTGTGGCCAGCAGGAGCAGGGAGGTCATTCTGCCCCTGTACTCTGCACTGGTTAGACCACACCTTGAGTACTGTGTTCAGTTCTGGGCCCCCCAGTTTAGAAGGGACATTGAGATGCTTGAACGTGTCCAGAGAAGGGCAACGAGGCTGCTGAGAGGCCTTTTTGCTGTCTACAACTACCTGAGGGGTGGTTGTGGCCAGGAGGAGGTTGCTCTCTTCTCTCAGGTGGCCAGCGCCAGAACAAGAGGACACAGCCGCAAGCTGTGCCAGGGGAAATTTAGGCTTGAGGTGAGGAGAAAGTTCTTCACTGAGAGAGTCATTGGACACTGGAATGGGCTGCCCAGGGAGGTGGTGGAGTCGCCGTCCCTGGAGCTGTTCAAGGCAGGATTGGACGTGGCACTTGGTGCCATGGTCTAGCCTTGAGCTCTGTGGTAACAGGTTGGACTTGATGATCTATGAGGTCTCTTCCAACCTTTGTGATACTGTGTGATACTGTGTGTGTGGTTAGTATGTAATTTCTAATGCAAGTCCATGTAACTAATTGCAGTTTAATACAGTTTGTAGCCTTGTGATGGAAGGTATCTAAACACATGTTTGGAATGCAAGAAACACATTGGATTGGAATTTGCTTGTATGAGGCTTGTGCCTGACTCCTCTGATGCCTGTGGCATTCAGCCGGTGGCAATCTCTCAGTCTTCCTCTTTTTCTTTTTGCTCTAGAATCTTTTCAGTTGTAGGCTGGAATGTGGCTTACCCAGTGATGATACAGTCAGTTTTCCATTAAAGACATTATGTAAACCCCTTTGATCACTACAAGCAAGATGTTACAGGCATGGAGTTTCATTTAAATGGAAGTATCTGGTAGGTGATACCAAAAAGTGATGTAAAACTTCCAGAGAGACTTTAGAACGTCTGTAGAGAGCACATTTTAGTGCAGGCAATAACTGCATACTTGTGGAGACAGTGTGCTTCCCTGCTTGCTTATAAACATTTTATGGTTACTTTGATAACCATAATTTTCATGTGTTGAACATCTGAAATCTCACTGCTTGAGATGCAAATGGCTTGGCAAGGACTTTACTCTTTTAATGATGATTGTTCCTATGAAGGGATGCTTGCCAGCACCTGTTTCCCAAAAGGAACACAGAGATGTTCACACTTTTGCTTAGTTATGTTTGCATTACTGCATGCAGGACAGTTTGCATCCACCTCCCCTTCATCTTGGGAATTTCTATTCACCTGTGCAAGTAAATGTCACACAGTCCCTTTTGAATACACGTTCTGTGGAGATTTTACTGGTAGAATCATGGAATCAAACAGGTTGGAAGAGACCTCCAAGATCAGCCAGTCCAACCTAGCACCCAGCCCTGGCCAGTCAACCAGACCATGGCACTAAGTGCCCCATCCAGTCTTGTCTTGAACACCTCCAGGGACAGGGACTCCACCACCTCCCTGGGCAGCCCATTCCAATGCCAATCACTCTCTCTGCAAACAACTTCCTCCTAACATCTTCCCTGCCACAGTTTAAAACTCTGTCCCCTTGTCCTGTTGCTGGTTGCCTGGGAGAAGAGACCAACCCCACCTGGCTACAACCTCCCTGCAGGTAGTTGTAGACAGCAATGAGGTCTCCTCTTCTGCAGGCTGCACACCCCCAGCTCCCTCAGCTTCTCCTCCTAGGGCTGTGCTCCAGGCCCCTCACCAGCTTTGTTGCCCTTCTCTGGGCACGTCCCAGCATCTCAACATCTCTCTTGAATTGAGGAGCTCTGAACTGGACACAGCACTCAAGGTGTGGCCTGACCAGTGCTAAATATAGGGGAAGAATAACCTCCCTTATCCTGGTCACACTGTTCCTGATGCAGGCCAGGATGCCACTGGCTCTCTTGGCTACCTGGGCACACTGCTGGCTCATGGGGAGGATATGGAGGAGTGGAACAGAAAGTCCAGTTCAGTCCTAGCTGTGCAAATCTGTGAATTGCAAGGGAGCTCTTCCTGGGAGAACACTGCCCCAGTTTCCAGTGGAAAATTGCCCACATAGAGCAGCCAAACTGGTACAGCTTCTGGTCCTCCTGAAGGGACCTCTAGAACATCTTCAAAAGGCTCAAGTGATTCCAGTCAGAATCAGAGAGGCTCTGCCCCTAAGCAGATTGAGGAGAGGGACAATCAGGTCTATTGCCCTGTGTGGATCAGGTGGCCTGGCACATCAAACCCAAAAGAATATGAAGCGTCAGTAGCTACAGGCACAAAGTGTACTCTGATGCCATCAAATTACAAGGGATGAAACCCCTCTGTATCTCTGGTGTGACAGGGGAATCCCAACAGTTGGATGTGTTGGAAGTTGAGCACCAGAGCACAAACCACAGTTTGCTTTCACATGTTGTGGTAGAAGGAATTACTGGATTTGACTGCCCCAAGGGTGGAAACGCAACCACCACCTTTTTGGTCATGAGACTGTAGTGGAACAGGATGGAGCTGCAGAACAGTTGCAGTCAGAAGTTCATTGTGAACTGCAGGGCAGTATCATTTTGGGTGACTACATAGTGAATCAAGGATTTGATGTTAATTGCTGCTGGGCACTTTGTATAGAATAAGGAATGGAGAGCATCCTGGGTTTGGCTGGTATGGCCTGTTGAATCTTCTGATGAGTTTTCAGTACCATGCTGCCTTTATGCCACCTCTGTAACAGAAGCACTGCCTGGAGAAAGCGATGATGGCACTTGGACTTCAGTCCTGGGGGGCCTTCTGCTGGTTTCTGCTTTGGGGTGTTGATCTTTTCTGCTTTACTGGCAGCTGGCTTGCATGCTGCCCTTTTCCTCTTTTGGGCTTGTTTGCAGAATTACAGAGTCACAGGATTTCTTAGATTGGAAAAGACCTTCAGGATTATCAAGCCCAGTCATTAGTTTCTCACTGACAAGTCCCTGACTAACCCAAACCCCTCAGCACAGCATCACATCACTAGGAATTGCTATGCTTGGAGAGGACCACCAGGATCAGCCAGTCCAACCTTCATCCCAGCAGCCTTCATCACTACACCATAGCCTCAAGCACCACATCCACTCTCCTTTTAAACACCTTCAGGGATGGTGGCTCCACCACCTCCCTGGGCAGCCTGTTCCAGTGCCTGAGCACCTGCTCAGGAAAGAACTTCCTCCCAACAGCCAACCTAAACCTCCCCTGATGCAACTTGAGGCCATTTCCTCTTGTCCTATCATTAGTAACTGGGGAGAAGAGAGCAGCTCCAGCCTCACTACAACCTCCTTTTAGGTAGCTGTAGAGGGCAATAAGGTCCCCTCTCAGCCTCCTCTTCTCCAGACTAAACACCCCCAGCTCCCTCAGCCGCTCCTCACAGGCTATGTTTGCCAGACCTCTCCCCAGCCTCATCGCCCTTCTCTGCACCTGCTCCAGCACCTCAATGTCCCTCCTATCCTGTGCTGACCAGAACTGAACACAGTACTTGAGGTGTGGGCTCATGAGTGCTGATTGTCTTTTGCTGGCTTGGCTTGTTTTGTTTGTTCATATGGTATGGTGCATTGTATTATTTGCATTGTCCTCTCCTCATCTTCACCCACAGGGCTTTTGGTTTCGTGTCTCCTTTTTTATTTGAAATCACTCCCAATCGTGGGAATGAGTTTTCTTAGAGTGGGCTGTCATAAAACAGCTGGAACAACTGGCCCTGTCCTCCTGACACCCACCCTTGAAGTATTTTTAAGCATTAGTAATATCCCACCTCAGTCTTCTCCTTTTCCAAGGCTCACAGCCTTTATTCATAAGAGAGACGCTCTGGGCTCCTAATCATCTTTCCAGTCCTTTGTTGTGCCCTTTTGAGCAGTTCTGTCATGGGAGGCCTGATAGGCCGAAAATGGACTTATCCATGCCCTGTCTTGCCCAGGCATGTTTTTCTGCTCTCCCCCACTTCTGCTGTGGGGAGAAGCAACCGTGGGAAAGAGGACAAAGAGCCTCAAGCCACTAAATCTAAGGACTCTGGCTTGTCCAGACACGTTCCTCTGCTCCCTCTCCTTCTGTGCTGGGAGAAGCAACTGCAGGAAAGGAAAATGAAAGCCCTGGCTTCATCTGATACGGTCAGGCTTGGAAAAGTGCCATTCTGATTGGCTAATCTATCTCCAAAGGCCCATTAGTCTCAGGCTGTATTGATAAAAAGGGATGAGCAGGTAGCACAGTGCTGCTGCTGCTGCTGCTGCCTCATTGCATCCTGAAGCTGCCTGTGAACTCCACTGCCTCGAGTTCACCAGGAACAGGCTCTAAATGCCTGTGTGCAATCGGCCTGCACAGCCAGCGTGGCATTGTGCCCACACTGCACATGGCATTGCATCCTGCCTGCCCCTCTGCAAGGCTTCTGCTGAATTAGGAATCAAGAGGAACCAGGTCAGAGACTATGCTATAGACTCCCAGCTTCCTGAGAAAAGAGCCTGGGAAACCCCAAAGCCTCTGACAGCTTTGAGACCACCACCAGCAACTTCTGCACATACTTTGGGTACTGTCTGATACTATTTTGTGAGTAAATACTTAAAGCCTCTTCAGCTGGACGTGGCACCATTCACCACCATTCACCACCACTCTCTGGGCTGGGCCCTCCAGCCAGTTCCTCACCCAGCACAGAGTGTTGCCATCCAAGCCGTGGGCTGACAGCTTAGCCAGCAGTTTGCTGTGGGGGACAGTGTCAAAGGCCTTGCTGAAGTCCAGACAGACCACATCCACAGGCCTCCCCACATCCACCAAGTGGCTCACCTGATCATAGAAGGAGATCAGGTTGGAGAGGCAGGATCTGCCCTTCCTAAACCCATGCTGGCTGGACCTGAGCTCTTTGCCATCCCTCAGGTGAGCTCTTATCACCCCCAAGATAACCTGCTCCATCAGTTTCCCTGGCACTGAGGTCAGGCTGACAGGTCTGTAGTTCCCAGGTTCCTCCATCCCACCCTTCTTGTGGATGGGGATCACCTTGGCCACTTTCCAGTCTCCTGGGACCTCTCTGGTGAGCCAGGACTGGTGGAAAATGATGGAGAGTGGCTTGGCCAGCTCAGCTGCCAGCTCTCTCAGCACCCTGGGATGGATCCCATCTGGTCCCATGGACTTGTGGGTGTCCAACAGGGGAAATTTAGGCTTGAGGTGAGGAGAAAGTTCTTCACTGAGAGAGTCATTGGCCACCTGTTCAAGGCAGGATTGGACGTGGCACTTGGTGCCATGGTCTGGCCTTGAGCTCTGTGGTAACAGGTTGGACTTGATGATCTATGAGGTCTTTTCCAACCTTGGTGATACTGTGAGACTGTATTCGCTAATCTGCCATAAGCAGAAATTAGCTTCCTGTGTCCTCTAGTAGATAAGAGGTATAAATAACTGCAAGAATCTTCTCTTCCAGTTTAATGTTTGCATTTGCCACTTTCAGAAAGAAGTGTTCTAGTTTTGCCTGCTCCCTGCATGTATAAATTTCCAACCCATGCATTTTGCACCTCGTGCATAAGATTTCTGATGAGATTTAATGTTAACAAACAGTTTTCATAGTCATTAACAACCTTTGCCTGGATACCAGAATTAATACAGATGATTAATTTTACATAATCCATCACAATTCCCTGTCCTTCAAATGGGGAACCCAAAACTGGAGCTGAGTAGTCCAGATGAGGCCTCACCAGGGCTGAGCAGAAAAGGGGTGAGAATCTCCTTTGACCTGCTTGCTCTTCTTGATGCATCCCAGGATTCCATTTGCCTTCCTGGCCACAAGGGTACGTTGCTGGCTCATGGTCCTCCTGTTGTCCACGAGGACTTCCAGGTCTTTTACCACAGATCTGCTTTTGTAGAATACTTTGGGTTGAAGGGGTCTTGAAAAGGTCATCTAGTGCAGCCCCACTGCAGTGAGCAGGGACATCTTCAGCTAGATCAGGTTGCTCAGAGTTCTATCCAACCTGACCTGGAATGATTCCAGAGGTGGGGCATCTACCCCTTTGGGTAACCAGCCAGTGTCTCATCACCCCCAGCAGTAAAAAATATCTTCCCCATATCTTGTCTAAATCTTCCTTCTTCTAGATTAAAGCCCTCACCCCTTGTCCTGTCTCAGCAGCCCCTGCTAAAGAGATGATCCCCTTTAAGTACTGAACACAAATACACACCAGCACAGCCCAGGAATACAGCCCACGGACTACACAAACCACAATGGTCAATAAGCAAGTTCTGCCTTTGTGGAAGAGGTGGAAGAGTGGTGGGAGACAGTCACAGACACCTCATCTGTACTGCACAGTTGTGCAGCACATACACATGCCCTGGCAAATGACTTCAAGAAGGGACTGGAAAAGAAGGAAGCTCCTTTCCAATAGGTCAGTCCCAGCCTTGTACTGGTGTATGAGGTTGTTCCTCCCTAGGTGCAGTACTCCACACTTACCTTTGTTGAACTTCATAAGGTTACTCTCTGCCCAGCTTTCCAGCCTGCTGGATGGCAGCACAGCCTCCTGGTGTGTCAGCCACCCCTCTCAGTTCTGTGTGATCAGCAGACTCGCTGAGGGTACACTCTGGCCTCCATCCAGGAGGACTAGGGTAGGACTGGGCCCAGTACTGACCTCTGGGGGACAGCACTTAATAGATCAGCCTTCATTCTTAAATAGATGCTTAATTCTTTTAAGGACCATAAAGTCAGTGGTCCAAACCCTTGGAATTAACCAGTATTTTTCATTTAACTTCAGACAGCACTAGAGCAGTACTTAAGTGATGCCCAAAGACTCTTCCATCCTAAACTTAATGTTAGCCCTCTGTTATCTGTAAAGTGCAGACTGCTGAACCTTCTTTAGTATTGTGTCTTCTTGTGCTGCTTCAAAAAGCAAAGACCCTGAATTAAATTCAAGTAATTACAATATCTTCTAAGGGCTTTGGCTTTTGTGTCTTTGTCCTAATTCGTGTCTGCAACTCAGTGTTAATTTATACACCCAGTGAGTCAGGAGCTGAGGAGCTTGGTTCCTGCAGGTCAGGGCCAGTTTGTTCATTTTAGGAGATACTGCTTTTAACAGATTGAAAAGCACTTTTCTGATGCCTTCAGAGTCAGACAAGCACTTACAGTCAGTTCTGTGCCTGCAGATAGGAGTCCTCTTTGGATGATCCTATTAATCCTTGTTGTTTAGATTTAGAATAGGATGCCTGTATCAGCCTACAAATTAAATTGGTTTTAAGAACATTAAGGTAAACTGCTTTACTGTTATAGGTAACTTATACCTTGGCACAGACTTTTTGGAGGGGAAACAACCCACATGCTAGAATCTTGTTTTGTGCTAGGAACAGCTGGAGAGCAGCCAGGAGTGAAGGCACCTGGGGCTACTGGTAGATATTAGGCTGACTGTGAGCCAGCAGTGTGCCCAGGTGGCCAAGAGAGCCAATGGCATCCTGGCCTGGATCAGGAACAGTGTGGCCAGTAGGACAAGGGAGGTTATTCTGCCCCTGTACTCAACACTGGTCAGGCCACACCTTGAGTGCTGTGTCCAGTTCTGGGCTCCTCAATTCAAGAGAGATGTTGAGATGCTGGAAGGTGTCCAGAGAAGGGTGACAAAGCTGGTGAGGGGCCTGGAACACAAACCCGGTGAGGAGAGGCTGAGGGAGCTGGGGAGAAGAGAAGGCTGAGAGGTGACCTCATTGCTGTCGACAACTAACTGAAAGGAGATTGTAGCCAGGTGGGATTCAACCTCTTAGCCAACCATCAACAGAACAAGGGGACACAGTCTCAAGTTGTGCCCTGGGAGGTCTAGGCTGGATGTTAGGAGGAAGTTGTTGGCAGAGAGAGTGATTGGCATTGGAATGGGCTGCCCAGGGAGGTGGTGGAGTCACCGTCCCTGGGGGTGTTGAAGCAAAGCCTGGATGAGGCAGTTAGTGCCATGGTCTGGTTGACTGGACAGGGCTGGGTGCTAGGCTGCACCAGATGATCTTGGAGGTCTCTTTGAACCTGGTTGGTTGATTCTATGGTTCTGTGAAGAACAACATGTACCACAGTGCAGAATACATTAGGTCTTGCGGACTGAGAAGGAAGCACATTTATTTATACTTTTAAAGAGCAATTTTAGAACATGACTTTGAGTCTTGTCCTGTTCAGAACAGGGATTTAAGTCTGTGTTAACCCCACACATAGATCTCAGCATCTAAAGAGGACTCTTAAGAGACACAGGGTAAAGCAAATGCGTATTTGGTGACAGAAATATTATTGGCCTTAAACACCTCCAGGGATGGGGCTTCAACCACCTCCCTGGGCAACCCATTCCAGCTTCTCACCACTCCCAGCCTCCTCCTCACATCCACTCTGAATCTCCCCACCTCCAGCTTTGCTCCATTCCCCCATGTCCTGTTGTTCCCTGATATCCTGAAAAGTCCCTCCCCAGCTTTTCTGTAGACCCCCTTCAGGTACTAGAAGGCCACAAGAAGGTCACCTGGGAGCCTGCTGTTCTCCAGACTGCACAGCCCCAACTCCTTCAGTCTGTCCTCACGGCAGAGCTGCTGCAGCCCTCTGAGCATCCTCCTGGCCCTTCTCTGAACATGCTCCAGCATCTCCACATCCCTCTTGTCATGGGGGCTCCAGAACTGGATGCAGTACTCCAGGTGTGTTCTCACCAGAGCACAGGAGAGGAGGAGAATCACCTCCTTCCACCTGCTGGCTACACTTCTGCTGATGCAGCCCAGGCTCTGCTTGGCTTTCTGGGCTGCAAGTGCACACTGCTGGCTCCTGTTGAGCTTCTGGTCCAGCAGCACCCCCAGGTCCCTCTCCCCAGGGCTGCTCTCCAGCCACTCACTGCCCAGCCTGGATTTGTGCTTGGGAGTGCCCTGACCCAGCTGCAGGACACTGCACTTGGTCTTGTTGATCCTCCTGAGGTTGGCTTGTGCCCACCTCTCAAGCCTGTCTAGGTCCCTCTGTATGCATCCCTGCCCTCCATCATGTCTGCTGCACCACACAGCTTGGTGTTGTCAGCAAACTTGTTGAGGGTGCACTTCTCCCAGGATGAAAGCTTGAGAGTATTGATCCTTGTCCTGTGCATCCTTATGTTGCAGAGAACCCTTCCTCCACACTCCTACCTCATTTCTGTGGATGCAGGAAAAAAACCTCTTCCTTCTCAACATGCATGGTGTAGTTTGGTGCTCAGAGAACAAGTCTCATTTAACTTAAAGCACAGGCTTGTAAATCTACCCCTGGTTGAATTTATTTAAGCTCTGTCTGTTCTCAGCCTTATGTTGCCTTTTGTATCTGATCTAACAAGTCCTAATGAGGAAACCCTTCTTACATGGAATGTAGATCCAAACCCTGATTCAGACTCCTTAAACAGATTAGACTCCAGAGTTAATGCAGCAATTTGCATAAGATTCCACTCTTTTTTAAGCTAAAATTGCTCAGCACTTTGTAAAACTTACAGCAAATTACTTGGCTAATGAGACTAAATTACCCTGTGACATTCCATGTAAATCTGTCTGTAATAAATCTCCTGTGCCTTTGCAGTCTGCAGGTTTTGTGTTGTCTATTTGCTGTTGCCTAGGCATGCCAGAAGAAAGAGTGGAAAGGAGTTGAAGTTTCCAGCAGCACATTTCTCTTAAGAGAAACACTGTACTGAATTGTATTCCTGGATTTGCCATTGGAATGGGCTGCCCTGGGAGGTGGTGGAGTCACTGTCCCTGGAGGTGTTCAAGCAATGCCTGGATGAGGCACTTAGTGCCATGGTCTGGTTGATTGGATAGGGCTGGGTGCTAGGTTGGCCTGGCTCATCTTGGAGGTCTCTTCCAGCATTGTTGGTTCTATGATTCTATGGTCTAGTTGATTGGATAGGGCTGGGTGCTAGGTTGGACTGGATGATCTTAGAGGTTTCTTCCAACCAGGTCGACTCTATGATTTTTATGTCTCCCCAAGCTTTGTGGCACAATGGATTTGCTAGAGGGCAGGGATGCTATCTAGAGGGACCTGGAAAAGTGTGCCCAGGCCAACCTCATGACATTCAACAAGGCCAAGTGTAAGGTCCTGCACCTGGGTGGGTGCAATCCCAAGCACGAATCCAGGCTGGGTGGGGAATGGCTGAGAGCAGCCCTGAGAAGGACCTGGGGGTCTGGGGTGATGAAAAGCTCAACAGGAGCCTGCAGTGTGCACATGCAGCCCAGACAGCAACCCTGTGCTGGGCTGCAGCAAGAGCAGTGTGGGCAGCAGGGCAAGGGAGGGGATTCTGCCCCTTTACTCTGCTCTCCTCAGACCCCACCTGGAGTACTGTGTGCAGTTCTGGAG
>WAAF01008417.1:0-22130 GCA_013400475.1 Tricholaema leucomelas
AGGTCTCCTGGAAGCCTTCTCCTCTCCAGGTCCTGGCAAGCTGGCACAGTTCTCTCAGGTGGGTGAGTGGAGGAGACCCTGAGCTGCTCTCTCAGCTGAGGGGCACCCAGCTGGCTCCAGGGGCAAGAGACTGGGTGACAGGGAGTGCAGGGAGCTGAGGCAGGAGCTGTGTGCCCTGGCTGGGAGGCTGGGGGAGGTGGGTGGGAGTTGCCAGGCTGTCAGAGCTAATGCCTGCTCTTTTGCAGGTGCTGCTGCTGCTGACTTGATTGCAGCAGCAAAAACAAGACTGAAGAGGCTTTTCTGACAGTGCTTCCTGCTTGTGCTCCACCAAGCTCTCCACCCCCTCACTGCAGATGGGTTTGGGCTGCAGGGAGATGAGCCTGGGAGGAATCCCTCCAACCGCTGCGCTCTGCCTGCCAGCCCCAAGCCTGCACCGCCTCCCCCCCGCCCCCAGCAGTGAAGTGTCCCTGCACATGGGCCCCATCAAGCACCTTTGTCCTCACCACCCCAGGGGGGTGACTGTATTCTGCCCCCAAATCTTTCAGCTCCTGGACCTTCTGCTTTCTTCTTCCTACTCCCCAGCAGTGCTGCACAGCCCAGGTCATAGAATCATAGAATCAGGCAGGCTGGAAGAGACCTCCAAATCCAGCCCAACCTAGCACCCAGCCCTGCCCAACCAACCAGACCATGGCACTAAGTGCCCCAGCCAGGCTTGGCTTCAACACCTCCAGGCACAGCCACTCCACCACCTCCCTGGGCAGCCCATTCCAGTGCCAATCACTCTCTCTGCCAACAACTTCCTCCTAACATCCAGCCTGACCCTGCCCTGGCACAGCTTGAGGCTGTGTCCCCTTCTTCTGTCCCTGGCTGCCTGGCAGCAGAGCCCAACCCCAGCTGGCTACAGCCTCCCTGCGGGTAGTTGTAGACAACTGCTGCTGGCTGGCACTGCCACAGCACAGAGCCACAGAAGGACAGGGGCTGGAGGGCACCTCCAAAGCTCATCCAGTCCAACCCCCCCTGCCATGGGCAGGGACACCTCCCACCAGCACAGGCTGCTCAAGGCCTCATCCAGCCTGGACTTCAACACAGGCTCACAGGATGTTAGGGGTTGGGAGAGACCCAAGGAGATCATCCAGTCCAACCCCCTGCCAGAGCAGGACAATCCTATCTAACACAGGTCACTCAGGAACACATCCAGACAGGCCTGGAAAGGCTCCAGAGAAGGAGAGTCCACAACCTCTTTGGGCAGCCTGTGCCAGGACTCTGGGACCCTTCCAGCCAAGAAGTTCCCCCTCCAGCCAGGGGCATCCACAGCCTCCCTTGGGCAACCTGTGCCAGTCTCTCCCCACCCTCATGAGGAAGAATTTCTTCCTCATCTCCAGTCTCAGTCTTCCCTCTCAAGTTTGAGTCCATTCCCCCTTGTGCTACAAGCCCTTGCCAGAGGTCCCAACAAACCAGGACTGAACTGACAGGACAGGAGTGAGTGGTGAGGGGTGGGGAGCCCTGAGCAGTTCTGTACTGAAATGGGATCAGAGTCACAATTCGGATCTCCTGCCCTGCTGGGGCCACAGCTGGAATCTTGTGCCCGTTTCTGGGCCCCTCAGCTCAAAAAGGACCTCAGGGAACTGCTTGAGGGAGTGCAGCACAGAGCCCCAAAGCTGCTGCAGGCAGTGGACATCTGTACCAGATCCCACAGGAACACATCCAGGCAGGTCCTGAACATCTCCAGAGGAGACTCCACAGCCCCCCTGGGCAGCCTGCTCCAGGGCTCTGGCACCCTCACAGGGAAAAATTCCTCCTCCTGTTCCCATGCAGCTTCCTCTGCCTCAGCTTCCACCACTGCCCTGTGCTGCCCTTGGGCACCACCCAGCAGAGCCTGGCTCCAGCCTCCTGGCACTCACCTGCACATCTTTAGAACCATGCATGAGGGCAGCCCTCAGGCTCCTCCTCTGCAGCCTAAAGAACCCTCTCCATGCTGAGAAGGCTTCAGGTGCTGGTTCCTGTGCCTGGCTGCTGGAATAACCCAGCACAGAGGCACCTCCCCAGTGGTGCTGAGCCCCCTGCCAGGGTGCCTGGAGGTTGCCTGTTCCGCCGAGGCAGCTCAGTGGTCTTCAGCGCGGAGCCCAGTCCCGGCTGGAAGGTTTCCTGCTGCTCGGTGATGGGCGGGGGGCTGTGGGCAGCACCCGCCCGTGGGCAGCACACCCCCGTGGGCAGCAACACCCCCGTAGGCAGCACCCGCCCGTGGGCAGCACCCGCCCGTGTGCCAACCTCTGCCGTGGGCAGCACCCGGCTCACCGGCTGGGCTCTGCAGTCTGCTCAGGGCACTCCCAGCCCTCGCCGCTCCGCAGGGCTAAGCCTTGTACCGTGGGGAGCCGACGGCTGCGGAGCCACTGAAGAGAGGGAGTGGGAGCCCATCCCGTGGGAGCTGGGGAAGGACACTGCCCCTCAGCAGGCCCTGGGGAAGGCTGGGCAGGGCTAGAGATGGCAGAAAGCTGCTCGCTGCTGTGGCCCGGGTGGCACACCCTCAGCTGCGGGTTCTGCCGTGCCAGGGGCACTCCGGAGCAGCTGCGCACCGCTGCTGTGCAGCTCCAGCCCAGCGAGCCAGGAGGGGAAGCAGTCAGCGCTGCAGCTGCTGACTCACTGCCGCTGCAGGCTGCTCTCCAGAGCCGCTGCAGGCTCCACTCCAGAGCCGCTGCAGGCTCCACTCGAGAACCGCTGCAGGCTCCACTCCAGAGCCGCTGCAGGCTCCACTCCAGAACCGCTGCAGGCTCCACTCCAGAACCGCTGCAGGCTCCACTCCAGAGCCGCTGCAGGCTGCTCTCCAGAACCGCTGCAGGCTCCACTCCAGAACCGCTGCAGGCTCCACTCCAGAGCCGCTGCAGGCTCCACTCCAGAACCGCTGCAGGCTCCACTCCAGAACCGCTGCAGGCTCCACTCCAGAGCCGCTGCAGGCTCCACTCCAGAACCGCTGCAGGCTCCACTCCAGAACCGCTGCAGGCTGCTCTCCAGAGCCGCTGCAGGCTGCTCTCCAGAACCGCTGCAGGCTCCACTCCAGAGCCGCTGCAGGCTCCACTCCAGAACCGCTGCAGGCTCCACTCCAGAACCGCTGCAGGCTCCACTCCAGAACCGCTGCAGGCTCCACTCCAGAGCCGCTGCAGGCTCCACTCCAGAACCGCTGCAGGCTCCACTCCAGAACCGCTGCAGGCTCCACTCCAGAGCCGCTGCAGGCTCCACTCCAGAACCGCTGCAGGCTCCACTCCAGAACCGCTGCAGGCTCCACTCCAGAACCGCTGCAGGCTCCACTCCAGAACCGCTGCAGGCTGCTCTCCAGAACCGCTGCAGGCTCCACTCCAGAGCCGCTGCAGGCTCCACTCCAGAACCGCTGCAGGCTGCTCTCCAGAGCCGCTGCAGGCAGCTCTCGCACCCAGGCTGCAGGGACGGGCAGCAGAGACACCCAGAGGGAGGTGGCAGTGTGGCTATGGCCAGGCTGGCAGACACTGGGAGGCATCCCAGGCCTCCCCAGCTCACTCCTCTGCTGGCGTTCCTTATCCTTCACCTCTCCACTTCGCCACCAGCTCCCGGGGGCAGAAGCTGTGTCCCCACGCTGGCACTGCAGCCCCCTCCCAGCCCGGAGGGCCCCCGTGGGCAGGTGTGATGGGCAGATGTGTAGGCTGCTGATAGATCATCTGTGCTGCATCACATCTGGCTCAGCAGGAGCTGGAACGAGAGATGTGCCACAGCAGAGCCTTGCCAAGGAGCTGTGCCAGCTGCTGAGCTGAGAACTGTCATGAGCATGGGTGAAGATGGCAGAATCAGAGAAGCAGAGATTGGCTTGGTTGGAAGGGACCTCAAAGCTCATCCAGTGCCAACCTCTGCCACGGGCAGGGTCACCTCCCACCAGCACAGGCTGCTCAAGGCCTTATCCAGCCTGGTCTTCAACACCTCCAGCCAGGGTCAGCCATAGCCTCCCTTGGGCAACCTGTGCCAATCTCTCCCCACCCTCACGAGGAAGAATTTCTTCCTCATCTCCAGTCTCAGTCTTCCCTCTCAAGTTTGAGTCCATTCCCCCTTGTTCTACCTCAACAAGCCCTTCCCAGAGGTCCAACAAACCAGGACTGAAGTGACAGAACAGGAGTGAGGGGTGAGGAGTGGGGAGCCACAGCTGGAATCTTGTGTCCAGTTCTGGGCCACTCAGCTCAAGAGGGACCTCAGGGAGCTGCTTGAGAGAGTCCAGCACAGAGCCCCAAAGCTGCTGCAGGCAGTGAACATCTCCAGGCTGAGGGAGCTGGGGCTGGGAGCTGGCAGCAGAGGAGCCTGAGGGCTGCCCTCACTGCTGTGCTAAAGATGTTCAGGGCAGAGCCAGGCTGTGCTTAGGGATGGCCAAGGGCACACAAAGGGCACTGGGTGCCAGCTGAAGCAGAGGAGGAGCCATGGGAACAGGAGGGGAAACTTTGTCCCTGTGAGGGTGCTGGAGCCTGGAGCAGGCTGCCCAGGGGGGCTGTGGAGTCTCCTCCTCTGCAGGCTTCCAAACTCCCCTGGATGTGTTCCTGTGTGCCCTGCCCTGGGTGACCCTGCCCTGGCAGGGGGTTGGACTCAATGATCTTTTGAGGTCCCTTCCAACCCCTGCCACCCTGTGACTGTGCCATGGGTGCTGCCAAGTCCATGTTGCTCTGATGATGTAGGACTCTCCTCTAGGAAGCTTCTCCTCTTACAGACCCCACCATGGCTCCTCTTACAGGACCTCCTCCCCCGAGCCCTGTGCCCATGTGGCACATCCACGGTCCCAGATTTAGCAGGTTGCCCTCGGTCCCTGCTGGTTCCTCTCCCACTGCTACCTGCAGCCCTGCCTGGAGCCCCTGGGGTTGGCTCAGCAGGAGCAAACTCAGCACTTGCTGTGCTTGCTGTGGGTTTGATGTTTCAGCTGCTGTCCTTATGCAGTGTCTCTTAGTCTGGGCTGCACTTCGCAGCCTGCCTGGCAAGACAAACATTTCCTCCCGCGGGAATGCTCAGGCTTTGGAGAAACCCAAACACTGGGATGCAGGAGAGCCAGCCTGGGGGGTGCTGCCTGGCTTGGCTGAGGCCTCCCTGCTCAGCTCCCCTTCTGCTGGCTTCTGTGCCAGCCTCCAGCACCTCTCTCCTCACTGCCTGTTCTCTCATTCCTGCCTCATTCTCCCTCTCATCTCTTTCCTTCTCTGTTTTCCTATTGCCAGTTTTGGCCTGAGGGGATCATAGAATCACAGAGCCACAGCAGGTCAGGGGCTGGAAGGGACCTCCACAGCTCAGCCAGTCCAACCCCCTACCAGAGCAGGGTCACCTGCACCAGATCCCACAGGAACACACCCAGGCAGGTCCTGAACATCTCCAGAGAAGGAGACTCCACAGCCCCCCTGGGCAGCCTGCTCCAGGGCTCTGGCACCCTCACAGGGAAAAATTCCTCCTCCTGTTCCCATGCAGCTTCCTCTGCCTCAGCTTCCACCACTGCCCTGTGCTGCCCTTGGGCACCACCCAGCAGAGCCTGGCTCCAGCCTCCTGGCACTCACCTGCACACATTGACAACCACAGCTGAGGTCACCTCTCAGCTCCTCCTCTCCCAGCTCCCAGCCCCAGCTCCCTCAGGCTCTCCTCACAGCAGTTCCATTCCCTGCAGCAGCTTTGGGGCTCTGTGCTGGGCTCTCCCCAGCAGTTCTGTGTCCCTCCTGAACTGGGGGGCCCAGAACTGGACACAGTCCTCCAGATGTGGCCTCAGCAGGGCAGAGCAGAGGGGCAGGAGAACCTCTCTGGACCTTTGCATGCAGCCCAGCATGGCACTGCCCCTCCTGGGCACCAGAGCACATTGCTGCCTCATGGGCACCCTCCCACCCACCAGGTCCCATCAAAACCCTTTCCCCCTCACTGCCTTCCAACAGCTCAGTCCCCAACCTCCCCTGGTCCCTGGGGTTGTTCTTCCCCAGCTGCCAGCCTCTCCTCTTGCCCCTGTTGCATTGCATTCCATTTCCCCTGCCCAAGCCTCACCTGTCCCAGTCTGGCTGAATGGCAGCACAGCCTCCTGGTGTAGAACTGAGGGCAGAGAGGAAAAGGCAGATCTGGGTTGGAAGAGCCCTCCAAAGGTCCCAGCTGTGTTCTTGGCTCCAAGCAGGATTTTTCTAGAACTCTGAGAGCAAACAAAGAAGTTTGGGTCCTTCTTCCCTGCTGCAACATCCCCAGGGGCAGAGCTGCCTCTTAGTGTCCTCCCATGGCAGTGCTCTGCAGGGCCTTGCTGCTGCTGCCAGCACCCCCAGGCTCTGGGCACACAGCTGCTGGGGCCAAGCTCAGCACCCAAGGGTGCTGCAAGAGCAAGGACTTGCAGCCAGCAGCACTTTTGGGACCACAGTGCCTGGGAACTGCAGGCACCTGGAAACTCCAGCACCCTGAGTGCCCTCTGCTTGGCACTCTCTGATCCCATCCCTCTCCCTCAGGTCCTCTTGCAGAGCCAGGCACAGGAGCTTCACTCCACAGTCCACAGATGATGGAAAGCAACCCTGTGGGGGTGCTGGTGGGGGAGAAGCTGGGCAGGAGCAGGCAGTGTGAGACTGCAGCACAGAAGGCCAAGAGATGCAGTGCAGCACTGGCCAGAGATGGAGAGGGGATCCTGCCCCTTTGCTCTGCTCTGCTCAGACCTCATCTGGAGAGCCACATCCAGCTCCGGAGTTCTCAACACAGGAAAGGCCTGGAGCTGGTGGAGAGGGTCCAGAGGAGGCCACACAAATGCTCAGGGGGTTGGAGCGGCTCTGTTGAGGGGACAGGCTGAGGGAGCTGGGGGTGTGCAGCCTGCAGAGGAGAAGGCTCCAGGCAGACCTCAGAGCTGCTGCCAGTGCCTGGAGGGGCTGCAAGCAGGCTGCAGAGAGACTGTGCCCAAAGGGCTGCAGGGACAGGACGAGGGCAATGGCTGCAAAGCAGAGCAGAGCAGATGGAGATTGGCTGTGAGGAACAAGTTCTGCACCAGGAGGCTGCTGCAGCACTGCAACAGGTTGCCCAGGGAGGTGCTTGAGGCCCAGCCCTGGAGATGTTCCAGGTGAGGCTGGACAGGGCTGTGGGCAACCTGCTCTAGTGGAGGATGTCCCTGCTGAGTGCAGGGGCTTGGCCTGGATGAGCTCTGGAGCTCCCTTCCAGCCCAGACCCTTCTGTGATTCCATCACCCTCTGGAAGGAGGTTCCCCCTCCTCCTCCTCCTCCTCCTCCTCCTCCTCCTCCTCCTCTTCCTCCTTCTGCTGTCACCTGCTCTTCTTGCACTGGTGTGTATTAATCACAGCCCCTGGCCCCTGCAGCAGCAGCAGTGGAGCCTGCTTCTAGGAGGTGACCGCTGGTCTGAGTCGCTCAGGTGGTGTTCTGTGGGAGCAGGAGAGTGCAGGAGCCTGCGGCGAAGCGCAGCAGAGCTGGGCCAGGAGCCTCCCAGGCCTGAGGAGGGAGGAGGCTCTGCAAGCTGTGGCTGCTCTGGCACGCAGCCACCTGCACCTCACCCTGCTCTGAGCCACCCTGGCCTGCATGGCAGAGAGCAAGGAAGGTGTGGGGATGGTGCCAGGCGAGGAACACCCCAGAGCAGCTCTTCTTGGCGTGCCCCCTGCGATGCCATGGGAAATACAACACTGGCTGGCACCAGCAGCTTGCTCTGCTGTGCCTCCATGGACCTGCCAGCCTCCACAGCAGGCTGAGGCAGGAGAGTGGCAGCAAAGGCACTGGGGCACCCCTGTGGGGCTGGGCAAGCCCCAGCTCCTGCAGAGACCCCCGAGCTCTGCTCTGCTCCTCCTCAGTGCTGAGGGTGGGTGGCAGAACTGAGGAGCCACTGAACCCCCAAGCAGTGCCCACAGCCCCTTCCCCGTGCCATGGGAGCTGCAGGCTGTGAGCACCCCCAGGGGCAGCAGGGGTTGTAGTGCCCAGGCTGGGTCACCAGCCCCACAGTGCAGGGCAGGTGCCACCCAGACTCTGTGGAGTGCATCATTAGAGCTCCTTAAGCTGCATCCACCTCCTGTCTGCTAAGGAGACATAGCTGGTGGGCAGGGAGAGGGGCAGGGCTGTGCCAGCAGGCATACGGTGAGTCAGGCAGCCTCCTGGAGCCTGGGCTTGCCAGCTGCCCAGCCTGCAGAGTGGTTGGCACAGCACTGAAGGGCTCTGAGCCCTGAGCCCTGGTGTGCTGCACTGTGCCAGTGGCAGCTGAATCATCCTGAACAGCAGCTTCTGCCTGGAGGGTGCTCATGAATGGGCAGGACGTGGCCACAGTCCTTCAGCGTGGCATCTGGTGGCCTTTGGCGTGAGGGGCAGCCCCCAGTGTGCAGCTCCTGGCTGCCCAGGCTGGCCTTGGCATGGCCTTGGCATGGCTCCCCTCGCCTCGAGCCTGCTTCCAGTCTTCTCCTTCACAGCCACAGCAGAAGGAGATCCCTGTTAGAGCTGCAGGGCTGAAGGTCTCACCCTAAGCCTTCAGCTCAGTGCCAGGAGCCCTCCCTGGTGTGCCTGCACCATGCCCCTGGCTAAGGGAGGGATGGAGGTGCCACAGCCCAATGCCCACCCTGCCTGCCCTCACCCTGGCAGGAGGACACAGCAAACAGCAGCCTCTGATGGTCATTTCTCACCTGTGGCACAGCAGCTCCCACAGGCCTGAGCAGTGCAGGAAGCTCAGGACCACCTCAAGCCTCAGCAGCACAGGCAGGGACAGATCCTGGCTCCTATCTGACTGTGCCCTGTGTGCTCCAGGTGCCAGCAGCTCTGCAGGGCATCGCAACCCTGCTCCTTGGGTGGCCTTCAAATAGCTCCCACACCACCCTCAGCATCTCAGCAACTCAGCCACTGCCTTCCAAGCCTTCCTGAAGCCCAGGTGGGGAGGCCCCAGGGCACAGAGCCACTTGGAGCAGCAGGGATGGGCACTGCTCCTTGCAGTGCCATGGATGCTGAGCTCAGGAGTGCTGAGGGTGCAGAGTCCTTGGTGAATGGATCACAGAACCCTGGGATAGGTTGGAAGGGACCTCAAAGCTCAGGCATGGGCAGAGAGCATGCCCATGGGCAGGGGCATCTCCTCATCCAGCCTGGTCCTGAACACCTCCAGGGAGGTTGTGGAGCACAGAAGCACCCAATGTGATCTTTGATCACATTGGGTGCTTCTGTGCTCCACAACCTCCCTGGGCAACCTGTGCCAGTGTCTCACCACCCCTCAACCTGTGCCAGTGTCTCACCATCCTCACACAGGAGAGGTTCTGCAGCCTCTGAGCACCTTGGTGGCCTCCTCTGTCCCCTCTCCACCTGCTCCAGGTCCTTCTTGTGCTGGGTTCCCAGAGCTGGAGGCAGTGCTGCAGGTGAGGGCTGAGCAGAGCAGTGGATGTGTGCATGGCCCAGACCTCACCTTCTTAGAGCATGCAGGCAGCAGTGGGCAGCTCCAATGGCACAGGTGGCATAGGAGTGTCTGCTGGGCACCTTTCTACACTGCACTGTGCAGCCCAAGCTAGCTTGGCAGGATTTCTTCTCCCCTTCCATTGCATCCCAGCAGGACCTCCTGTGCCCCAGAAGCTGCAGTCCTTCTCTACCCTCTTGGCAGGGGAGAGGTTGGTGTCTGCATGGCACAGGGAGAGGTGTGCACAGGGCTGCCACTGCCCTGCCAGCTGCAGTGGCTTTGAAGAGGGAATTCCTGCCCCCACAGAAGTTCTCTTTTGCCCTTGTCAAGGCATCAGCAGCTCTCCAGAGCTGCTAAGAGCACCAAAGCTCTCAGCCTGGCTGTCCAGACCAGGCAATGTCACAGCTTGTTGGAGACACCAGAGGCAGTTTGGGCTCTGCACTGGTCTGAGCCAACAGAGAGCTGAGCTAGAACAGACTGGCCCCCACTGCTCCCCTCTCTGTGCATTGGTTGGGGCTATGCAGGCTGGAGAGGAGAAGGCTCCAGAGAGACCTTATTGTGGCCTTCCAGTGTCTGAAGGGGGCTGCAGGAAAGCTGGGGAGGGACTTCTGAAGGTGTTAGGGAGGGATAGGACTGGGGGGAATGGATCCAAGCTCTCTGGGTACCTCTGGCATCGTGCCACAGCAGAGCTGGGGAGATGGCATCCCAGCTCCTGGGGGCTGCAGCTGGCACAAGAGGAGAGCAGGGCCCAGGAGTGTATGGTTTGTGAAGGTGGGCGTGGGGCAGCTCCAGGTCTGCTCCTGCAGAGTGGGTGGCAGGGCCTGTCCCCTCCCCTGGGGGGCCCTTTCCTCCTTGCCTTTGAGGCTGACACAGCTGAGCCCTGGCCCAGTGCAGTGGGGTGCTGGGCTGCTCCCCCACAGCTCCTGACAAGCTTTAGGTCAGGCCCGGGGGTGCTCCAGAGAGGTCTTTGGGCACCCTGGGCAGGGGGGCACTGCCCCAGACAGACTGGGAAGTGTGAGGATAGGTGGGAGCAAGCCTGGCAGCTGGCACAGCTTGTCCTGCCCTGCTGCCCGCCGCAGCGGTGGGGGCGCAGGAGCCCAGCGTGGGCAGCACTGCCAAGGGGCTGGTTGCAGCTGCAGGGCTGGGGCAGGGCCAAGCTGCCTCCTCCTCAGCATCACTCCTGCTCTCTGCCCGCCTGGCCTGAGCCCTGCTGTGCTGCACAGTGTCCCTTGGTGTCCCCTCCCCGGAGGGTGGGAGCTGAGGGGGAAGCCTTTGTGCTGCTCCCACCCGCAGCAGCTCCCTGCCTTGGCTTCTCCCCCCCTCGCACCCCTTCCTGTCCCTTCTGTCCTTCGGAGCATTGCCCCTGCTCGTTAACAGTGCTCTGCAACTCTGCAGCCTCTCTGGGGCCTCAGAGCTGTCCTCGTCCTGGGAAACCCAAAGAGGTGTCCCAGAGGCTGCAAGTCCTGCGCCGGGGGAGCTGCAGCGCTGGGGGAGCCTGGGCCGTGAGGATGAGCAGGGGCTGGAGCTGCTCTGCCTGGGCACAGGCTGAGGGAGCTGGGGCTGTGCAGGCTGGGGAGGAGAGGGCTCCAGGGACACCTTCCTGCAGCCTGCCAGTGTCTGAAGGGGGCTGCAGGAAAGCTGGGGAGGGACTTTTGAGGGTGTGAGGACTGGGGGGGAAGGATCCAAGCTAGAGGAGGGCAGATTGAGGTTAGACCTTAGGAAGAAGTTGTTCAGCATGAGGGTGCTGAGAGCCTGGCACAGGTTGCCCAGGGAGGTGGTGGAAGCCTCATCCCTGGAGGTGTTTAAGGTCAGGCTGGATGAGGCTGTGGGCAGCCTGCTGTGGTGTGAGGTGTCCCTGCCCGTGGCAGGGGCTGGAGCTGGATGGTCCTTGTGGTCCCTCCCAGCCCTGCCAGTCCTGTGCCTGTGTGACAATGCTGCACCCTCTGTGTGGAGCTGCATCCTGCCTGCAGAAGGCAAAAGCTGGCAGGGAGCTGCAGGCATTACAGCAGCAGATGCAACATTTGGAGTGGGACAACATTTGGGTAGCTACCAAAGCTGTCAGAAAACAAGGGAAGAGTCAAACACGAGGCATGAATGAGGGAAAGAGAAGCAGGGGGAGATGTGAGAGGAGCTGAGAGGCAGACATCAGCTGTCAGAGTGGAGTCCTTCGCAGTGGGAATGCCCAAGGGAGGGCTGGTGCTGAGGCTGGCACAGCTCTGGTGATCCATGAATCCCTGCCTCATTCCATGGATGCAGAGGACTTCACTGCTGCCTTCTCACCTCAGAAGAAACCAAGGAGAAGGAGCTGCCCCTTGCAGGAGAGAGCAGCAGGGATGCATGGAGCCCTGCCCTGAGGTGGACAAGGAGTCAGGCAGGGGGATCCAGGCTGGAAGGCAAACTGAGGTGGGTGACAGAGCTGTGGGCTGCTGCCTGCCCCCTGAGGAGGGAGCAGAAGGGGAGGCCTTGGGGTTGGAAATGGATGACCTCTGAGGTCCCTTCCAACATAAACCATTCTAGGATTCTATCACACTCTCTCTGCTCTCTCTGATGGGATGTGAGGTCAGGGAGCAGAATGAGTCCTCTCCAGCACCTCCCAGCACTGCAGGGGGCTGAAGAGGGCTGAATGAGTCCCCGCCAGCACCTCCTTCCACTGCATGGGGGGGTAGAGGGCAGAATGAGGCCCCTCCAGCGCCTCCCAGCACTGCAGGGGGCTGAAGAGGGCTGAATGAGTCCCCGCCAGCACCTCCCAGCGCGGCAGAGGGCTGAAGAGGGCTGAATGAGTCCCCTCCAGCACCTCCCAGCATTGCCTTCCCAGCTCAGCAGTGCTGCAGACCCTTGCTGAGCCAGGTCATTTGTTGCCCCTCTGCAGGGCTGTCAGAGGCTCTGCAGGATGCTCTCTGGCTCTGTGTCCAGCTGCAGACTCCTCTCCTCCGGCTCTGTCAGTCCCCAGCTGAGGTGTGCAGGATCCCAGCTCCAGCCTCTCCCGGAGAGAGGCCCCACGCTGCTATCGGCACCCCCAGCCCTGCCTCTGCCCCTTCCCCACTCCACATCAGCAGGAGCTGGAAGCCGAATGAGAGCATCAGTTGCCTGCCAGGGCACTGCTTTGGAAGAGGTCCCTGCCCTGCACTGGTAATCCTTCACCACAAAGGGTTTCAGGGCAAGAGCGAGGAAGGAGCAGGCTGGGGCTGGGGCTGGGCTTTGTTGCAGCAGGGAAGGGGTGGGAAGGAGAAAGGTTTTGTTTCCAGCAGTCCTACTGCAGGTGGGGAGAGCCAAAGGGGCAATGGGTCTGTTGCAGAGGAGTCACCAGATGTAAGGACAGGCTGAGGGAGCTGGGGGGGTTGGTGTGGAGAAGAGGAGGCTGAGGGCAGAGCTCATTGCTCTCTGCAGCTCCCTGAGAGGAGGCTGCAGGCAGCTGGGGTTGGGCTCTGCTGCCCAGAGTCAGAGGATGGAAGGAGAGGAAGCATCCTGAAATTGTGCCAGGGGAGGGTTAGGTTGGAGAGGAGGACAAATTCCTTTGGTGCCAGAGTGGTCAGGGATTGGCACAGGCTGCCCAGGGAGGTGGTGGAGTGCCCAAGCCTGGAGGTGTTCCAGAACCCTGTGGCCATGGCACTTGGGGCCAGGCTTTGGTGGCCATGGTGGGGCTGGGTTTGGGGCTGGACTGGATGACCTGAGAGGGCTCTGCCAACCCAACCAACTCTGTGATTCTAGGAATAAGCATCTGCAGCTGTAGCTCTGTGCAAGGCCCTGGGGACATCCAGCTCCAACCCCCTGCCATAGGCAGGGACACCTCACACCAGCACAGGTCACTCAAGGCCTCGTCCAACCTGGCCTTGAACACCTCCAGGCAGGGGTATCCACAGCCTCCCTGGGCAGCCTGTGCCAGTCTCTCCCCACCCCCACTGGAAAGAATTTCTTCCTCATCTCCAGCCATGTGCAGCTTAACCAAACAGGGCAGGTAAGCAGGTGCCAGGTGGGAGGTGAGGTGGAGCTTCCTTTGGTGCCAGAGTGCTCAGGGATTGGCACAGGCTGCCCAGGGACAGTAGAGGCGGCTCAGGACACCAGGAGATGTGCAGGGGCAGCAGAGGCTGTGCAGGGCAGCAGAGGCTGTGCAGGGGCAGCAGGAGCTGTGCAGGGGCAGCAGGAGCTGTGCAGGGGCAGCAGAGGCTGTGCAGGGGCAGCAGAGGCTGTGCAGGGGCAGCAGGAGCTGTGCAGGGCAGCAGAGGCTGTGCAGGGGCAGCAGGAGCTGTGCAGGGGCAGCAGAGGCTGTGCAGGGGCAGGGCAGCTGAGCAGTACCAAGGAGAGGACTTTTTTCTTCCTCTTCTCATTCCTAAGCCTGCAACTTTCCCTCCCCTTGCAAGTCCAAGCCTACAATCATTGGAGTGGCTTTGTCTCAGCAAAAGCTCTCCAGGTGCAGTTGTGTTCTCCGTGCCAGCAGCACAACCCTGGCACAAAGCAACAGGCAGCAGCAGCTCTGGCATCTCTCTGGCCTGGGGCTGCATCTGCATTCCCTTCACCCAGCCCTGATCTGGAGAGGAGACTCAACACAGGAAGGACATGGACCTGGTGGATGGGTGCAGAGGCCACCAAAATGCTCAGAGGGGTTGGAGCAGCTCTGCTACAGGGACAGGCTGAGGGAGCTGGGCAGCCTGTGCCAATCTCTGACCACTCTGGCACCAAAGAAATGTTTCCTCAGCTCCAACCTAACCCTCCCCTGGCACAATTTCAGGCCATTGCCTCTCCTCCTGTTACCTGATTCTGGGGAGCAGAGCCCAACCCCACCTCTCTCTGCAGGGAGCTGCAGAGATCAGTGAGCTCTGCCCTCAGCCTCCTCTTCTCCACACCAGCCCCCCCAGCTCAGTGTCACCAGAGGCACAGGATGGCACCCAGAGGGACCTGGACAAGCTGCAGTGGTGTGCCCAGCTGAGCCTCAGGAGGTCCAACAAGAGCAAGTCCTGTGCCTGGGCTGGAGCAATCCTCAGTGCCAGTGCAGGCTGAGGGGGATGAGATCCAGAGCAGCCCTGCAGGAAAGACTTGGGGGTGCTGGGGGGAGAGGCTGGACAGGAGCCAGCAGTGGGCACTGGCAGCACAGAAGGCCAAGGGCAGCCTGAGCTGCATCCAGAGCAGTGTGGGCAGAGCTGCAGAGAGGAGATCCTGCCCTCTGCTCTGCTCTGCTGAGACCTCAGCTGCAGGGCTGGGACAGCTCTGGGGATGCCAACACAAGAGAGACCTGGAGCTGATGGAGAGGGTCCAGAGGAGGCCATGAAGATGCTCAGGGGATGGAGCAGCTCTGCTATGAGGCCAGGCTGAGGGAGCTGGGGGTGTGCAGCCTGCAGAGGAGAAGGCTCCAGGCAGACCTCAGAGCTGCTGCCAGTGCCTGAAGGGGCTGCAAGCAGGCTGCAGAGAGGCTGTGCCCAAAGGGCTGCAGGGACAGGACAAGGGCAATGGCTGCAAAGCAGAGCAGAGCAGATGGAGATTGGCTGTGAGGAACAAGTTCTGCACCAGGAGGCTGCTGCAGCACTGCACAGGTTGCCCAGGGAGGTGCTTGAGGCCCAGCCCTGGAGATGTTCCAGGTGAGGCTGGACAGGGCTGTGGGCAACCTGCTCTAGTGGAGGATGTCCCTGCTGAGTGCAGGGGCTTGGCCTGGATGAGCTCTGGAGCTCCCTCCCAGCCCAGCCCATGCTGTGATTCCATCCAATCTCCATCTGCTCTGCTCTGCTCTGCAGCCATTGCCCTCGTCCTGTCCCTGCAGCCCTTTGGGCTCAGTCTCTCTGCAGCCTGCTTTGGCAGGTCACCATTAGGTCTGCCTGGAGCCTTCTCCTCTCCATGCTGCTCACCCTCAGCTCCCTCAGCCTGCCAGTGCCTGAAGGGGCTGCAGGAAGGCTGCAGAGAGGCTGTGGAGAGAGCTTGCCCTGGAGCTCCAGAGGTCCTCCTTTCCTTCTGAGCTTCAGAGCCTCAGGGACAAACCCACCCCTGGGCTTTGCTTGATGCCGACTGTGCCCTGAGAGCTGTTCCTGCATACAGCACAAGCCAGGCCAGTCCCTGCGCTGTGCCTGCCTGAGTGGTTCCCAATCATCCCTAATGAAAGGCAATTAGCAGCAGCTTGGCTTGATGGGCTGCTGGCAAGCAGTCAGTGCTCCAGCCTCACCTGCTGCACTGCTTTGATCGGCTCTCCTCTCCTGGGGTGCAGCTGCACAGGGTCCTGGTGGCAGGGCTCGGCTCCTGGTGGCCTTGGCAGGATTGATGGCAGATGACAGAACAACAGAATGGGCTGGGCTGGAAGGGACCTCCAAAGCTCGCTCAGTCCAAGCCCCTGCACTCAGCAGGGACATCCTCCACTAGATCCACGTTGCTCAGAGCCTTGGTGAGCCTCACCTTCAACCTCACAGCCCCAACCACCCCCCTGGGCAACCACCAGGTCCAGGTCCTTCCTCCCTCAGAACTCCAGTGCTGGATGCAGCTCTCCAGAAGAGGTCTCAGCAGAGCAGAGCAGAGGGGCAGGATCCTCTCTCCACCACAGTCTCTCCACACCCAAAGGAACCTCCTGGGGGAGGGAGGGAGCTGGGGGTGCTCTGGGAATGCTAATCCATGTGCAGGGAAACCTTAGCTCCAGTTCCAGGGCAGCAAACAGCCCCAAGGGCTGCCCATGCTGTAGGGTGAGGCTGGTGGTCCCCCACAGGGTAGGGGGGGCACAGGCTGGCACTGCTCTGCAAAGAGCCATTTCAGCTCTGCAAAGCTCAGCTGCTGCACTGCTGGGGCTCTGCTAATGCCCTTTGCTCTAAGCAGGGCGATGGTGAGGAGGGGAGGAAGGACCAGGTTCTGCTTTTGCCTCCTTTGGTTGAGCTCTATCCAAAATCAGGCACTGAGCACAAGACAGGAAGATCAGAGTGGGCATTTGGCAGAGGAATGAGGCAAAGTCTGGAGTGCAGAAGGCAGCACAGAAACCACAGTGAGGAGAGCAGCTGATGGAGAGGGCTGAGGTCATCCTGGAGACACAGAGCAGGTGGGGCTGGAAGGGACCTGAAAGCTCCTCCAGTGCCAACCCCCTGCCATGGGCAGGGACAGCTCCCACCAGCACAGGCTGCTCAAGGCCTCTTCCAGCCTGGTCCTGAACATCTCCAGGGAGGTTGTGGAGCACAGAAGCACCCAATGTGATCTTTGATCTTTGATCACATTCTGTGCTTCTGTGCTCCACAACCTCCCTGGGCAGTCTGTGCCAGTGTCTCACCACCCTCATCCTGTGCCAGTGTCTCAGCACCCTCAACCTGTGCCAGTGTCTCACCACCCTCAACCTGTGCCAGTCTCTCCCCACCCTCACTCTCAACAGTTTCTTCCTCCTCTCCACTCTCCCCTCTCCCAGCTCAAAGCCATTGTCCCTCAGCCTGCCACTCTCAGCCCTTCTCCAAAGTCCCTGCCCAGCTCTCCTGCAGCCCCTTCAGGCACTGCAAGGCTGCTCTCAGCTCTCCCTGCAGCCTTCTCTCCTGCAGGCTGCACAGCCCCAACTCTCCCAGCCTGTCCCCACAGGGGAGGTTCTGCAGCCTCTGCTCCTCTTGGTGACCTCCTCTGGAGCCTCTCCAGCAGCAGTCTGAGTTGAAAGGGACCTTCTGCATAGGGCAGCAGGGGTGCAGCATCTCCCTGTCCATGGGCTGCTCTCCAGGGTGGTTCTGTGCCCCCTTGGCTGGGTGCCTGCTGGGCAATTTTCAGCACAGCTCAGGGAGGGGCAGGTGGCTGCTGGCAGTGCACAGCCTCACTGGCACCGTGTGGGGAAGGCCACCTCAGCAAAACCCAAGGGGCACCCCCGAGCCCAGGAGGGCTGTGAAGGCTGCAGGGGCACAGGGTTTGCTCTCTGCTCCAGACTCACCTCTTAGCATCCCAGCACTGTCCCACTGCCACTGCACTGCCCACCGCTGGGCACCCTGCTGGGCACTGCCAACCTGGCAGGGCTGCCAGCTGTGGGCAGCAGCAGGCTGAGAGCTCTCCAGCCCCTATGGTGCTGGCAGGTAGAAGGCAGCTGGTGTGAGCTCAGCCCAGGGGGGAAGCTGAGGCAGAAGTGACTCGCTCAAGGTGAGACAGGAGGTAGGAGATGCCTTGAGCCGCCCAGCAGCTTTTGCCCACTTGATTTGTATCCTTCCTTCCTGGCACAGCTGCCCTGGAATGTAGAGCCTGGCTCAAACATGAGCCACACTGTGCAAACCAGGCAGGCACTGTGGGCAGGCACTGCTCTTTTGCCCACTGCAGCCCTGGCACTGCCCTTCCCACCACAGCCCTGGCACTGCTCTTTTGCCCACTGCGGCCCTGGCACTGCCCTTCCCACCACAGCCCTGGCACTGCTCTTTTGCCCACTGCAGCCCTGCCACTGCCCTGCCCACTGCAGCCCTGGCACTGCTTTCCTTCCCACTGCAGCCCTGCCACTGCCCTTCCCACCACAGCCCTGGCACTGCTCTTTTGCCCACTGCGGCCCTGGCACTGCCCTTCCCACCACAGCCCTGGCACTGCTCTTTTGCCCACTGCGGCCCTGGCACTGCCCTTCCCATCACAGCCCTGGCACTGCTCTTTTGCCCACCGCAGCCTTTCCTGAGGGCTGAGGGGTGCCCTGGGGAGCAGGAAGCAGGTGAAGCAAATCCTGCCCTGTGTGGGGTGAGGTTTGCTGGATGCTCCTCTCTGAGTCTGCAGGGACAGCTCTGGCCAGGGACCTGCCAGGGCACCCTGCAGCAGCCCTGCTCCACCTGGCCACCAGTCAGCACCCAGCCAAGCTGCTGCCCGAAGGCATCTCCCCGCAGCACCTCTGGCAGGCAGGAGGCTCAGCCAGGAAGCTGCCCGGGGGAGCTCTCCTTGCAGCGGCGCTGCTGGGCCCCAGCAGTGTCCTCCCATCCCACCTGGGGGCACTGCCAGCAGGTCCTTGTTTGTGCAGCTCTTCGAAGCCTGCCAGGCTCTCGCCAGGCACAGAGAAGGGCCCAGGGTGGTCCATGCCCCACACGCCCCAGGCAGCCTGGCTTGGACCAGGCTGGGCAGGAGAGGATGGCTGAGGGCAGCACAAGGAGCAGCACAGGTCCCCTTCCCCCCCAGCTTTGTGCTGGGCTCCTGCCAGGGTGAGCAGCGATGGTGACAGCCAAACACAGCTCTCCATGCCCGAGCTGTGCCCATGCCAGAGGGCAGCAGCTCCGGAGAGGTTAATTGCCAGGTCTGGCGCTGCTTATTGCCTCCCTCCCCAGCAGGCTCGGCAGGCAGCAGGGGCAGCAGTGGGGGAGCTCAGCTGCCTTTGGTGTCACCATGTCCCCACCCAGCAGGGAGGCAGAGCCGCTGAGGGACACCAGAGAGGCACAGGAGGGGCTGGAGAGTCTGCACCACAGCTCCTGCTGCTCCTGCGGCGTGCAGCAGCTGGCAGTGCCTAAGGGGCAAAGCCCCAAGGGGCTTGGATGCTTTCCCCGAGAGGCAGGGGCATGGCCTGCCCCCAGGGGTGCTGCTGCAGCCCTCCCCACCTCTGTCCCCATGGCTGCCACCTTTGAAGGGACAAGCACCAGAGAGGACCCTTGAGGTACCTCTGCCAGTGAGGACTGCCATGCCCAGGAGCCAGCAATGTGCCCTCCTGGCCAGGGAGGCCAAGGGCATCCTGGGCTGCCTCCAGAAGAGTGTGCCCAGCTGGGCCAGGGAGGTTCTGCTCCCCCTGCTCTGCCCTGGGGAGGCCACAGCTGGAGCCCTGGGTCCAGTTCTGGGCTCCCCAGTTCAAGGACAGGGACTTGCTGGAGAGGGGACAGCAAAGGGCCACAGAGAGGCTGAGGGGACTGGAACAGCTCTGCTGAGGGCATTGGAGCTGCTTAGCCTGGAGAGGAGCAGCCTGAGGGGAGCTCAGCAGTGCTCAGCAACACTCAAGGGTGGATGCCAGGAGGGTGGGAGCAGGCTTTGCTGGGTGGTGCCCAGTGACAGGACAAGGGGCAGTGGGCACAGACTGGGACATCAGAAGCTCCGTCTAGAGGTGAGGAGCAACTTCTGTAATGTGAGGGTGCTGGAGGCCTGGAGCTGACTGCCCAGAGAGGCTGTGGAGTCTCCATCTCTGCAGGCATCCCAAACCCACCTGGATGTGTTCCTGTGTGCCCTGCCCTGGGTGACTCTGCCTTGGCAGGGGGTTGGCCTCTGATCTCCAGAGGTCCCTTCCCACCCCTACCACTCTGTGAGTGTGCAGTTGGTGCTGCAGCCTTACCAGCACCAGCATCAGCACCTCCTGCAGCAGGCTGCTTACCCACCCATCCCTCCCTGCCTGCATCCTCTGCCCAGCAGCACAGGTTGGTGGCACTGCAGTCTGCGAGCTGGGACCCTGTGTGGGCAGCAGCAGGGGCAGCACACCAGGGTGGGCAGCAAGGGGCCCAGCCTGTTAGCAAATGGCCTCTGTGCTTTGAGGGTGCTGAGGCACACAGAGCTGAGCTGGGGGCATGCTGCACATGTGCCAGGACCTGGAGCAGGGCATGGACTGGTGTTTGCCCACACCAGGCTGCCTGCTGGCTGTGTGCTGTGCCCTTGCCCTCTGGTGCAGCTGTGATGGTTTGGGTGTCCCNTGAGCTTGGCTTGTGCCCACCTCTGCAGCCTGCCCAGGTCCCTCTGGGTGGATCCCTGCCCTCCAGCCTGGCTGCTGCACCACACAGCTTGGTGTGGGCAGCAAAGTTGCTGAGGCTGCACTCAGTGCCTCTGTCCATGGCACCCACAAAGATGCTGACCAAGACTGGTCCCAGGACTGATCCCTGAGGGACTCCACTTGTCACTGCCTGCACTTGGCCACGGAGCCATTGGCAGCCACTCTTTGGGTGTAGCCATCAAGCCAGTTCTGTATCCACCCAGTGCTCCACCCATCAAACCCCTGTGTCACCAGCCTGGGGACCAGGATGTGGTGTGGGACAGTGCCAAAGGCCTTGCTCAGCTCCAGGTCAATGCCATCAGTTGCTCACCCTTCAGCTATGAATGTTGTGAGCTGTTCATAGAAGGCCACCAGGCCACTCTGGGTGATCTCCAGAGGTGCCTTCCAGCCCCTGCATGCTGTGGCTCTGTGTGAGCTGCAGAGAGCAGCTGCCTACAGCCTTGCTGAAGCACCTGCAGCAGGTTCACTGTCAGCTGTGGCAGTGATCTCCCAGCACGGCCAAGAGCAAACACAGTGGCAGCAACCTGTGCGCAGGGATCCTCTAAGTGGCCTCTCCAGCTGCTCGCAGCACCTGCAGAGCCACCCGAGGAGGAGCTCAGAGATGTCCCACTGGGAGAGGAGGTTCAGCAAGAGCAAGTGCAGAGTCCTGCTCCTGGGCTGGAACTGTCAGTGCAGGCTGGGGCAGGAGGGGATGGAAAGCAGCCCTGAGGAGAAGGGCTTGGGGGTGCTGGTGGGGGAGAAGCTGGACAGGAGCAGGCAGTGTGAGCCTGCAGCACAGAAGGCCAAGGGCAGCCTGGGCTGAATCCAGAGCAGTGTGGGCAGAGATGGAGAGAGGAGATCCTGCCCTCTGCTCTGCTCTGCTGAGACCTCACCTGCAGGGCTGGGGACAGATTTGGAACCCTCAACACAGGAAGGACCTGGACCTGATGGAGAGGGTCCAGAGGAGGCCACCAAAATGACCAGGGGCTGCAGCAGCTCTGTTATGAGCACAGGCTGAGGGAGCTGGGGGTGTGCAGCCTGGAGAGAAGGCTCCAGAGGCAACTTACTGCTGCTGCCAGTGCCTGAAGGGATCCTGCAGGAAGGCTGCAGAGAGACTTTTGCTGAGGGTGTCACAGACAGGCCAAGGGGGAATGGATTTAAAGGGAAGGAGAACAGGCTTAGATTGGATCTTGGAAGGAAATTCTTCACTAGGAGGGTGGGAAGAGTCTGGAATGGATTGCCCAGGGAGGCTCTGGCTGCCTCCTCCCTGGAGATATTCAGGGCCAGGATGGATTGGGCCTTGAGCAACCTGGGCTAGGTGAGAGGTGCCCCTGCCCTTGGGATGATCTCTGGAGTCTCCCAGCCTAGGCCATCCTCTGACTCTCTGAGACGTGCTGGAGGCAAACATCCCCCAGCTCCTGTGTCAGCTGGGGTGTTTCAGACCATCAGGTGGCTCCTGGGAGGCTCTCCTGGCACTGCTCTGCAAGCTTGGGCAAGCAGAGCAAGCTACAGCTGCAGGGGACTTGCACCGAGTGTGGCTGGCTCAGAGGTGCTCCTTGGCACCTGCCAGGTGGTCCTGCCCTGGGTGGAGGGGCACATCCCACAGCCAGCAGCTGGTGGCCTCACCTTTCATCTCTGCCCATTCCTTATTTCCCCCTAATATCAGTGCTCATAGAGCCATGGAATTGTTTGGGCTGGCAGAGCCCTCTGAGGTCAGCCAGTCCAAGCAGCAACCCAGCCCCACCATGGCCACCAAACCCTGGCCCCCAGTGCCATGGCCACAGAGTTCTGGAACACCTCCAGGCATGGGCACTCCACCACCTCCCTGTGCCAATCCCTGAGCACTCTGGCACCAAAGAAATTTGTCCTCCTCTCCAGCCTGACCCTCCCCTGGCACCATTGCAGGACATTTCCTCTCCTCCCATCAGCTGTTCCTGGGCAGCAGAAATCATCTCTCTCTGCACAGCACAGAGGAGACCTCTGCAGGAGACCTCTCGGTCCGGTTTGGGTGTGACAGACACCAGTGCAGAGGGGCAGCAGAGCTGCGGGTGGCAGCAGCTGCAGGGAGGTGAGGGCAGGGTGGCAGCAGCTGCAGGGAGGTGAGGGCAGGGTGGCAGCAGCTGCAGGGAGGTGAGGGCAGGGTGGCAGCAGGGGGGGGGCGGTGAGGTCAGGG
>WAAF01008418.1:0-18763 GCA_013400475.1 Tricholaema leucomelas
CTTGTTATTGTATTAACATATGTAAAATGTTGTTTTGCCAGTGACTTCAGTAAGAAAAAATGTAACTCCTGTATGATACTTTCCTAACTATTTTAGAGGCTCTGACAGGAACATTTGTTAGAGAAAATATGCCAAATGTTTAATTTCTAGTCTATTACAGTTAATATGTCTGAGAATGTGTTAAATGTGTTGCCAACCCTTAGACAGAGCTATCTCACTTCACATAAGTATATTTTCAAGCATTTTGAGGTTTGGGAACCCTGCTTTACACACTGTATGTGATGAGAGCATGTATAGAAAGCACATACTTTCTTTTTCATATACAGTTTTGTCTTTCACAGCTTTCAGATAGAGTGAATGAAGAGAAGCAGATACTGATAGTGTGCATGACTAGCTCTCTAAACATCTGAGCATTGAGAATGTCTCTCAGTGCTGCTTACACATCTTTCCTCATTAACTCTGAAAGTCAGCCTGATGTTTCCCATAAGCAGAGGCAGTTTTGCATTTTCTACCAGTAACCATTTACTTGTGAGAACACCTGAACAGAGAAAACACATCTAATTACAGGGCTAGAGGGTTACAAGGTGGCTCACATTTGACTACCTGCTATATTTTCCTCTATTTTACTTGCTAATGTTACAATTTGCATCTCGTCGTCCAAGCAAATGCCCATTACAGGGAGAAAACAAGCCATCCTTTTCCTAATTAACCATTAGCCCTATAAACATTCAGAGGCTGGTATTATTTTAGATAAATACAGATTAACCAATAGTGAAGACAAAAATAAAAGAGCTCAGCTCCTGCAAAACTAGAAGTAAATCATTGGGCAATATTTTTTGTCCCGACTGATACTTCAGAACATTCGATGGCAGGATATCTCAGAGATGCCTGTGAACTGTGATAGACAAGACTGTTAAGGAATTATGTTATGAGGCAGTATTACATCCGTACTGGACTCTCTTCACAGTGCAATAAGCCCAGATTGTCCTAAGAAATCCTTATATATGGTAATTTGGTTTTCTGGAAACCTTACAGATCAACAGTGACAAGTTCTGACAGCTCAAGTCTATGAAAAGCATTTCCCCTTGTGAAGTAAGAATCATCTTGCATGTCTTGTCTTACATATGCCAACAGTTAATTATCTAATTAATTACTGTCAGTGTTGAGTCACACCAAATGACAATTGGTAACTCTCTTAAGAACAATCAGAGTTAGCAGGAATCCAACTGTGTCAGCAGCATCACTGTATCACCTTTATTCTTCAGATGACTATGACTAATTATTAACATCTGTCATTCTCTTCTTCAGTAATGTGTTCCGTAAGAACCCATAAGGTTCAGTTAAATTCCTTGAAACTCCCAATCAGTCATCTGAAGTAGATCATTTAAACTGCATCTCAATATCCTGCAGGCACAATGGTACTGTTATTTCCCCTCTTTTGGAGTTTACAAACACAAATTCATCATTCTAGTCAAACCTGGAAATTCAAAAATGCTACTTACATCTTAGAAAAAAGTACCTTCCTGTAATTGCACATATATTCTAATTTCAGTAAAAACATACACAAGAAAACTAAAATTTATTTTATTCCTGTTGATGTTTTCACTTAAATAATCCTAATATAGGAAATATGCCCCAGTTGAACATTAGATATTCTGCAATCTGGCTCACAAGCATCATTCCACGTGGTTTTAGATGCAGCAATAATTTCCAGCAGTTCATTGTTTAATGGGAGTTACAACCAAAGACAAGAATGTCTGCCAGAAGCAAAAGCTGTCTGTCTTCACAGAAGTTAAGCTAACACACCAGCAAGCCATCACACCAGCAAGCCATCACTGCACTGTGATCACTCAGAGCAAGTTTCATCAACTGCAGTATCAACTGCCCACCTAAATTCCAAACAAAGCATTGGCAGCATGACATGAATATGCTAATTTCAGAGTGTTTTCCCTAAGTTGTGCTTTGTTTGCTGCACATCACTTACTTGTGTGGCAGTGTTCTTCCTGAGTACTGACAGGTTGTGTCGCCAGTTTTGAAAAGAGAATCCTTTACCTTATTTTATCATTACACAGCTCCTGTCAGTTTCATGACACACTTTCCTGTCAGTTCAGGATTTCTTCTTACTTTTGGGAAAAGGACTAGGCCATGACCGACATTTCCCATACACATGTCACTTTTGATGACGTTTATGGTTTCCCTTTCAGAGAGACTCCTTCTAAAGCTAACTCCAAATTACTTATTAACTCCTCTTTAGCCCCTAGAAAGTAATCTGCAGTGTGTGAGTCAGACATTCCATATTCACTGTCTTTATTGACAACAACTGTCAGGACAGCAGGTGATGTCACACGTAGTCAGACATCACCACTGTCCTATTGGGAGGACTTGCCTATCAATGCAACATGACCTTTATGCCAATTTCCAGTAATTTCTAAACACACCAGATGTCTTTTTTAGTGCTTTGCAGCCTCGCTCTTTCAAAACAAACCATTGCCTTACCACAAATGTTACACTTCTGTATTTCTTGAGGTTTATTAGTTGCAATTAAGAGAAAAAACGAGTATTTTTCATCCATAAACTAGTGGTTTATCTTGTAACAGGTTTGTAAAGTGAGTGAAGAAAGGAGATGAGTTGTTTGGGACATCAATCTTAGTTCTTTATGACTGGAGACAAGCGTAATGAGGAACACCAGAAGGAAATAGAATAGAAGCAGAATTTACTTAGTAAATTTTAGACTTTGTCTCAGTGAAAAGTCACAAGAATCACCCTGCATCACTGGAAGAGAGAAGCCCAGCAGAATGTTTTTCAGTAATTTACTGCTAGTGGGTATCACAAAACACTTTGCAAAATTCCATTATGCAACAGACCTAAATGAGACAGAAAAAACAGTTTTGAGATCGTTACAAAAGCATGGTTGGGACAAATACAAAAAAAATCCTAACCAGAGATCAGAACATTAGAACATCTTCAGGTATATTAATGACAAAAGGAGAACTAGAGACAATGTGGGACCCTTCCAGAAGGGAAATGGAGAGCTGGTGACATAGGATATGGACAAGGATGAGGTGCTCAATGACTTCTTTGCTTCAGTCTTCAATGGCAAGAGCTCTAAACACAATACCCAAGTCCCAGAGGGCTAAAGGAAGGACTGGGAGAAGGAAGATCTGCCCACTGTAATTGAAGATTTTGTGAGCACCTAAGGAATCTGAACACGCACAAGTCCATGGGGCCTGACAAGATCCACCCACGGGCCCTGAGTGAACTGGCAAATGAAGTTGCTAAACCACTGCCCATCATATTTGAAAGGCCATAGCAGAATGCTGAAGTTCCTCCTGACTGGAAAGGGGCAAATACAACACCTATCTTCAAGAAGGGAAAAAAGAATGACCCCAGGAACTACAGACCTGTCAATCTCACCTCTGTGCCTGGCAAGATCATAGAGCAGATCCCCCTGAAGGCTCTGCTAAGGCAAATGGAAATCAAAGCAGAGGTGTTTGATGGTAACCAGCATGGCTTCACCAAGGGCAAACTATGCCTGATAAATTTAGTTGCCTTTTATGATGAAGTCACAGCAACAGTGGATAAGGGAAGGGCAAGAGGCATCATCTACCTGGACCTGAGTAAGGCATTTGACTCTGTCCCACATGACATCAACAAGGCCAAGTGTAAGGTCCTGCACCTGGGTCGGCGCAATCCCAAGCACAAATACAGGCTGGGTGGTGAATGGCTGAGNTGGGAGAAGGCTTTGAGCAGTGTCCTTGCAGTATCTGAAGGGGGCTACAGGAGGGCTGAGGAGGGACTCCTGACAAGGTCTTGTAATGACAAGATGAGGAGGGATGGATTTAAACTGGCAGAGAGATTGAAACTGGATGTTAGGAAGAAGTTCTTTACAGTGAGGGTGGTGAGACACTGGCACAGGTTGCCCAGGGAGGTTGTAACTGCTCCCTCCCTGGAAGCATTCAGGGCCACACTGGATAAGGCCTTGAGTGACCTGTTCTAGTGGGAGGTGTCCCTGCCTATGGCAGGGGGTTGGAACCAGATGATCTCTGAGGTTCCTTCCAACCTAAACCATTCTATGATTCTATAATAAAAAACAAATTTACAAATTTACAATAGTTTAGAAAAGGAAAAGGGTGTGTTAATGTGCAACACGAAAGTTAAAAGAAAAGGCTTATTCTTTAGGCTGTATGCGCATTAACAAGCATCTTTGAGAACAAAAAATGCAAGAGGTCACCGTTTCATTACTGGTTAGATGAATTTTGCTGTTGCCTGTTATTGTCAATACTATATAATGCAGTTATGCTTTGTATCAGAAGTTTCTAAGCTGTTGCCTTCTGAAATGTCTTAGTACTCCAGAGAGATAGCAGAAGATAGAGCATATATTCTGATGATACAGCAAATGCATTTTCTTTAAAATTCAGGGCAATTATAGCAGCCACAAGGTGGCTACCTCTACTCATAGGTCAAAGTTTTGGTTATTTTTCCACGATGAAATACCCCAAAACGAACTGACAATCAGGAAGAGAGTAACTGTACAGACATCACTATACTGCATGAGTGTCTTCATATCTGAGCAAAATATATTAGATCTGCAACCAAAAAAAAGAGTGTGAGAAAGACCTGTACTGAGAAATTCTAAGTTTTTTCTTTTCGGAACATTCTTAGTAACAAGATCATCAATTCGTAATACATACTTGCATATGTTAAATTAGTATTAGCTGTTCTACTGGTAATAGCATTTAGGTTGTGATGGTTTCCCCTGCCCCCCCACATTTTAGAAATCACCCAGACTAGACTCAGCCGGCTCTGGAAATTTGAATGAAGCTTACATTTACAGCTGGCACAATTTACAAGCAGATATTTACAGTATATACAGATATATATANGCGAAGTAGACCTCACCATTGTTTTCATTTCTCAGCCTATGATCTAGTCCTTCTCACCAAAACATCCCAGCTAGGCTCAAACTAGCACATAGGTCCTCTTCTATTTGCACAGAAAAAAACAGCAGGCATAAGGACAATGACCACTTGCTCTCTTGAACCTGTTTGTAAACTCACTGACAGAAGTTACAAGTTCTTTTTTCAGCAGACTATCACAGCTTGTTTAGCTTTTTTTTAATGACAAAACTCTGTATTTATTGTAGACTTTCATATATATTTCAAAGTGGCATTAAACAGTCATGTAATACTGAATTTGGAACAGTACCACAGGGAGTTTATTCCAGAGAAACAGAGGTTATTACATGTATGTAAAAAAAAAAAATATGCTTTCAATTTCTGAATATTTTCACAGGAACCTCTGTTCCTAATACCAAATGGGAAAAAAATACTCAAACTCCAAATTATACAGTGTCAACGTTTATATGCAAGGAACTCAGATGTCACTCAGCTTTCCAAAACAGTTTCAGAACAGCTTTTCAGAACAGTTCAACATTGCTTAACTCCTTTTGATTGCATATAGTTTCTGTAAAACTCAATTTTTTAGGCTTCTGTCCTCTCAAGATTCATACATCTGAATTGTTCTTCAAGCACATCAGAATCTTCCTCACTTTCTCCACTACTCAAGTTTGCATTAAGATCCAGCTCATCCTCCAATCCACTGCTCACTTGGTCATTTTTAGTAGTCACAATCTCAGTTCTGTCTTCTTTATCAATCCTGCAGAAAGCAAGATGATGTTATCACTATCCATTTTTTTTTAACAAAGAATAATAGGATGTAGGGTAGAATATTCTTCCAGGCATGGAAAAGCACAGGAGCTAGGGAGGAGGAGAATAATCTAGCTAATTTCACATGAAATAATAAAGATGTAAAAGACAGTAAAGGAACAAGTTTAGGCAAAAAAAAACCAAAACCAAAACAAACAAAAAAAACCCCCACGTATCAAGACTCTGACCAAGTAAATAACTGCTGGCCAGCTGTCACAAACTAGTAAATGAATACAGCATCACAGAATTACAGTGGTTGGAAGGGGCCTCTGGAGATCACCTCCTCTGCCAGAGCAGTAATTGTGTTCATTATCAGCCTTTGTTTAGTTTTTCCAATCACTAGTAACTGAATTATGAAATAACAGACAAATGTAAATAGTAAATTTACTTATGCATATGGGGTGCTTTATGTTGAAATCCATTTTGAAGTGCTTTGTTATGAATTAATATTTGCAACTTAACCTTTGTAGTAAAATAAAAATTGCACTGGATGATCCTGGTGGTCCTTTCCAACCATAACGATTCATAATGATTAGATGTTGTGCTGAGGGATTTGGATAAGTCAAGGACTTGTCAGTGTGAAACTAATGAATGGACTTGATGATCTTGAAGGTCTTTTCCGATCTAAGAAATTCTGTGACTTTCTTTTTCTATGTAGAGTTGGGCATCATAGAATCAGAACTGTCAAAGTTGGAAGAGACCTTTGAGATCATTAAGTCCAATCACTCTTCACAGAGGTCTCCTTTGTTTAAATTGCAGTGCCATCTCAGTGCCCCCACTTTTAAGTCAATGTCTTTTTCTCTGTCAAAAGGACACAGATACACTTGTGACAAATTCCAGATTTTATGTATGGATGTGTACAATATGTGTAACCAAAGTCTTCAAGATAAAATTCAGGCCCATTTTGTACAGGCAAGGAAGGAAAGAAGAGAAATAGTGAAAATCCAAAGATACAACTCCAGACTCTTTTTTGTCTTTTCCCTCATGCTTCAGAACAGATAAAGGAGTAGCCAGCAAACAGCTTGAGGGTCAGACTAACTAGAATATTCCCATATGAGGAAATGGCCTCAAGTTGTACCAGAGTGAGATTTACGTTGGACATTAGGGAAAAATTCTTCACTGAAAGAGTAGTCAGAATTGGAACAAGCTGCCCAGGGAGGTGATGGAATCGCTACCCCTGGAGGCTTTCAAACTTGAGCAGACATGGCACTTTGTGATGTGGTTTAGTGGGCACGGTTATGTTGGGTTGAGAGTTGGACTTGATGATCTTAGAGGTCTTTTCCAACAGAAGCAATTCTATGAATTTTTTTGGCCCAGCCCCACCAATATCTATGGACATTTCAGCAGAAGGAAATAAGGGTAATGGCTCCTACTGATTCCTGTCAGGATTATTCACATTATTGCACAAAGCACATCAAATTCTTGGCAGTTTCCAAAGAAGCTTTATTAAAAGGAGAAGAAACAGTGCAGTACTAGAACTATGTAACCTGTGAGCTACTTACGGAATAACTATTTCTTCTTCTTTCCCACATTTAGCACAGACTTGTAGTTTACCAGCACATGGTCGACAAATAATATGGTAAGGATCTTTTACAGTCTTCTGGAGGCACTTTACGCTGTGAGTGTAAGAGGAAAGAAAAAAATCATTAAAAAAAAAAAAATTGTGGACACTTACGAAACACACCATATTCAAAGACAACATAGACATGTTCTTCAGAAGAAGAAAAATGTATTATAAGCAGTTTTATACTGAAATGTTAGACTTTTAAGAAGCAGCACTATCAAAATCATTGCCTGTCTTCTGTTTCCTCTAACTTTTTCAGGAGGAATTATTAAAACAAGAACAGAAGGCCTATAAAAATCCTTGATTTTGTATTCAAAAATGGACAAAAGAAACCTTTCCATTTATTTTTGTATGTACTTTTACTTTAAAAGCTACGTAGCTGATTCTTTTAACAATAAAAGAAAGTACAAATATGGTATAAAAAGTTGCATGCATTTTGCAAATAAAAAGCTTCCAATTTAAACACCATAATATTTTCCTCTTCAACTTCTAAAGAATTTATAAAGACAGACAGTGCTGGACATGGCTTTGTATGAGCACAAGCACTGGTGGAACTGCATTCTCAACAAACTCAACCTAATCATATAGAGAAGGTTTGGCTATTGTTTTTCAGGATATTATAAAACTATAGATTAAGTAATTTGTAGCATGCTATGACTTAACTTAATAACTTAATTCAGATGACATTTTTTAAGTCATGTACTTCTGGTGAACAGAACTTGGAACTATTTAGCTCATGTAATGCAGCTGTTCTAAAATATATTCTTTCTTGATTCCTCAGGCACACAAAAGCCTGTCAGCAAAGATTTAACGTATAGTTCTGAACAGTGGATTTGCAGATTTGACTTGAACAGGCTGAAGAAAAATACCAAGTCCTTTGGCATGCCTTATAAGGAGAGATGCACTAACTAGCATCTATTGAAAGAGTATTTAGTTGCTTTCCCAGTTGCTTTTCTCATTCTTAGGCAGTATCACCTTCTCTGTACTATCTTCAACTATGCTCTGCTAAGCTTTCATTGTTAGGAGACCTGTATCCAGTTCCTTAAAAAGCTGTAAAATCACAAGAATTGCCATGGGATACATCTCACGAAAACAAAATCTGAAACGCCTGCTGTTTCCAGACTTCTTTCTTCCCTACCAAGAAAACCCAGGTATCACTGAAGCACCTACTAAGTTGTCTGGTCTGGGTTTTTCCCCCTTCTTCTATGTTCAGATCCATTAGCACTAAAAAAAAAGTCTACCACTCTTTCTAGCCATGTAACACCAAACAGGACCACCAAGAATGCAATGAGGATACACTTGGGATTTTTTTTTCCAAACATTTAAATTTGTTATAACTAAATATTTGAAATAAAAGTAAAATAGGGATAACTTGGGGTTCTGCTAATAATCATAATTTTGGTTATATTGGAAAAATTAAAATAAGGTGTGGTACAGAGTATTCTTCCATTCCCATCACCTGTGAAATTAATTTTTTGTTTCATACAGTCACATTTTAAAAAATTCTCATGTTATGTTTGCCTAGAAGCTTCACTCATTAAAATAAAGGCATACTCTTGCCCTGTCAGAACAGCAGCCAATCAGCCATTGTACTGCTGTAGGCTGGAGAGGCAGCCTCTGCCTTTAGAGTTAAAATGGTCTACAGCCAAATTTACGTGTTAAAAAAATATTATTTTGTCATAAGCAACTGTCCCAAAAGGCCACGTTTTCTATTTCCAGTGCTCCTTTGATTTACATGCTTTTTTGCATGCGTTTTTCCCTTTGGGGTTAGACAAAGCACAGCCAAAAGAATCAGATCCACTAACACAGGATTTGTTGCAGCTCGTTATCAAACAATTAAGCGCATCTTCACAGTATCACAGTATCACCAAGGTTGGAAGAGACCTCATAGATCATCAAGTCCAACCTGTTACCACAGAGCTCAAGGCTAGACCATGGCACCAAGTGCCACGTCCAATCTTGCCTTGAACAGGTCCAAACAGGTCTTGTTTAAAAGTAAAGAATTAAAGACAAATTCCAACTTTATTTGTTGTGAATAGAACCCAGAATGTTATTTCAAGAACCAATGAGACTTTCACCTATTATTTTTTTTCTTTTAAGGTATTTATCATCTTTGTTACACATTTCTTCAAACTCACCTATTACAAAACTGTAGGCAAATGCTAAATGTTTCATCTTTAGGATTATAGTTGCACATACAAAAAGAGGGAACACACTAAGAGCTAATGAAATGCATGCATCTTGTAGGAATTGCGGCCTTCAGTAATACTGAGAACAGCATTGCTGAGGAGATTTTATATGACACAAAATTAAAGCCTTCCTCTCATTCTTCACTAGACAGTTCTTGTGAACTACAATAGTGATGTGCAGATTCCTCTCTAACTTGCAATTAGGCCTTAGAAAATCACACTACAGTCGGTTCAGGTGTGACTTTTCATTCAAAATACACCAATATTTTTGGAAACTTAAGCATCCACAGTTCAAGCATTTTAACAGTGAACAGGGAAGCAGCTGCTTTTCCACTGGGTTTTTTTTCCAAAAGGCTAAGATAAAGGACTAATTAGAAAATCAACATACTGTCATCACAGACTCCAGATCTGCAGATGTCATACACTCATAGCTACTACTTGTGTGCTTCCACAGCTATACAGCATTTGCCACTAAGCTCACAAACTATACTATTAGTGAGAAACACCAATTATTTTAACTCACCATTTTTTTGGTTTTGATAGTAGTTTGTACTTGCTGAATTTTACCCGCCACTCCAAAATACCTTTGCAGTGCTGGCACACTCCATCATGCAGCTTAGCATTTATTTTCTGGATAAATGAAACAAGAATACATTGACATTTTCCTATGTTTATAATTCTGCTTAGAAAACAATTCCACCCATCATGTGATTAATACAGTATTTATAAAGATGTTTGTTTGATAGTAACATAAGCATTTATTACTAGCAATGTTGTTCAGTGGAAAGAGTACTGAGGTAGTCTTTTAAGTTGTCTTCATTGTTATCATGATCATTTTAATACTCTTAATACTAGTACTTTTTTATTCAGTTGTTGATTATATACTGCTATAGATATTTTAGTATTATTGTTTCATCTCTAGAGATCTTACAAAATAGGTAAGTAGAAATGAGCCCTGAAACACACATTTTTTATTTCAAGATGACAACTTGAGAGACTTAACATTTTACTTATAATTGCTCAAGCTACCTTTATGCTACATCCTTCAAGTATGTAGCCTCAGGACTTTTTCCTCAGATCACAATAAAGTAGAATCCACACACTATTTCCAGTTAAATCATTCAATGTCTTCTTCATCATATATTTCCTTTATGAAGAAAGTAATACATCTTTAGCCTCACGTATCTAAGGTAGAATGCCAAAAATGGTAATTCCATCCATGGTTTATTTTCAAAACAATGCAAATTTTACCTTAAGATCTTCTAGAACATTGTTCTAATTTACAGCTTCGAGACCCAAAGCCCAGAGAACAAATTTAAACATATGATGTCTCCCCTTTTTGGAAATAAAGAAATAGGCAGAGAGTGATAAAAGGTTAAGACACCCACAGAAAACAGTCTAGCACTGAGTTTGGAAGTTAAAACCAACCCAAAAAGCTTTAACAGTAAATAAAAGGTATTTAAGGCAAGGGAGTTTACAGAGGTATAAAGGAAGGAAGACAGATTCAGAAAATACATACAGAACCAGATGGATGACAATGAATTGTCTGGATAGAGGTGGACTGCAGGAGGCAGCTGGTCAGCCACAAGAAATTTGCCTGCTTTCACAGGATGTCCGCCTGCTTTTATAGTGTGACAGGAAGTGGGAAGGGATTAACCTTTGCACCTGGGGGGACCTCCCAGCAGGAGGGGCCAGGAGGACCTGGGGTCGGGATTCCAGACCACTTCCCCCAAGGAGGGCTTAACCGGTAACAAACATTTTGTGTCTACCTTCCTCAGGAATACAAAATATCAACTGAAAAGTACTATTTTACAAGTTACTCTCAGATAGGAAGTAGTATGGAACCATGCTGCTGCCATAAATTACAAGCACCGTATACATGTATATTCAATCTTTTATTACTTCTGTATCTATCACAACCAGCAGTAACTTTATCATACACTTACGTGTGTTCCTTCATTAAAAAAAAAATTGAGCGATGAAAAAAAATAATTTGGCCAAACCCATACTATTGTGTTTTTGTAAAGCAGCTTAAAAATGGTTGCTGTACCAAAATTACATTACAAAAAATAATCTAAACTACATCTATTTCTTAGACTATGTGATGGTTTTGGAGTTACCCACCCCCACACACATTTAAGAAAATCACCCAGACCACAGACTTGCAAGAGAGATGGAACAGACCAGAGCTGAGACCTGAGAAGTGAGTCTTAGCTATATTTTGACTAGCTGCATTTCTCAGCAGAATGAGGGATATAGAGTACTGTTTTGTTTTGATTTTTCTTTCTTCCCACAGCTAAGGATTTAATTTCTCTCAGTAAAATATTCCAATTAGCCTCAAACCAGCACAGACCACTAAACGTTCTCCAGAACAGATGCTTCAGTAATTCAGACTATAGTGTTATTTTCTAACAAACAAACTGGATAGTTATTCTATGCATATGGTAGCTTCTGAAATTATTTCCTGTTTTTATGGCCCACAGGATCTTCCTATTACTCTGTAAAGGTTCTACTTCAAGACAAAAGAACAAGCCTGGCTTTTAAATTACAGTATCTTATTCTATTCTGAAAAATGTGGCAGAGGAAATGCTACTTAGGTGTGAGACTATACTATTGGACCTTGTTTCCATTGTTTCTGTTTTTGCTAAACCTCAACCACTCAGTTTTCCCATAGTGCGATTAACCTGAAGGAGTGCTGCTTTTTGGTTGTTTCAAGATGAAAGACAAGTGAACTTTTTTTCCAAATGACTGAATATTGACTTAATATGTTAAAAAAAATAAATAAAAAAAGACAAAAAGAAGAAAAAAAAAAAAAAAAGAAGAAGGTTTTGCAGAATCCTTGAAGCTGAATACATAAACTGTGGTTCTGGTGTCAGCCATGCATTATGGATCGTATTTTCCAAGAAACACAACTATTTGGCTAATGTGGAACCCTGAGAAGAAAATTATTGGTAAATTCTCACCAGGTATCTGTTAAAGGGATGGCAATTCAACCTGCTGTCAGCACCGATTGGGTTTATTCTTTCAAAATTCACACAATTTGGAGATAAGCCTTCTTTTCGCTGTTTGACTAGCACATAGTAAGACTGCAAGTAGTAAAGTCTAAATAAGTTTAAAATCATCTGCAAATTAGCCTGAACTTCCCAGTTCTCCCTCTCACCCTCCTGATTTGCATTAATTAGTAATGCCAGGGAGTGGGAGGAGGAGAGGGAGGGAAAGGCAGAAGACACAAACACTGTAATTTGTATTCTCAGGTGTTCTTTATATGAACTATTTTTAGATTCATAAGGTAGAACTCAATGAGCACCAAAAGACTACAGTAATTTAAAATTAAGAGAGCTGGCTGACCTTCAAAAGGTACCTAGCTTCTTTGCTGAAAGGCACCTTGTTTCAAATAGTACATCCTGATATCATGGCTGGGGATGGGAGACTTGTTACCAAGTGATGCAGAGACAGGCTCAGCAATGTCTAATACACTTGGAATGCAAGAGGTCATACTCAGGACTCCATGTGGCATAAACAGTGTAGAGAAACAAAACAGGAACTAGTTTCACCTCTCATCTGAAGGAAATCCAAAGCTTGGAAACAGGCAGGTACTACAAATTCTGCTAAACATTATCTGTGGAACAACAAAATACGCATAATTATTGTTAATGGAGCTTTATAAAGCTTGTCACCCTCCCAATATACTTAGCATCTAGCTCTAGAATCCACAAGAGTTTTACAGTGATTGAATTTTGTTGATGGTGGGTTTTATCAGACAAACTAATCACAGGCCATCCCAAATTTCCACACCTTTTCACGTTATTCTCAATGTAAATCTTTCTCTGAAAATATCACCTCATAGCAAGGCTAAGAGATATTCATGTGGCATAAAGGTTGTATTACTGGGGTTTCTTCACCTTTGCTTCAAACAACAAAGCCCTGCATCTTCTCTGATGCCCTCAATCCAAAGATTAGTCCTCCCTCTATTTTAACATTTTTTTCACCACTTAAAAAGTTCTTTAGAATATAAGTAACACACAAGAAGCTCTGCAGTAAGCTAAAGTTAGTGCAATTTAGTTAGCAACAATCACATTATCCACATAAAAGCAATGAATCTCTAACACAGCTGGTCTATGTACTTAGTTTACTTCTACATAGTCACATCTGGACTGTTCACTTCTCTTGGTATGATAAGCGACACTTCAAATATCCAGCGCAAAGACCAAAATTCTGCCCATGAGTCTTCTGACACCCAATAAAATGGGTGTCAGGAAGACCACATTATGTGGTCCTTAAGAACCTGAACCAGGCATAAAGATGCCTGCACTTTTCAATGTAGCCACCTGTAGGACCACAAATCTTACACAATGACTAAAATAAACCACATGGGATCATGCTACCTGCTCAGAAGAAAGATTAAAGCTTTTTAAGCTCTCATTTCCTTCTTCTAACAGGCATAAATACAGAACAGTCTCTTTCTCCTCTTCAGCAGTTTCCTTTATTTTTTAACCCAATGTTGGTACTTGCAACTATGGGGTGAGAGACCTACAATCCTTCTACCAGACCGAATTAGAAAGTCAATAAAGAATGATGGATTGATGAAAAGCAAGAGAGCAAGGAAATTCACAGAGTTTAACCTTGACTCATGCTTGCCCTTTGGGTTTCTTTCACTCAGAAAAATATGTCTAGCATTTTAATTTTACTGAGTTGATAATTTACTGTGGTTTTACTAATTTATCGTTTCCTTTGACAAGTATATCACTTTTCAGAAACAACATAGACTTAAAGCAAAGAAAACTGTCCCTAGTGAAAGATTTGGATAAGGTATCTTTTTGGATTTTTGAGATCACACAAAAATATCTGAAAGTTCTTCAGACAAACTGCAAGAAAAACTTTCCCAGTATCTCTGTTCCCAGTTAGAATAGGGAAACTATTAGTTATATGAGGGAAATCCCTCTGCTGATTGCTTTTTCTAATAACTTTTTAATGTATTTTTGTGTGTTGTTTACACTTTCATTTATTAGTATTTTCTTCCCTTTACTCATACAATAGCTTGCTTTCCTTAAGGTTATTAAAAAAATAACACCCTCAAAGATCTGAACAAAGTTTGTCAACTTCATTATTCCCTTCCAACTTTTCTACACAGCATTTACATATGTAGTTAGCGCTCATACACAAAGAAGTGGTATTCCTTATGGTCTGATATGGAATTCTTTGTATGAGAACTACCTTGACAGGTTAGACTCTGTAACAGAAGTTTCTCTATTTATTGTGGTTTTTTTGCACTCATTTCCCTGTTTTGTCAATAGCTCATTCCTCTTCTCTCTCGCTATATTTCCCTCCAAGGACAACTGCAACTCACCCAGTGCTGTAAGTATACCTACATATACTTCAAAGAAATTGCAGTTATGCAATACAGACATACATAAACAGTGCTAAAGTGTACAGTCACAAAATATTCCATGTGCGTAATATATACATATTGTTAGATCAACTGCATTAACAAAACAGCACTCTCTGTATGCACATGTAACCCAATATTAAATCATTTAACCACCTGCCAAAAGCAGTTTAGAATTTATTAAACGCATGCACTACACCTACTAACTTGGCACACAAAATAATCACCATTTTAAACTAGCATTAAAGCACTCATGAGCAAAGTGTAATTGTCTGGGGTTCTAATTTAAATTCACAGAGACTCTAATAATTTTGATAGAAACGATGACAATTTATANAGTGGGCTAACCATCACCTGGTTGGTGTCCAGACCCACCCCTGGGGAGGGGTCCAGCCCACCTGAGGTCAAGTGTAGAGTTCAAGGCCACTCCTCCTGGAGTGTTAACCGTATACAGTAATGACGGGGTTTCAAAGAAGCCTCACTGTCTTTTTGGAAGTTTCTCATAATATGTGAACCTATGGGTAATTTGAGTTACCCTGTTGGAAGCAAACTGACTCCTACTACTGATCACACATTCTGCTGTAAATGAATGTGATCTTAATGCCATTCATAAACTTCCTTGTCAGAAGTGCTGGTGCTACTGCTTCCATCAAAAAGGCTGAATACAACATTTCTGAGCAACTACACTTCTCAGAAAAACAAAACTCCTCAGGATCAACTCATGACTACAAAGCAGTTAAAATAGATCAGTACAGACTAACAAACTGTGACCGCAGACAGGAGCTTTCTAGGGTTCTAATACATGTTTCACAGGCTGAAGTGAAGTCATAGAATCATAGAATTAAGCAGGTTGGAAGAGACCTCCAAGATCTTTCAGAGTTTCGCTTGCTCTCACATTGCATCAGTATTACTTTAAATTACATTTTCTACGTACAAAACTTCTTATCTCTTTCTAAAGGGAAGCGTGTTTAACATTTTAATCAAAGTTTTAAAGTCTTCCTTACATCCACAGTGGTTATGTATGGATGGCAATATAACTAGCAGTTAAGGCTCATTTGTATTTTATAGTCAAATTCTGAATAATCATTTTGGAAGATCGAGTTGGTTAGGTTTTTCAAATCAGTGGGCATGGATCTGACAACATGCAAATAACTGCCAAGAGAACATACACATTTTTAAAGACCAACCATCAATATTCACACTCTTTTCCACAAAGAACTGAATACACACAGGGTCACTATCACTTTCTCACCTTCTCAGGCCCACTGCAACCCCGCTCCTCTCATCTTAAGTTAGGTTAAAGTTCAAAATAGATGTTATGCTTGTTCCTCATTTTCTTAAGTGAAAGGCTATAATCCAGGCCTGAAAGTTTATCTGAATTCAGGAAAAACAGGGTGGCTAGAACTTTAGTCTACCAAGCTAAAGAAAAGTTAGACAAACTCTCGTATAGTTATCTGACAATTTCAGATGGCTACTGGTTTATCTGTATCTTCCCCCTTGAGTTTCAAGTCACAATCACTGACTCAGCATTTAATCTGTCTTCCCAGAATCTTGACCAGTGCCTTCACTGAAACAATTTATTTACCCATACAGCCAGATGAATGAGTAGATGACATCAACAGTATGTTACAGCTGGGGTTCAGAGTTAATGACCTCTGAAATTAGGATGATCATCTCAGGCACACTTAACTAGGACAGAAATGGAGAGACAGATCAGTCATTTTGGAGTAAATATGAATCATTTTGTGGTTCACCATCTTATTACAATGGAGCTCTAAATGTTCTCATTGAACACTGTTGGCTTTCATCTCTAAAACTACTCCAGCTTCCATGCTGACTTATGTAATATACTTTACATAAAATGTATATTCATATCACATAATGGATACTACTCAGATGAGTGCCACAAACAGCTGTTCTGGAATGTGGTATGTAAAGCAAGCACCCATAAACAAATTCCAAGATGCAGTAGTGTCTTTAACCTGTTCTGGCTCTTCCTACTTCAGGCCATTTTATAATGCAAACTTAACCAGCATGGTTGTAGGCAATTACCCAAATACTGCAGAGGGGCAGTGTACTTTGCTGTGGGGGTGCTTCAACTAGCCTATCCCAGTGTAATGAAATAGTTAAGTCTGATCATTAGAGGAAAGACAGATGGATCTTTCAGTGTGTTCCACAAGTGACCAGATCTATCATCCTTAAGATTAAAAAAAGGGTAACCAAGATCAGTGTCAGAGAACACAAAGCTTTCTTAAAAACCACAGAACAACTGGATAATTACTGCCAGCAGGGAAAAGTTGAAAGCCTGTTTAGATCAATTTCCTCTGCAAATACTGCTTTACAGAGAAAGGCAGCAGTAACACCACAAATAACTATTTCACCCATACTACAACTGGAAGCTACCATAGTTAATACTCAACATCACTAATGCAAAGCACAAATACAGCAAAACAAAAAAAAAATAAACTAAAAAATACTCTGAAGCCTTTAAAGGTAGTCCTGCATTGGACACCATATAACATTAGTAAAAGACAGGCCTAATACCTAAGGAATAAAAATAAAATTGCCAGTAATTTACAGGAGATGCACCCTCTTTCCTTGCCTCTGAGCATTCTTCTCATCTACTAACCTAGAGAGGTGGAAGAATGGTACACTCCTGTACTAGGATCAAATTGGTACTATTTCTTCCTTTCCCTCATCACATCTTGACCATCTGTGGCACATATGATCATACAGAACTATGCAAGACAGATGTAAAACTATCATCATTCAGCATAGTCTGCAGCTAAACTGCAATATTAATCATTTACTTAATCTTTGTCAGCTTAACTTCTTTTCAAATTTTTCAAATGGCAGAATCAGGCTTAGTCATCATTATAAAGACTACTATGTATCCCTTAGCATTAGAATTTGTACATGACAGTATGCCAAAAGAAAAATGCATCCTTTCTCTTTATCACATGCTATCTAACCCCCTAATATAAAGTATCTTCTTCAAGAAGCTTCTTCCCTGTGTTCAGCCATCCCCATGAACTGGCAGAGGCAGAGAGGAAAAAAAAGGCAAATCAGTCCCACCTCTGTGCCTGGGAAGATCATGGAGCAGATACTCCTAAAGGCCTTGATAAGACATAATGAAGAAGAGGTGATTGGTGGCAACCAACATGGCTTCACCAAGGCCAAATGATGTCTGACAAACTTGGTGGTTTTCTGTGATGGAGTTACAGCATCAGTGGATGAGAGAAAAGCAACTGATGTCATCCACCTAGACTTGTGTCAAGCCTTTGATACTGTCCCACATGACAACCTGGTCACCCAAATGATAAAGTATCAACCTGAGGGTGGACCACTCACTGGATAAGAAAATAGGCGGCCACACTCAGAGTCGCTGTCAACGGCTTAATGTCCAAATGGAGACCAGTGACAAGGGGCAGCCCTCAGGCATCAGTACTGAGACCACTGTTGTTTTAACATGTTTGTGAGCATTTGCAGATGACACTAAACAGTGTCGTGGGGAACACCAGAGGTGCCTGAGGACTGAAAGTGTCACTCCAGCCTTCAAAAAGGGAAAGAAGGAGGACCTGGGTAACTACATACAGGTCAGCCTCACCTCCATCCATGGAAAGAAGCTCCTTGGCTCTGTCTCTAGGTGTATCAAGAATAAGAAAGTTATTGTGAACAGTCAGCATGGTTTCACTAAGGAGGTCATATTTAACCAGCTTGAAAGCCTTTTATGGGGACATACCCAGATGGATATTTATCCATGTGGATGATGGTAGTGCAGTGGATGTGGTTTATCTTGATTTTAGGAAAGCATTTGACATTGTCTCCCACAGCATCTTTGCAGCTAAGCTGAGGAATTATGGTCTGGATGACTGGATAGTGAGGTGGATGTGAACTGGTGGAAGGAAAGAAGTCAGAG
>WAAF01008420.1:0-18325 GCA_013400475.1 Tricholaema leucomelas
TATTATGAATGCAGATCTAGAGGATGGCCAGGATGCAATTGGCTCTCTTGGCTGCCTGGGCACACTGCTGGCTCATGTTCAGCCTACTATCTACAAGCACCCCCAGGTCCCTTTCTTCCTGGCTGCTCTCAAGCCACTCTGTCCCCAGCCTGTACCGCTGCTTGGGGTTGTTGTGGACAAAGTGCAGAGTCCTGCACTTGACCTAAATGCAAACAATTTCCGCAGTGTCATGAAATCAAGTCAGAAAAATGTTATGTTGGTTTTTCACTTGAATGTATCATCTGCAGTTCACTAAAGATCTAGGTCTTGTAGAAGGCAAACTTCACACAAGAGAGCAGGGGAAAGAATGCACTCTTTTTTTTTTTTTTTTTTTTATTAATCACAATTTTCTTATGCCTTTTAAACTACTAGCATCTAATCACCTCTGAATTAAGATAAAGAAATTTTTAACTTTTGTGACATACAGCTGAGAAACAGTTTCTATCTGAATCAGAAGAGGTGGAAGATAAACCACAGTCAAAGTGTATTTGTATATTTAAAGTAAATATAATGGAATTTCCCTTACATATCTACAGTAATTAATTTTGTTGGAAGAAGCCTTCATATTTATACAGGTTTTGGAAAAAAAATTTGTAAAATCCCAACTTTTTTCTAGTTTTTCTGTTTGACATTTTTATAATTTCCTTACAAGCAATGGCAAGTTGCCAGGCATTTTTTCTTAGTGTCCCATCAGCTCAGAATCAGTTTGTTTTATCATGTGTATTGTGCCCTCTATTACAGTATAAATATTTGAACATTTTATTAAAAGGCACAAGTAGTAGCAACTTACCTTATAGAAAACAATAATGTAAAAAAGTATATTAATGGACTGAAATTGAACATTTTATCATACAAAGCCAAAATTACATCTGTTTCAGGACTTTTACATCTGACTGTACTTTAGCATTTTCAGTGCTGCTTACAAAAATAGTAGGATGCAGTAGTAATATTTGAGAAAAGAATTGAAGTTTCAATGGGTTGAAGAATTGAAGTTAATCTATTTCTGTGGATATATATTAGGACATCTAATCACCCCCACAAATGATGTATCTTTAAATGCATTCTCATCAGACTAACAAATACAAAGCTTTGATCTGTTTGAATATTTAGGCTACAGAAAGTCTCTGATTTTATACTAGTAAATGAGCTGTGAATTAGAGCAGGCCTTAGAAAAATAGCCACATAATCAAAATAGATTTGATCATGATAATCTTGTACTGAGTCTACAAGGCAGAGTGCATGGCCAAGAACCAGAGAAGAGAATATTGGAGTATATGCTAATGAGTTGGGAAAGATGTAAGATCAGTTGGGTAAAGCTTTTACATTAAAAACATTAGGGAGGCCATAGGCACTGAACTGTGTGAGTAATCTAGTGATGACAATCTGCAGTGGGTTTGGATTTTAAACAAACAATATTCATTGCCCTAACACCTACATCAAGAAAATGCATGTTGCTTTTTCTAATTTTTCTATTTTATTCATAACACTTCCCAACAGCTAGTGTTTTATTCTTACCCTTCAAAAGTGAAATTGAGAGGGGCATGAGTGGACAAGGTTTCAAAGTCTCTTGTCTTTGCTCTTTAAGTACAAGCTGCGGGGGGAAATGCTAAATAAAGAACAAGGTTCCCATATGCCACTTGTATTTCAAGAGATTATAGTGTGGATTCTTGTGTGACTCTGTAACTAAATACAGCTATTGTATAAATGTGCTCCATTCATTATTTGAAAGTGAGGCAACATATTTTTAAGGTTTGAAAGATGCAGACTAGCTTTTTTACTGGTATTGAAGAGCACCTTGCATTTCAGGTAGCTCTGCCCATCTCAATGGGGAGTAGAACACAGATACTGAAGATTTTCAGTCTCTGATAAAGCATGCTGAAATTATATGAACATCAGCTAACTGAGCAGCTAGAGGAACTTAAAGAAAAACTAGTTGCTCAATACTAAAAAAGGGTTTTTAAAAAGAGATTAAAGAGTGGGGGGACAGAAAGAGAGAGAGAGACGGAGAGATTGATTATATATCCATTTCTCTCTTCATGAATTTTTTGTCTTAATAAATTTTTACACTTTTAAAAGCACCTATCTGTCAAACTTTTTGTTTCCCTAAGAAAAAAATAATTTCTCATCTTACCTGTTGTGTCTCTTAAAAGTTCAGAGGGGTCCTATTCCAACGTCTTGTCTTCCAGTTGTTTGGATCAGTAAGACTGCCGCCAAAGGGGTCTTGATTCTAGGATGTGGTGACTGACCATAGGCTGTGACCTTCTCTACCACTGAGTCTTCTTGCTTGCCTGTGCCTGTGTCACTGCAGAATTCCTTATAGGAGAGAGCATGAGAGGGGCAAGACCTTCTGAGTTCATTCCTCTCATTCCCCCTTTCCAGATAAGACACTTTATCCTGTCACTTCAACTTGTGTACCTTTGAGGTGGATAAAGCCTTGTATCCAAGGCTTAAAATTAAAGAAAGAAATACTAATAAAGCCTTCCAAGATGTGAAAGCAATGCTTTCATGGTCAGTCAGCTGCTGCTGCTGCTGCTGGAAGAAACTGGGCAAAAAGCAGAGAGGAACTTCTCTTACAGGGGAGATACCTAAGAGGAAAACAGCTCATTGAAAAGCAGGGGACTGGCAACAGAAACATTTGCATGACTGACAGCCTGCAGTGCCATTTTGCTTTTGATTCCTTTGATTTATTCTGCACAGTGAAAGGGACACCTGGATACAAAAATAATGCACAGCTAGCAGTATTCATGCCCTCAAGACTTAATGTCTATTTGTGTTTTAACCCACCTAGTTTTACTACACTCCTTGCCTCTGTCTTTGAGGATTACTCATGTATTTAGTATGTCACAAAGCATACAGAGCTATTAACTATTTTGGTTTAATGAAAGAACAAATCATTTAACTGTAAGATTTTTCCTCTTATTTTTTGATAAAATTTAACCTGAATCACAAAGAGAGTTGAATTTATTCATCCTGGAGAAAAAAAGGCCCTGGGAAGACCTTATAGCTGCATTTGAGTATTTGAATAAAGTTGGGATGGGACTGTTTTGAAAATATACATATTGCTGTGTACTAAATTAACCTATTGGAGGAATGTGGAGAGATTTTTGCTAACAGGACATGAAATGATAAATATGAGCAACCTGTGCTGAGAAGTGTCCTTGAGTCCATCTTGGGACCTAAGATACCAGGCGCTGGGTAGCACCCCCCACATGCAGCTGCAGTGGGTGGAGTGCCAGCTGCATGTGGGCAGAGTTAGCCAGCCCAAGGGGGCTGGGTTAGCCAGCCCCTGGGCTGACCCTCAGAATGTTATCGTAATGTCACCTATCCATGCCGTGCTTGTAACCCTGGACCAACCAGAGCTATCCACATGTAACCAATCCTAAACTAAGTTAGTTGTGCACATTTCTTGCAAGAAAGCATATAACTCACTGCAACATGGAAATAAAGCGGAGAATGATCATCTAACCACATTGTTGACCCAAGAGTCATTTTATCCCAGGTGCAACGCTGGCAGAGGAACAGGAATGCTTATTGGTAATTGAATAAAAACATCTTTTCAGTGACAAAAAAATATGAAAGCAAGTAAATCGAACATGCACCTAAACAAAGAATGATAAAATACTAAAAATATTACCTTATAAAGTCTGATGTGAAACAATTTAATATGACTTTCCAAATCCAGCAACACTTCTCCTAAAAGCAAATGCAAAGTGAGAGAAAAGTACAGTTAAAACACCAGTTGAAGAAGGTACAACAAGGCTTCATCCAATGATATGAGAATAGATAAAAATAAATAAGGACTATTTCATTAAAGGAAGGAACATGAATGGGTGTAAATGCAGTGTATGACTGGTACAAGACAAAGTTAAGTGTGTTATTAAACAAATTAAAAAATACCTTTTCCTACTGTAGTAGTTTAAGGCTTATTAGAATATTTCAATAAGAGAAATCCAGACTTCCTCAAAAGTTCGGTGCAGAATGTAAATAAATTCAAGCACTGGATGTAAAAGAATAATAATGATAAAGTCTATATCATTCATTGGTTTGCTAAGAGGGATAAAACAACAATGTATAAACATATGAAGGTCGGAGTGTAATTTGTTTTCAGATCATTTGAGAGCTGAAAAAAATAATTTGTCTCTAAATTGATGATATAGTCAGGCAATCAAAGAGTTGTTATCATGGATATCATTACAGTTCTAATCTAAAAATGACATTGATTGTTCTCAGACATATCTCTAATAGCTGTCTTCATAGATAATTTCATGTAAAAAGCCTTATAAATAAGCCTTCCGTAATTTTTCCAGTCGTTCCACTAGCAGCCACCTCATTGCAGCCACCATGTGAGTCACAACCACGGGAATAAAGCTCAGCTTACAGAACGCTCACACTGTTCTGCTGAAGATGAAGAGTTGGACATGAGGGTTATGGAGGGAATACAGAATTAAGTAAAGCAGATCCAACTGCAAGGAGATTCTGTGGTAGGGGAAGGAGGATCAGTCACTATGTAACTGTTGATCCTTCCTTAATTCTTTACTCAAGACACATGAAGACTGCAGATCTGATCATGCTATGACAGCCTCAGCTGCCACATCAGCTGCCACATATTTTTACAACAGAATACTGATGTCTATCATAATATTTTCCCTCAATATTCACAAACCAGTCACAAAAATCCAGATGCATTGAGAATTAAGGAAAGGCCCACCTTTAGTAGACTTCCTGCCTATATGGCATACATAATTTTGTTCACTTGACTCTTACTCTCCATTAACATCTGGAGTTTAGGACCATACACAGAAGATAATATTGCATTGTGGTTGAGTGAAATGTTATCCATGCTGTTGACAAACTTAGATACAGAAATATCTTATTTCCATCATGTAAGGAAAGGAACATAAATGTAAGTGCATGTGATTTGATTTGGAAAACAGAAGAGGTAAACACAGAAAGGCTTGATATCTATGCAAATCTGACCTGGGCAACCCTCTGACATACCTTTCACTGTTTTTTTCTCAAAAAGGAGCATTTAGAAGGAGCCTTCTTTTGCCATGCCAACAGATTTTCCTTACTTTGCCTGAGCTCTGAGTTGCATTTCTCTCCAACCTCACCCTCCGTCTCTCTGATTAATCCACTTGCTTCCTAACCCCCCTGGCTGACCCTCCATTCTTCCTTGGGGCACAAGACAATGTCTGGGGCAAGATTGAGAGGTGGGAGAAGGTGGAAGGGCGGTTGGGAGCCCCTCCTGGGGACTCAGGTTTCTGAGAGGGGTGTTGTGTTTTTGTACTACTTTTTACCTTGTATATTTCTGTATATAACTGTATATACTGTAAATATCTGCTTGTGTATTTTGCTAAGCTGTAAATATAAGCTTCATTCATATTTCTAGAGCCGTCTGAGTCTAGTCTGGGTGATTTCCAAAGTATGCGTGGGCGGGTAACAGACAAACCATCACATCTTTTATTTTAGCAATTTAGCATGGGGCAAATTAATTTTGTGTGATTGTTAATTAACTCTGGATATCAGTATGAAGCTAATGAAGGTCTTTTACTTAGTGGGGGCTTTTGTGTTGCCTGTCTTCTGCTTTCTTATTTATAATTGGCTCAAAGGCAAAATTGGTTACTTTTTGGTTAATTTCATTTTGAAGAAGATAAAATCAAAGTTTACCTCCATTTTTTGAAACTGGGGAGACTATATCCTTGGCTATATTGGGTTTAACATTACCACCAGTAACATTACTGCATCTTTTGCCAGTAACATTACAGGAAATGAAAATAATTCTGCTTTGTCCACAGCTTTAATGAGAGTAATCTTTCCTAAGACTCACCAAACCCTTGTTCTGAATTCTACTCTGTGCTAGTTTGAGCCTAGCTAGAATGCTTTGGTGAGAAGGACTAGATCATAGGCTGTGAAATGAAAACAATGATGATGTCTACTTCCCTCACAGTCTTGCTGAGATGTATAAAGAAGAAAAGCAAAACATAGATTAGGTCACTTGCTCTCTTCCCTCNTGGGGGTGGGGGACGCCACGTGTGACTGTGGTATATCTGTCGTGTGTGATCTCAAGTCTTAAAATTTTTTATTTCATGTTAATTTTGGCATTATGTAAGAGAAATTAATGTGTCATGCCAAAAGAAAAGGAGAGTGTCCCAGACACATGATAAAAAAAAAAGTGGCAGTCTGAATGTAAACAGTGATAGCTTGGGGGGAGAGCAAGGAGGGGCCACCACTACACCTCCTCTCCTAGATTCTGGGAAAGCTGCTAATGTCCCAGCCAATAACAATAACATGGCAAAAGGCCCAGGAACAGAGATAGCACCTCAGGCCCAAGATGTTTCTTCAGCCAATTCAACTAATTCAGCTAGTTCAACTCCTCAGGCAGCAGGAGCCCCTAAGGCAGATTTGAATTCACATGCCTCAGGCTAGACTCCCCAAGATAAGGTAAGGTCAGATGCTTGGCCAAGGATTCTCACAGCTGCACAACTGCCCTGTCAGAGCTGACTCTCTCTCCAGGTATCTAAACCTCCAGTTGTACTGAGGAGATGCTAATGCGTTCAACTCTGACCCTATGGTCAGGGAAAGGGTCACTAGGACTACTTTTGGAGAGTATATAGAAGAAAGCCATGACAATCAATGCTTAGTTTTATAGACTAGTAGAACTAGTATAACTGATGAGTTAGAAGCAGCTATGAGAGTTGATAGTCCTAATAAATTTGTCATCACAGGAAAAATGATTAGCAATTCTGGGGTAGTTAGTAAGATGGCAATATCAACAAACAAAAAAAAAAAAAAAAAAAAAAAAAAAAAAGTATGTGCACTCTATAAGAAGTAAAAATAATAAAGAATAAATATCCTTGGTTGGATCTACTCTAATTATCATAGTAATTTGATATATTTCATCAGTCTGTTTCCCAGTATTAGCAAGCCTCTGGGTGATTTAACCGAGCATAACTTCTTGGTTTGGTTTTATAACACAGACAGTATTACTTAATCAGTGCACTCTCTTAACATTTGTAAACTGGAATTGATGTCTCAAGAATATACAACATTGGCAGAGATATATATGTTCCTTTGTTCTCACTGGGACTCAGAATTAAGTCCCGCTGGTCATTTCCTAACAAGCTGAAAGATAAATTCAAAATATAGAAACTCAAAAGTTCTTCCTTATAAGTTCTGGGCATTCTGTAGATAAAAACTAAAGTAATCCTCAGTCATTTGTCTAGAACCTTCATGAAATATTGTATTGTATATATATATATATATATATATATAAAATTCAGTAGAAGGTAGAAGAATCTGAATCACATCACAAAATTTAATAATGAATCACATAGTTATAACGATAGATCAGGAAGCCAATAAAATACTGTCTTGGTCCAAAAGGAGGCAAGACACCAAGACACTCAGTTATTTTTAAACATCCCTAGTTGTGAAACTAAGGAAAAAATGAGGCCAAATATCAAAAGCAGGGCTATTTATCAAAGGATAAAGCAAACAGAACGGAGAAAGAGGTGGGAGGAAGAGAGAGAAACAAATGGAGAAAGAGAAGATCAGGAAGAGAACTCTATCACCACACCTCTCCCCAAGATGCTTTCTTTGGCTGGAGGAAGTCCAAGGAACTGTGCTGCCACTTTGGCTTGGAGGAGATGTCCCTGGGTTTGTCCTTGTTGGCCTGTGCTGTCCTCAGCTGGAGGAGGGGAGGAAGAGAACACCCATGATGTTTTTTTCCTTCTCTGAGCAGCTTCCAGCATGTAGTGTCTTCAGTGGACTTCTCTCTTACAGAGGGTAGAGCATGGTCCTTTGGTGGGGGGCTGGGGGAAGAGGAGTTCATTGGCTGCTGCTTCCAGGCTGCATGATGATGTTTCCTCTCTAAAGCTGGAATAGCTCAGTTTTATTCAGTTCTTATAATCGCAGCTTCCTCTTGGCCCACACCCTAGTCCATAGTCTTCCAGATATCACATCCAGGGAATCTTCCTGTGTTCTTGCAGGTGTTTGGCACTGTGGTTGGCCTCCACACCCTCCTTTACCTTTTACTTGCCTATACACCAAATACATATCTGGGGCTAGTCAGGCCAGGTGGTGAATGTGTTGCATAGTCCAGACTTTTCACCATCACCTCTTTCTGGAGTAGCTGATAGGTAGAGGTGTTCCTGTCTTTGTTGTACATTCCAGAGGGTCTTCTACCACTACCTCTCCCTGCACCCAATCCCAGGCAGCTGTTTGGTAAGCAAAGGTGAATTTATCTCTGTTGATTTACATGTACAAGGGGGACAAGATCTAATCTTTCAGAAATACATATTTATTATAATTGGATATGTCATATGTCTTATTTAAGATCCTGAGATTAATGTCCAGCAGCCATTCTTTTTTAAGTGACTTTCTTGCCACTGTTTAGGAAGTTTATAGTAAGAAATAGAGCTTATTCCCTTGTCTGGGTTTTGTCTCAACAAAGCAGATAGACTCTGCATTAATTTTGACAGACACATACTTGACATAACAGTGTTTTCTAGATTAGAATTTGTATCTATTTTCTACTGCCACTGACTTCCCTTGCTCAGATGATTTTAATACATCTATTAATTGACTTTAGGTGCTGCTTATTTTCAGAAGACACAAAATGGGACCAGTAGAGTAGAACATTAGTGAGCAGCAATACCATGTGGTAATCAGGATAGCAGTGAAGTGATGGTGCCCTCATCATAGCTGGATGGTATTTTTAAAGGCCATTTGACTTTGATATTGCATGCGGAGTTGTATTTAAATACATTATCTGCACAATTAATCATGTTTGTTCTTCTACACTGCAGCATGTTTACAAGCCAAACAAGCAATATCACAAACAGTGAAATGTACACATAAATACACTGAGACTTTACATAATACTTTAATAGGATCGTATTTTAAAAATCTGTTATATGCACAAATTGAGACAAGAGGTTGTAAACAGGCCTTAGGCTATTGACCTTAACAGTATTGCTAGGTGTCACTGCCTCTTCTGTGTCTGAGCTTCCCTCTCATTGGGAGGGAAAGGCAGAGCTGTCCTCCACCTACTTGGCCCCACAGCCCAGCACACAAAGAAGTGGCAGAGATGAGATAATGGCATCTGCCATACCATCACAGACAGCAGGGCCAACCTGCAGCCCTTGAACACACAGAGGTAACCTTGGGAACAACTAAAATTGTTGGAGACTCCTCCAACAAGAGAAGTCTCCTGTGAAAGGTATTATGGAGCACAGTGTAGGTACAACAGAGGATGTGCACACCAGAGGGGTTTTTGAAGGCACTCTCTGCTCTCAGACAGCTCCCGTGCAGACTGTCTCAAGCTTTGTGCTTGGTACATTCACTTCAAGGCATGCAGAATAAGGTATGCACACAACTGCATCACTGTGGATCAAAGCCCCATTTATTTTCTAATCCCCAATATTTATTCCACAAACAGTATTCAGAATCTTAGATGTATTTCGTCCTACTATTGGAGTACTGTTTATTAACATAGGTTTTCACTTTGACCAGCATTCAATTCCCACCTTTCTTTTCTCATGGTGATTTCATCCTTTGATCTTTTGATTTCCAATTCCATATAGTTTTGCAGACGAAGCATATCAATAACCTTACAGAAGATGCTGCATGATTGATTCATGTCTATTGCTGCAAATCAAGGATGAAGAACTGAAGTGGCTTATGAAACTAATAGCATTTTTCTGTTCCTGCTGCACAAGACAACCAAATGGGCCATGGTCTGGAAAAAGTATTCAAATTAACTAGTGAATTCTAATCTGGAAATAAATAAGAATGAATTAATCTGCTCAGAACAAAAATAGAACAGAAAAAAACCTCAATAGCTTGTCACTATATGCACAGCCTTATTACTTTCATGGCTAAAATAAAATATACATTGAATTAATGAGAAAAATAATGGATCAAATGTTACATTATTTCTCCTTTACTATTCAAATTTTAGTAATAATGAATTCAGTAGAGGGATATGTACATTCTTATTCTAATGTCAGCTCACACACTGTGCATGGAGAAGTTTATGCAAGATGTAAGTGCATCAGTTTTTGTCTCAGCTTGAACTGAACTGTGAAAGTAGTTTGTCAGAAATTGCTTGGTTTTCTTTAAAATTTCTCTTTTTACTGAAACAAAGTTGTAGCAAGGACTATTGCTAGAAATTATTACTAATTAGGAAAATCTTTTTTCCATTGTTCAGGGTTACTATTATAATAGAGATTATATGAGGAATAATATTCAATATTAATATTTGTATTAAACACTAACTTCTCTCAATTCATAATAATCTCATAATTATTTGGAACCTTTTAAAAAGATAAGAAGGTAATTTAATCACTATGCAGTGTTAGAAAAAATGCTCCTTATCAGAATTAAAACCATTCATATGATATATGCCATTGTTCTCAAGAATAAATTACAATGTGCATTTGATTCTCAATTTTTAAAAGCACTATCTTACAGATTCTTTGAAAAAGCTTCATTTGCCATATTCTGATGGTTTATATCAGTAATTTATCTTGTATTTTATATAGTTATACTATACAAATAGGTTTTAAAATCTTTTATTCACCAACTCTCTATAACCTTCTCATAGGCATATGTATACATATATACATACATGCCGACTGTGCTAGTTTGAGCCTAGATGGGATGTTTTGGTGAGAAGGACTAGATCATAGGCTGATAAATGAAAACAATGGTGTCTACTTCCCTCACAGTCTTGCTGAGATGTGTAAAGAAGAAAGGCAAAACAAAGATTAGGTCACTTTTGCTCTGCACTTTGCTTGGGCACTTTGTGCTGGGCTGTTCTCTTCTGCTTTGCCTGCTGGGGAGAGCTGCAGCTGCTGGCTGAACTCCATCTTGCTTTCTAACCTCACCCTCCATTTGTTTTTGTGGCTGATTCACCTTTGCTTCTTAATCCTTTGGCCGAACCTCCATTCTTCCTTGGGACTGGGGTAAGATTGAGAGGGGTAGGGGAAAGGTGAGGGGGTGGTTGAGAGCCCCTCCTAGGGACTCAGGTTTCTGGGAGGGCAGTTGTGTTTCTGTATTACTTTTACCTTGTATATTTCTGTATATGTGTATCTGTATATACAGCAAATATTTGCTTGTAAATTGTGCCAGCTGTAAATATGAGCTTCATTCAAATTTCCAGAGCTGGCTGAGTCTAGTCTGAGTGATTTCTAAAGTGTGGGGGGCGGGGGACACCCCAAACCATCACACTGACTCAATCTATATCCCACACTGCAACACATGGCAAATTGGAAGAACTGAAGAATGGACAAATGTTCTGAAGTCAAAACAAATCACAGGAAGAAGCTGAAAGTAGTTTAAAATCAGTACATACATTACTTATCAAACTAGACAGAAAAATCTTGGACCTGTAGCACAAAACGTTCAGCAGCTTGCTACATTTTAGAAGAAAGTGCTTATAACTGGGACATCAAATAGAAAATAGGCCACCAACCAACTTGATATGAATTTTATTTCTCCTCAAACATGGTTTTCAAGAAGTGTCTTTTGTATCAGTCAAATTCTCTGTGAAGAAGTGAAAATTGTGTGCCAGAATTTCTGATTAAAATTGTGGACCATGAGTTGAATCACAGATTCACCAGGGCCTGAGAACGAAAGGGTCTCCTTAAGGTTCTCCAAAAAGTAGGTTGGTTTATCAAATAGGGAAGGAGTTCAGTCTTGCTCTTCCTAGCTGACTAGTTATTCTAGGCTGAGTGAAAATAGGATTCTGGGTCTTTGCTCTCCTATGCTTTCTTCCAAAGTAGAACAGGAGCATTGTAAAAGACTCATGTGTTTTTGCAGACTGGAAAGTAGTTCCTGCTCAAAGCTACTTCTAGATTGATGATCTTGTTCAAATTTCAGTTCTGGTAATTACAAGGCCTCTGCATTTCTCTGGTTTTATACCAGTTCTTTGGCTTTATACGAGTTTTTGTGAGGAAGTGTAAAATTAGCTTGTCTGAATTCTCCACCTGTCTCTGTTTTTTATGCAGTATGCAAACTTTACCCTGTTTTGAGTCTATCTGGAGTATTTAAATGAGAGAAACTAGAACATTGGTTGTAAGAAAGAAAATAATGATGAAGTCTATATCATTAACTGGTTCGCTGAGAGACATAAAATCCAAAATATCAACAATTTATCCCTGTTCTGTGTTGCTGGGCCTAGGCCACACCTTGAGTACTGTGTCAGGTCTGGGCCACTCAATTTAACTTTAAGAAAAATGATGAGGTGCTTGAACATGTTCAGAGAAGGGCAAAAAGGCAAGTGAGGGAGATGGAGCACAAAGCCCTACCAGAAGCAGCTGACGGAGCTGGGGTTGTTCAGCCTGGAGAAGAGGAGGCTCAGGGAAGACCTCATTGCTGTCTACAACTACTTGAAAGGAGGTTGTAGCCAGGTGGGGCATGGTCTCTTCTCCCAGGCACTCAGTGACAGAACAAGAGGACACAGTCTCAAACTGAGCCAGAGCAGGTTTATGCTGGACATTAGGAAGAAATTCTTCATGGAAGCAGTGATAGTTCATTGGAATGGGCTGCCCAGGGAGGTGGTGGAGTCACCGTCTCTAGAGGTGTTTAAAAGGAGACTGAATGAGACACTTAGTGACATGGTTTAGTTAATTAGAAGAGTTAGGTGATAGGTTGGATCTGATGATCCTAGAGGTCTTTTCCAACCTATGTAATTCTGTGATTCTATGTGATTCTGTGATCTATTCACTTCCTCCTCACTTTGCTCTAATATCTTTCCAGTAGTCTCGGCAAACAGAAAACAACATAAGCTTTGCTAGTTCTTTTGTTTGTTTGTTTGTTTGTTTGTTTGTTTTTCTGCCTGGAAAACTTGAAGGAGAAAGGGAGAGTAGCTTTGCAGTCCTTCTGGGCAGTTTCCTTTGTCTGAGAGGGAGACTGGATTTCTGTTTTATTTCAAATTTGTATATAATTGTAAATGTAAATATATTGTGAATATATGCTTGTAATTTTTTCTTTGCTGTAAATATAGCTTCATCTTACTTCCAAGACAACTGAGCTAGTATGCTAAACTTCAATAGTAGGGGGAGGAAGGTTCCTAACTCATCACACATGTCTTTCTCTCGTAACAACTGAAAGGAAAATACCTTGAAACAGTGTATTTGTTCATCCTACAGCAACATGAACTTTGCCCAAATAGAATAACCACTTGTGTAATCAGATAACAATTATGACCCTTTTTTTTTTCCAGAAAAACTTCAAAACAATCAGCTTTTTTGGCATATTAGAAGATTAGCTGTAAAATCTAATTTATACTGTCTTTTCACTTCAGATTTGTATATGCAGTTTAGAAGACTCTACTCGTTAATCCTGTGTTAGAACATAGGAGTGACTGCTTACAGGCTACAGATCAGATTCATGGTCTTTTCTAATTACTGACATGTGAAAGCTGAGAATCTCTTCTAAGTTGGATGAATGAACTCCTTCCATAATCGGTAAAGTAGCCATTCTGAAACAGCTACACATTCTACCATCCTTTTCCACAGCCTGAATCCTACTCTGGGAATACATTTTTTAGTCCACTGATTTGGTGCCTACATTTTTGCAGCTATAAATTAGATTATCAGAATTCCATTTCTTTTCTTAAGAAAACAGAGAAGATTGAATAAGATATTATATTTCATATAACAGATTAATAGTGTATGTAATTTTTATTTATTTTTATCATGATTTCTCATCTTTAAAGTAGGTAAAGATGTAAAGATATGTAGCACTTGTTGTGTATAAAAAAAGCCCTACAGTAAGTTCAGGTAAAATTTGGTCTAGTAACAAAATGGCTTTTCCTAAAAGGAATGTAGCATCTTGCTGGAGAGACAATTGACTGGGCTAATACCACAATGCAGTTATTCAAAGATAAATAGAGGCAAGAGAAATGACGTAACAGAGAAACACAGGAAGTATTTTCCTCACTATGACTCGCATTCCTTTGGTGCACATAATAAAAAGGAAAGAAATATTTTTTTAAAACTGCTTGCCACTCATCTTCCTTCCAAAAAATGGCTCCTTGGAGCTTTTGTTATCATTGAAGCAACAACAGTATCTATCCAGAGAATTTCACTCACTCTCAGGGCCAACAATGCTGCATTCAAATAAGAATAAAACTGTTTTCATAAAAATTTATTGTTGTCAAATTTGCTACCTGTCAATGAGAAGTCAGATTTGTGAACAGGCATCTTTTGAAACTGAGATGTTCCTGTAAAGTATATATGAATTGTACTTTCAGCTAGCATAAATAGTTCTGCCAACAGTACTAAACATTATTGTGTCTGATCTTCCATCCCTTTCTTTGTGTCAGAAAAAGGGTTTCAGTTATAAAACTCTGTGACATAACAGTACTGTGAAATATAAACAATTGCTATTCTTAAGTCTTCTCTGGGTGCATTTGCAAAGTTAATCATCATGGGTGACCACAAAGACTGAAAACTGATAATAAATCCACTGAGCATCCAAACTCCCTCCTGAATACGGAAACTGCAGGTCAAGATACTACAACACTTAAGACTTCAATATTTGAAGTGGTTGAAGTTACTCGAGTTCCTCAACACAAGCGACAAAGAGGAAGAATTCACACCACCATGTGAACACATACTCAGAGTGCTTCCAGTATCAGTAAGAGCAGAGTCTAATACAAAGGATAACTGAGAAACTAGGCAAGAAATTACTAAGAAATGAGACTACATACCAAGTGGGTATGAGGCTTCCATACAATAGCACTCACCTCATCTGTTGCCATGCCATCTACAAACATGTGAATGAAAAAGTGTCTGAATAATGAAAACAAAGCAGGGTTGCAGACATTCAAAAGCTCCTCCCAAAATGGAAAAATGCTTGACAGAAAGTACAATTCTTGTCTTGTAATAAAAAACATAAAATCTCACAAATTAGTAGAACTTCTGAGAAAGCCTGTTCAGAAGCAGGGTTTGATTTCTCAATACCAAGTGATAAATAAACTATAAACAAGGGAATTTGAGTACTTTCAAAGTGAAGGTAATGAATTTATGACTGACATTATAGCAAAACACCTCATAGAGATGAATAGAGAAAGTTGATATTTGTGCATTTTTCACTTATACAAAGAGTATTTCTTAAGGCTGGAGAAAATCCTACTAAGCACGTAAGTTGTAAGAAGATGATTACCTAGACAAGGATTGTACGGAATCATTCTTCTTACAAGCAACCTTTAAGATCATCAGGTCCAACCATTATGCATAATGTCCTGCATAATCATGGGACAAAAAACAGCCTGAGAGAGCTGAGAGGACATGGGAAAACATCAAAGCTAGAAGTTTAGACATCATGGGAAGAGCAAGTGACAGTCATGGTGACATCACTCAACTCAAAATTATGAGAGAGGATCAGTCATGATCAGCATGGAAGGACTCAGCACAATATGTAGAATCACAGAACCGTAGTCATAGAATTCACTGGTTTGGTAGGCACCTTTAAAGATCATATAGTCCAACCACCCTGCAACAAGCAGGGATATTCCCAACTTACAACAGGCTGCTCAGGGCCCCATCAAGCCTGATCAAGTCTTTGGAGATGGGACCTCCACCACCTCCCTGAGAAACCTGTTCCAGTGTTCCACTGTTTCCATATCACAAATGGAATCTCATAGGTGAGAACAAGAACTGAATTTATCTATATGAAGTGGATAAAGATAAAGCTCAGGGAACAGGTGGGCCACCATTGACTCTTACTGTGGAGAAAGGCTAGAGGATGCCAGAGAACAGAAACTGATTCACAGATCATTAAAAAACAAACAAACAAAAATTAAAACAAAACAAACAGAACAAACTAACAAACAAAAACAACAAAAAAAAATATGTCCCCAGATCATGTTGTCCTGGCAAGTTGTGAACAGGTAATATCAGCATCTTCAAAGAGGCACTGGCAAATTCATGGACAACTTTATCATAAAACATACTCACGGGACAAGATGCACTCTCTTTAACATCATAGTATTGGATCCATGGTACTCCTCCAGTCACTCATTTGAAGTGTGAAACCTTGTGAAGAAAATTCAAATTAAATGTAGCTAAAACAAAAACTTGCTAAGGGCTCTGCAGACTACATTTTGGCAAATCTGAATATAGACTGAAATATTATTTTCTGAAACTTTTCAGAAGGCAAATAATGATACCCTGAAGCTGAAAGTGATAAAATACAAACCTCAATAGGAGAGCTTTAGCGAGGAATACTCATGGGCAATCTTAGAGTGTGAGTTAGATGAACAGACAGTAAGGTGCATTTAAATCCGGCCAAAGGATAAAGTTCAAAGGGTTGTGGTCAGTAGCAGAGTCTAGTTGAAGATCTGTAACAAGTTTTATTTCCCAGGGTTCATTACTGGGTCAAGTCCTGTTCAGTGACCTGGAGGAAGGGATAGAAAGATGACAAAAAACTGGGAAGGGTGGCTGACACACTAGAAGGCTGTGCTCTCATCCAGCATCACCTGAACAGGCTGGAGAGCTGGGCAGAGAATAAACTTCAGAAATTCAACAAGAGCAAGCATAGAGTCCTAATCCTAGGGAAAAATAAGGACACGATAGTGGATAATAACAACAGGTCAATGGATGACCTACTGGGAGGCAGCTCTGTGGAATAAGACCTGTTGGGCTATAGAATGACTATAAGCCAGCAACATGCTTTTGTGGTCAAGAAGACCAGTGGCATCCTGAAGTGCAACAAGAAGACTATGGCAAGCAGATCCACCTCTACTCTGCCCTGATGAGGTGTTACCTGGAGTACTGTGTCCAGTTCTGAAATCCCTGGTTGAAGAAGGACAGAGAACTGCTTGAGAAGGTAGAAAAAGGCTACAAAGATGATTAGAAGACTAGAAGAGCTATGTTCTCAGTAAAGCTGAGGTACTTGGGGGGTTTCAGCCTAAGAAAAGACTGATTTGGATCTTACAAATACCTATAAATACTTCAAGGATGGGTGACAGGAGAATATGACCAGTCTGTTTTCAGAGGTGCCCAATGACAGATTATGGGCAGAAATTTCATATTCTATCTAAACATGAGGAGGAATCTTTTTTGCTTTGTGGGTTGCACAGCACTGGAACAGGCTGCCCAAATTGATGATAGAGTCTCCATCTCTGGAGTCTTTCAAAACCTGCCTATATTCAGTCTTGTGCAACCTGCTCTGTCTGGAATGTTGGTCTAGATTTCCAGAGATCTCTTCCAATTCCTATCACTCTGTGGTTCTGTGAATCAATCCAGTCTAGGTTAAAAACAGGGAAATTATTTAGATGGTAAATGAATTAGGTGGTTTTTTTTTTAAATTGTCCCCAGCAAAAAGGGACCTGTTCATCTTTTTGTATATTACTATACATAATGGCATACACAATCTTGCAAAACAGTTGCTGGTAGAAATGTTAGTCTTAGCTGATTTACTTCAAGAAACTCTTCATGTTCATGAACAGACTGATAATGAAGGCAAAAAGATAAAATTTCTGATTTCTGTGTACCTACATCAGCGTGACTTTCATGGAACATTAAGTCTGTTCTTGCATATCTCTCAGAAACATTTCAAAAAAAGCAATCACACAGTTTTTGAAGACACATTCATGTCTCCAGTGACATAGAAAAACAGGTACTGCCCTTTGATATGAAGATGGGATTACAACTTCACCTACTGAAGTCAAAGAAAATTAAGAAGAGTCTTGTGCTAGTTCGAAGCTAGCTGGAATGTTTTGGTGAGAAGGACTAGATCATAGGCTGTGAAATGAAAACAATGGTGATGTCTACTTCCCTCACAGTCTTGCTGAGATGTATTAGAATTAAAAGCAAAACAGAGATAAGGTCACTTCACTTGCTCTCTTCGCTCTGGGCTTTGCTCTTGGCTCTTCGCCTGCTGGGGAGCTGGGGCTGCTGGCTGAACTCCATCTTGCTTTCTAACCTCACTCTCCATTTGCTTTTGGCTGATTCACCTTGCTTCTTAACCCCCCTGGCCGAACCTCCATTCTTCCCTGGGGTTTGGGTAAGGTTGAGAGGGGTAGGGGAAAGGTGAGGGGGTGGTTGAGAGCCCCTCCTGGGGACTCAGATTTCTGGGAGGGGAGTCGTGTTTCTGTATTACCTTTTTAGCTTGTGTATTTCTGTATATAACAATATATATTGTAAATATTTGCTTGTATGTTGTGCTAGCTGTAAATAATAAGCTTCATTCAAATTTCCAGAGCCAATTGAGTCTAATCTGGGTGATTTCTAAAGTGTGGGGGGGCAGGGGATACCCAAACCATCACATCATT
>WAAF01008431.1:584-18366 GCA_013400475.1 Tricholaema leucomelas
TGTGGATCACTTTTGTATCTCTAGCTGGCCTCTTCTAAGTAGCAGGAACACCTGTTTGGTGATGAAAACTGAATATTACAGTTCTAGATGTGAAACAGTTAATAGAAAATTACTGAACGTGTTTCTGATCTGATTTTTTTAATAAACAGAAAGCACAATCCACTACTAAAAACTGGGAAAAAAGGGCATTGAACTTGACAGAATTACTGGTGTTTGCTAATCAACTTTATAGTCTGTGTTAAGAGCTGTGCAAGAAGTCTTTTGGTTTGGCAGGTGAATGGAAAAAGCCTCATTTTATACGATATAAAACCAGAATTTAATTTTTATGTTTTCAGTTTTCCTGTCAATGAAGATTTCAGACATTTTATGCTGTGGAAACAATAGAGTCTTCTTCCACACACAGTATGATGTTGTGGCCTGGGCAGTCACTCAGGAAAATCCAGATTTGTATCTGTTTTCTATCATGTTTAAAGAAGAAAATTTAACAAGTAGTTATTCAGTGGTTTTTGTGAGAGTGGGTGTAGTGGGTTTGCTTTTTTGTTTGTTCTCTCTTTGTCTTTGGAGTCTTGTTTTGGGGTAGAGGCTGAAAATTAATATTAGGTATGATCTTGAGAGATTTGCCCCAGCAAAATTCATGAAGTTCAGCAAGGCCAAGTGCAAGTTCCTGTGCCTGAGTTGGAGCAATCCCAAGCACCAACACAGGCTGGGTGATGAGTGGATTAAGAGCAGAACTGCACTGAAGGACTTGAGGATATTGCTGAATGAAAGAGTGAGTATGAGCTGGTAGTGTGCACTGGCAGCACAGAAAGCCAATTGCATCCTGGTCTGCATCAAAAGAATTGTGGCCAGTGGTTTCAGGGAGGTGATTTTGCCCCTCTGTTCCACTCCTGGAGTACTGTGTATAGCTCTGAGTCCTCAGTTTAAGAAAGACGTAGACTAACTCAAGTGGGTCTAGATGAGGCTCACAAAGATGATCAGAGGGCTGGAGCATGTCTCCTATGAGGACAGATTGAGGGATTTGGGGCTGTTCAGCCTGGAGAAGAGAAAGCTCTAGGGAGAAGAGACCTTACATTAGTTAAAAGAGACCTAGAGGAAAGATGACGAGAGACTCTTTATCAGGGAGTTTAGTGACGTGATGAGGGAAAAGGATTTAAAATGAAAGAGGATAAATTGAGATGAGATATGAGGAATAAATTCTTTACTGTGAGAATGCTGAGACAGTGGAACAGGTTGCTTGGATAGATTGTGGATGTCTCCTTCCTGAAAGTGTTCAAGGCCAGGTTAAATGGGGCTTCGAGCAGTAAAGATGTCCTTGCCCATGGCAGGCAAGTTGGAACTATGTGATATTTGATTTCTTCCAAATTAAATCATTCTGTGAAGGTATTTTAACTTGATCTGGATTCATGAAAGCATTTAGAGGAACTAAGACTGTGTGTTCTTTTTATTCAAAGACCTAATGAATAAAAAAGGGAAATGGAAGCTCCTCCCCTATGCAAAGCTAAAGGTGCACCAATAAAATATGTTAAACATCTCTATTAAAACACTCAGAAAAGAAGGTAGACATCCAGCTTAAGAAAGAAAGATTTTTCTTTGTGTCACTTCTGGCTGCAGTGAGCTTTTCAAGCTTTGTTTCTCCAAATGTCCAGGGATACACATATATCTTTTCCCACCCAGCTCTCCAATTACTCAGGCCATTAGTAGAAGGGATACAAGTTAGACTGGTGACTATGTGGTTTGCTTGAAGTCAGAAGCTGTAGCTAAACCTGGTCTTTCAAACTTCTTCATGGAAGAGTGGTTTGCCATTGGAATGGGCTGCCCAGGGAGGTGGTGGAGTCACCATCCCTGGAGGTGTTCAAGAAAAGCCTGGATGAGGCACTTAGTGCCGTGGTCTAGATGACTGGCTAGGGCTGGGTGCTAAGTTGGACTGGATGATCTTGAAGGTCTCTTCCAACCTGATTGATTCTATGATTCTATTTCTTCCAATGTATATGTCAAATATTTTTAATCACAGAAAGGTCATTTTACTAACTGGGTTCCCAAGGCAGTTGATCACTCTTAACCACTAGGAATAAAATTGAGAATACCAAAACAATTTGGTATGATATCTTTGCTTAAATTACAAGCAATCCTTTTAAAACAGGTATTTCTTACATATCCAGAGAGGTTAATGTTTCCTTTCATGTTTTTGTTTGTACATCCTTATTCATGTAACAAAAGCCTTGAAGCACTCACAGACTGTCAGTGCACCTCTTGAACTGAAGAAATTGGAAATGTAAAAGATTTACCCAGTTAGGGGAATGTAACAGGGCCCTTATGAAAGGGTTAGCCTGTTAGGAAACATTACCAGACCATTTGTTATGAGTAGTAGTGAGTTGGGAAGGTGTTACCCTTGAGGTAAAGACTTCTGACATGGTGTTTGCTTGCTAAAGGCTCCCTGTAGCCACTGGCCTTGTGCAGCCTGCTGAGTGAGGCTTGCCAGTGAGTATGAACACATCACTGGGAAGAAGCAGCGTCTCTGATAAACCCGAATCAGCTTCACTTTATCCATAGGAGAAGGTGCTCAGATGGCAGAAAATAGTTTTTGAGCAGTCAAGGGGGATCAGTGGTTTAGTGTTCGAGTTTAGGTAAAAGGTAATCTCATTACTGCTTGCACAACTGAACAGCAAAATGATTCTTAAATGTTTGCCTTTTTTTGAGCAATTTCCGTCTGCACTCAAAAACTCCATTTAGTTTCATGTTGTGCATTTCTCTGTATGTTACCTGTATTAAAATTAGGAAAAAAAAGTTCTTAACCCTCTGATTTTCTCTTTTGGTCTCTATGTACCCTGTCTGCAGTAAGCAGGGACATCCCTGATAATTCCAAATTCCAACACTTCTTTTGATTTGCATCCAATGCTATTTACAAGTACCCTGGTTTGCTTTAATACAATAACCTGAAAAATCTATCAGTTGTGAATAACAGCATAATGGTTGTTTCTCTTCTGGGTTTCTGCTAGCTATAACAAACCAAAGTGGATGCAAGAGCAGAGGCAATGCCAGGTACAGATGTCCAGGCCGATGGCAGCCTATCTTTGTTGATCAGTATTAATGACAGCAGTGGATTAGCTGAACTGGTATTGCCCTGTGATAGAAGCTAAATCCTTCCAGTTTTACAATACACAGAGATTATACACACTGCAAACACTACTGTGAAAAAGTGAAGATGGCTATGATGAGAATGGTGAGCATAAGTAGCTTTTATTATGATTGACGTTTTGTCTCTCTTGCTACTTCATATGGGCTCTATTTTAAATCTCAATGCCAGAAGCTACCAATATATATATATTTTTCTTCATATGGATCTCAATTTTCCATATAGACTTCATTTTTTTACAATCCTATGTTGCAGAGACCTGTAGGTTGTATTTTATCCCAGGTGTGGAGGTAAGGCTGACTGGTCTATACTTGCCTGGGTGTTTCTTCTTAGCTTTTTTGATGTTTGTCCTCCTCCAGTCCCCAGGCACCTCTTCTGTCTGCCATGACTTACTGAAGATGGTGGAGAGTGGTCTGGCTGTGACCTGTGCCAGCTCTTTCAGCACCCACGGGTGTATGCCATCGGGACCCACAGACTTATGGATGTCCAGATTACTCAGCTATTCCTTTGTTCTGTCATTTGCACAGATAGATGCAAAAAACTCCTGCTGTTATTTAAAATGAAGGAAAGTGAGCACAATGCCTGCTCATTTGCTTAGTAAAGTGGTAATTATCATTTTATGAAAGATTAAATATGAAGAATGAATGTTTATTAATTAAATTTATGAGCTTTTGTGTACATGTTTCTATAGAGACCTCCAGAGGAAGGCCTTTATCCACAAGTATTGGGAATAGTAATATTAAATGTAGTGATTAGAGTTGTCTGAATATGGTACACTGGAACATAAGCCGTGGACAGGTGAGAGTGCATGAGCTCAGAAGTACTGAGTTAAGATAAAATAGAAGGTTGGAATGACCTTAGAGAATGGTGTAACAAATATCAACAAATGTAAGGCTGGAGCCTGTGGTTTTCGCCTGTCTCTGCTGGCTTAGATTGCTTAGACACAATGTATCTGTTGTTGAAAGAATATGATGAATGTCCACGCTAATTAGTCTGTAATTTCTAACACAAGTACAGGTAACCAATTGCAGTTTAATACAATTTGTAGCCTTCTGATGAAAGGTATAAAAACACATGTTTGAAATGCAAGGAACGGGTTGGATTGGATTGGCTTGCATCAAGCGTTCTCCCCGTCTCTTTGGTGCCTGTGGCATTCAGCCCATGGCACACAAGTGGTAGAACAGTTAGGTCATTTGTGGTTTTTTTTTTATCACATGATTCTGAGTTGTTGCCAATAGTTTGTACATGAGATAGGTCTCAGAACCCAATGTTTTCTTTCTGCCTTCGGGCTTTGGTGTATGCATGAGAGGAAGAGAAGCTATTCTTTCATACTGCTATCAGAATGAAGGGACCTGGGGGTGCTGGTGGATAGTAGGCTGAAGATGAGCCAGCAGTGTGCCCAGGTGGCCAAGAGGGCCAATGGCATCCTGGCCTGTATCAGGAACAATGTGGCCAGTAGGACGAGGGAGGTTCTTCTTCCCCTGTACTCAACACTGGTCAGGCCACACCTTGAATCCTGTGTCCAGTTCTGGGCTCCTCAACTCAAGAGAGATGTTGAGGTGCTGGAATGTGTCCAGAGAAGGGCAACAAAGCTGGTAAAGGGCCTAGAACACAAACCCTATGAGGAGAGGCTGAGGGAGCTGGGGTTGTTTAGCTTGGAGAAGAGGAGGCTCAGGGCAGACCTCATTGCTGTCTACAACTACCTGAAGGGAGGTTGTAGCCAGGTGGAGGTTGCCTTCTCCCAGGCAACCAGCAACAGGACAAGGGGACACAGTCTCAAGTTGTGCTGGGCAAAGTATAGGCTGGATGTTGGGAGGAAGTTCTTGCCAGAGAGGGTGATTGGCATTGGAATGGGCTGCCCAGGGAGGTGGTGGAGTCACCGTCCGTGGAGGTGTTGAAGAAAAGCCTGGATGAGGCTCTTAGTGCCATGGTCTAGTTGAGTGGGTAGGGCTGGGTGCTAGGTTGGACTGGATGATCTTGGAGGTCTCTTCCAACCTGATTGATTCTATTCTATTCTAATCTGAAGTATGTCATACACCTTAAATTATGTTTTAGCTTACCTCCTCCTCTCTTTTGTCTGCTGGCATTTCATGTGAGAACTATTAGCTACAGCTGGTCAGAGGTGCAAGAAGAGACAGACTACTGGTATAACAGAAGCACAGGTTTACCGTGCAGTTGACCTGAATGTTAACATGCTTTCTGAGGATCCTTGTCTTCTCACCCCTGTTCCTTGTGGTAGTGCTATATAGGCAATTGTATGCCATACATAATCTCTTCAGAGAAAATGCTAGCTCCTCAAGTATTGTACTTAGAGAGCAGCCTCTTGGATTATATTGTGTCTGGATTAGCTGTGGATTGTTGAGGAACTGCAGAACAAAACCAGGAGTTTGTTGTCCAAGAAGCAAAAGTGATTGGTGGGGGATTTTTTTTTTTTTAAGGTGGAGGAAGAGGGAAGGTCCTGACACTGAAACTGGAAAAGCCTTTAATATGGTGATGCAAGTGATCTGCAGTGCACTCTTAGTGTAACAGCTTCCAGACCTAACAGATGTAGTTAATGGAAGAATCAGAAGGTTTTTAATGTGAATGGACAGAGCCATCTACTACAGATATAAAATCCTGTAGGACATTTTTGTTGCCAACTCCAAAGCAAAGTCCTGGAACACTGCTGCAAATTGATGTAGTGAATGCCTAGTCAAAGAAATCCTTCTGAGCTACAAAGCGCTTAGAGGCATTGGGATTTTTTTCCCTGATAGTTTCTTTCCAAGGGCTTTAAGTGTGGCCCGTACCTTTGCAAAACAGCTGCCAGCACCTTCCAGACCTGAAGGACTTTTTGCTCTTTAGGATGAGCTAATCTTGGAAACAGTGAAAGCAAGTAGAGTCCTCATGAGAGGAGGTATTTGAATGGCTGAGTCGGAGATGGCATGCAGCACTGATGCTGGCGGAGCTGGCTTAGCCCCATGCCCAATGCTAAGACGTTCATCACGCAGTGAGGGAGCAGGAGCTGGAGTGCTGCCAGCTGAGGCTCTTTGGAGAGAACACCAGGCTCGTGAATAAGCAGGAGTACCATGGGGGAGTTTTCTGATGTTTTAATTATTTTTCTTTTTCCTTATTGAACCTTTACCTCTATTGAACTCTCTCTATATATGCCCCGGCTGCAGAGATTTAAGCTGTTAGCAGTGCACTAGTCTTGAAAGCTAAGAGTAAGACAGGCAGCAGGACTGGTTATTATTTGCCTGTTACATTGCTTTGTAATATTCCCTTCTGAAGCTCTGGGCACTTGTAGAGGCTGTGTTAGCAATGTGTGAACAAAATGTGCCTTGCAATACATAGCTTTCCTTGGTCCACTTGTAACCAGTCTAAAGAAAATGAGACAGTAATGAAATGGAGATAAAAGAGCTCAGGGTCAATGCATTCAAGCTGTTGCTGAGGTTCATGGTGTCTGTGCTTTTTATTCAGAATGGTCACATTCTTTGCAATAGTTTCACTTTGCTGGGTATATTTGTGCTATATTTATGCACACAGAAGTGCATGGTGTAGCTGTTGCCTTTGGTGGTTTTTTTTTTCCTAGGTGGTTAATGGCAATTCATAAGATGAACTTAGGATTCCTTCTGAGATTTCTAAATGCTCCCTTAGGAATTTGTATCTAAGATTTCTGTTCAAACTGTCTTAATTTTTCATGATGTGAGGAGTAATGTCTTTTTTTCTAGTAAATGGAAAGTTTTTTCTTCTACCTGAAATTTACCCTGGGCATTCCTTTTCGTAACATAACGTTTTCTAGGTTGGTAACTCTTGAAGTGCAAGTTGTGTTAAGGATACTTAGAATTTCTTCAAGAAAGAAAAGGAGACAGTCTCGACTTTACAAAGTCATTCTTGTTTCTAGAGCCCCTACTACCTCCCTTGTCCCACCTTCAACTATATAGCCAGCCTTCTTATTTCTTGGTTTGGCAAGTTGCAATCTAACTGTGCAGCTCAGAGCTGGTGCTCTTCCACTTGCCATTAAGAAGGTTATTTGTAAACCTGCAAGCAAGAAACTTTCTGCTTGGAGGACAGCCTTGCATTTACTCTACTCTTAAGTAGTGTATCTTTATTAACTTCATGCTTGATTTTCATCAGCTTTCTCATCTGTTACTGAGTCTTTAGATATTTCAGCCTTCCACATTAAGAGCATGTCTTTTCCTTAATTGTCCTTAGAAAAACAACAGCCACCAACCACAAAGTTGGTTACTGATGAGACAAGAGAAATCTTGATCCTAACTGTGGTACTAGTAGATTAAGAGTAGTGACAGTGGTATTTGTGCTGGAATGAGTGCATGTGAACCTAGCATAGCTGTAGTTGAGGAACTGTACGAAGGAGCCGAAGACAGTCCTGTGTGGTGTATTTCAGGGCAGCTCTGACAATAGTAGATCTGATGTTTGGGGTTTTTTTGGAGGGCATTACTGTTTAGGAAGGGTCAGTAACCGCCCTGTCTATCCATTCTTCATAATCTTTGTGTGATGAATCACAAGAGTTGTATGTCACCAACATGCAGAAACTGAATGTTCTGTTTTGAAATCTGGTGGTCAATTTGTGAAGTCTACATTTGTCTGCAGATCATGACCAAAATTAACTTCCCTGAAGGTAATGAAGCAGACTCTTACTTAGCTTAGGGTGGAAGTAATAAGCTGAATACCAGATGTTGTCAACTGCAAGCAGTGATCTGTCTGTATAGGCTGGGAAGAAAAGTATTGCAGTATTTCTTAAAATTCCCTGATCTCCATCTGGAACACAGAATCATAGAATGGTTTAGGATGGAAGGGACCTCAAGGATCATCCAGCTCCAACCCCCTGCCATAGGCAGGGACACCTCCCACTAGAGTGGATTGCCCAAGGCCTCATCCAGCCTGGCCTTAAATGCCTCCAGGGAGGAAGCATCCACAACCTCCCTGGGCAACCTGTGCCAGTGTCTCACCACCCTCACTGTAAAGAACTTCCTCCTAACATCCAGTCTAAATCTCCCCTCTTCCAGTTTAAACCCATTCCCCCTCGTCCTGACATTACCAGACCTTGTCAATAGTCCCTCCCCAGCCTTCCTGTAGGCTCCCTTCAGATACTGGAAAGCCACTCTAAGGTCTCCTCGAAGCCTTCTCTTCTCCAGGCTGAAGAGCCCCAACTCTCTCAGCCTGTCCTCATAGCAGAGCTGCTCCAGCCCTCTGAGCATCATTGTGGCTCTCCTCTGGACTCACTCCAGCAGTTCCATATCCTTCTTGTGTTTCTATTTGATCACAAAGTTACCTTCTGATAGTGGAAAAAAAGTTGTATTGTGTGATCTGTGTGATTAGGGCTGACCATTTGTGTTCCAGAAGTGTGAAATAACTGTTTTTTGTGAGTGTGCTCCCACCTCAGACATTAAGTACATCATGCATTTTCCCCCAGTTATAAGGCTTGGGGAATTCATAGAGTCATAGAATCAAGCAGGTTGGAAGAGACCTCCAAGATCATCCAGTCCAACCTAGCACCCAGCCCTACCCACTCAACTAGACCATGGCACTAAGTGCCTCATCCAGGCTTTTCTTCAACACCTCCAGGGACGGTGACTCCACCACCTCCCTGGGCAGCCCATTCCAATGCCAATCACCCTCTCTGGCAAGAACTTCCTCCTAACATCCAGCCTATACTTTGCCCGGCACAACTTGAGGCTGTGTCCCCTTATTCTGTTGCTGGTTGCCTGGCAGAAGAGACCAATCCCCACCTGGGTACAGCCTCCCTTCAGGTAGTTGTAGACAGCAATGAGGTCTGCCCTGAGCCTCTTCTTCTCCAAGCTAAACACCCCCAGCTCCCTCAGCCTCTCCTCATAGGGTTTGTGTTCCAGGCCCTTCACCAGCCTTGTTGTCCTTCTCTGGACATGTTCCAGCACCTCAACATCTCTCTTGAATTGAGGAGCCCAGAACTGGACACAGGATTCAAGGTGTGGCCTGACCAGTGTTGAGTACAGGGGCAGAAGAACCTCCCTCATCCTACTGGCCACACTGTTCCTAATACGGGCCAGGATGCCATTGGCTCTCTTGGCCACCTGGGCACACTGCTGGCTCATCTTCAGCCTACTGTCCACCAGTACCCCCAGGTCCCTTTCTTCCTGGCTGCTCTCCAACAAACCAACCCGTTACATCAGGTTTTTTCTAATGCAGGATCTTGCACTTTTAAATGTCAGAGTATCACCAGATCTATAACATCAGGGCAATAACTCAGAACTGAAAATACTTTTGATTCTTAATTTCTGCTGTTCCTTCCACCGAGGTTTTTTTGGTGCATTACTAAATTAATGGCTTTTATTATCTTCTTGTCATTTGGCATAACTCTGTAGTATCCGTTTGATTCATTGGTAAATCAGCTCAACTGCAGAAGTATAGGAAAAGTAAGCCGAGATGTAAAATTGCAGGGTTTAGCTAAAATTGAGTGGGGAAAAAGAGATGTATTTCATATTTATTCCTTTGTCTAAAGCTTGCCAAATGTCATGCAGAGCTTAGGAATAAATATGTAAAGAATACAATGCATACTGATACACCTGGGGAACTAAATAATCGCTTCATGTTGTTACGGTTGTTTATTTGATCAGTGTTGTTGTCTCAGTGATTTTCCTCAGTGTTATTTTGATGGATGCTTGCTAGATTCAGATGACAGCTAGCAGGTATTTTTGCCAGAAGAACTGACCATCTGAAGAGCTCCTTTTTGGCAAGGGGTAAAAAAGGAGAGGAAAAAAAAAAATACTTCAGATAGTGCCAGTTGGCTTCATCAGAGTATTAATCAAAATGCCAAATTTAGTTCTCTGCCATTGTTGTGAGGCTTTGCTTACATATGTCAGGTTTCACCCTGACTGTCCCAGTTCAAAGTCAGAGTCACTGGTAGTCACTATGAAAATAGATCATCTATAACCCTGGGTATTTCTTTTCTTAGGTTTAGTAGTTTGTGATGCAGGTAGGTAATCATAGTGGATTCATCAAATAGCTTTTCCTGGACATCATCTAAGGCATCTGTGCAGAGAGATGTGTTGTTCTGTTTAGGGAGGATTGTGCATGCACATCGAACTGTAAATACAGGTGTGAGGAAGTATTGTCTGTCTAGTATGACTCAGACACTCATGAAGAATATAAAACACATTTATAATCTATGTTCAGGTATGAAGATTGGTGGCTTTTCTTCTACTCTTTGTGATCAACCATCTTCCCTTAGGAAAGTAAGTTGTACAGGCTGGATGTGTATAGGCTGGCTGTTAGGAGGAAGTTCTTCCCAGAGAGAATGATTGGCATTGGAATGGGCTGCCCAGGGAGGTGGTGGAGTCACCGTCCCTGGAGGTGTTCAAGAGAAGACTGGATGAGGCACTTAGTGCCATGGTCTAGTTGACTGGATAGGGCTGGGTGCTAGGTTGGACTGAATGATCTCGGAGGTCTCTTCCAACCTGGTTGATTCTATTCTATTTTACAGTAATGACTTCTCAAAGGAATGCATTTTACTATACTGCTAATTAATACTTTTATATAGAAACTTAGGAAGAGCAATGTATTATTTCCTTCCTTTGATAATTACGGAGATAGATCCTTCCTGTTACATGAATACCTTCCTGTTACATCTTACCTTCACCATTTCCTCTGGAAATCATTGCCATTAAGATGACTGTTCTAATTATACATCACAGTCATCTTATTCACATTCTTTAGAATGACATTTGTTCATATCTAGACTATTTATGTAAGTGCAGCAGTGTTGCCATGAAGTAAAAGTCAGTCTTGTGTTTTTTCATGATCTGTGCTCATACAAATACTGTGTTAGGTTTTCTTGTTCCTTGTTCAGGTTTAGTGTGGAGGGTTCTGGGAAAATTTTCTCCCTAGCGGGCATGAGCTGGTAAACATCAGAGCTCATGCTGGGAACTGTCCTTGTGCTGTCTTGGGCTCAGGAAACCAAGCTATAAACAATGGGCACCCTACACACAGCTGCTGGGGGCTGAGCTTGCCATCCTGCAGGGGTGGGCACCAGGGATTGTTTTGATAGGGAGTGACCTATCTGTACCTTGCACGTAACTCTAAGCCAATCCGACAGAACCACGCTGGCAGTTGCCTGCCAGAGGCTATANCTATAAATTGTGCTGTGCTGCAAATAAACTTTTAGTCTATTCTATCAACTTGTATTGAATGTTGTCGTTTCTTGCTCCCCTCTTCCCTGGGGTCTGAACCCTGTCAGTATTGCCGGACCGATCCCTGGCGAGCCAAACTTCCTGGCAGAGGGTTGCATGTATTTTGGTGTCTTGCACAGAAGATTGTTACCAAGTACAGAAAATACTTTAAACCCCATAAGGTCATACTATAAAGCTGGAGAACCATGTGAAATCTTAAAGAAAAGTGTGATGAAAGAATTAGAAGGAAAAGTTGAGAGATGTCAGGGAAGGCACTTTAAATAATGTAGGAGCATGGAAAATAAGGACATGAAATACTTACAAAATGAACAAAGTTCAGACAGCAGTATTTGGAGAAACATAGTTAATTAATAAATCCTTTCTCATACGTGAAATGGAGAACCTCTAATCGAGTGATAACTTCTTGTAATTTTAAATACTATACTTGCCATTAGACCATATATCCGAGTGTGCTAGTTTGAGCCTAGCTGGGATGTTTTGGTGAGAAGAACTAGATTACAGGCTGTGAAAGGAAAACAGTGGTGATGTCTACTTCCCTCATAGGCTTGCTGAAATGTATAAGAATAAAAGCAAAACATAGATAATGGAGTCTTCTCTTCGCTTGCTGAGGAACTCCGAGCTGCATCTTGCTCTCTAACCTCACCCTCATTTTTTGCTATTAATCCACTTTGTTTCCTAACCCCACCTTGGCCGAACCGCCACTCTTCCTTGGGCCTGGGGTAAGGTTGAGAGGGATAGGGGGAAGGTGAGGGGGTGGTTGAGAGCCCCTCCTGGGGACTCAGGTTTCTGAGAGGGCTGTTGTGTTTCTGTATTACCTTTTACCTTGTCTATTTCTGTCTATATCTGTATATACTGTAAATATCTGCTTGTATCTTGTGCCAGCTGTAAATACAAGCTTCATTTGTATTTCCAGAGCCAGCTGAGTCTAGTCTGGGTGATTTCTAAAGGTGCGGGGGGAGGGGGGCAGGGAACACCCAAACTATCACACTGAGGTAGGATCTTGTGAGACACAAAGTGTTAAGTTTTGCTGTCTGCTGAAACAGGTGGCAGGACCCAGAGGATGGGACACCAGTCACTTGTGGTACAAGAGCAGAGGTGAAAGCTGCTGGTGTTTTAAAATGCAACTGCATTGTTCAAATGACGTTCCCATCCCATGAAAAGTACTTGCATTCTTTTGGAGGTCCTGAGAATTTTACTTAATATAGAACATCACAGTAAAGAAAAAGATTATTTTTCTTCAGTGTTCAAAGTATTTGAAGTCTTTGTTTCAGTCTTCCTTCTTAGCTGTTTGCCTTCCTACCTAGCTGCTTGCACAGATTTACCATATTGAGCACCTATTCATGCCTCTCTCAGTCTGCACATAAATAGAAATAATTAATGTTTTTTTTTTTTTCTTCTTGATCCTTGGCTCCTTTATTTTGAATACTGAGAGCTAGCCTGTGTCAGATCATATATCTGCTTCTCTTGTTCCCTTGCTGATCCTAGCCTCCCACACTGCAGATTGGGCTCCTTGCCTGCTTCCTCTGATTGTCACTTGTACCACCCTCAACTTCTGCACCATGAGTTTACCTGGGCAGAGGAAAGGACAAGGCAGGATTCTATAATATGATGAGAAACTAGAATATTCTTTATGCTTAGTAAAAACCAAACGTGCTAGCAGCAGGGAGTTGTAAAACAATGACTGTGTTACAGGTTTTGAAGGGTAGTTCAATTTATGCCTTCAACCACAACAAAAACCTCAATCAGTGTAACAGCAGAAGAATCTTGCTGATTTGTAGCTCCCCCTCTTGCATCCTATGCTATTCCTGAGTATTTGTTAGCAATTAAACTGTTAAATACTTCCAATTAAATGTCTTTGGATAAATACTTGATCATATATGCTAACAGTTTTTGGTCTAAAGCAGTTAAACTGTTAAATACTTTCAATTAAATATTTTTGTATAAATACTTGATCATATGTGCTAGCAGTTTTTGGTCTAAAGCATTCTAAAAGAAAATATTTGGGAATGCCAAGCTTCAAATGAGCAGTAAGGCCTCAGGGAAGGATGGTAGTAAGAAAACAGAATGAAGAATATATTTTAGTAATATCAGAATAAGTTTATTTGCAGTTTTCTGTAGCCAGCTACGTGTTCCATGGTTGGTGCTGCTCAGTGAAAGGTGGCAAGATGCAATAGAGATGAGGGTGACTTTGTGAGATGAGGGAATTCTCTCTTGAAATCACCTCCTGATTATGATGATTACATTAAGAACTGAGAATATTCTCAACAGAGATAAGATGGACTCTCCTGATGTGTCATCTCTGCTCACCCAGAGAGCAACTGTCTGGGGGGTGTGTTGGACAGTGGATGGCAGAGGAGCAGAGGCTGCTTGGTGCCAGCCCCTGCAGGCATACAGTAAGACCTCCTGAAATGTGGCAAGGCTGTGGGCCAGGCAGAACTACAATGAATGAACCAGGAACGTAATAAAAGGCCTGTGCTGTCTCAGCTTACTGGGGGGAACTTCACTGGGGACACCTCAGGCTGGAGGCAGCAACCCAGGATGTCTCTCACTGCCCCACAAAAGGAGGACCATGGGGTGGTAATTATCTCTCCTGATCTCTCTTTCTCCATTCTCTCACCCTTTTCTTCATTTCTTTGTTCTGTTTGTTCCATTCTCTCTCTCTATTGTAAATAGTCTTGACTTGATATATGACTTCCTTTGTGTCTTAATTTCACTTATGGCAATGTTCAAAAGAACTGCATCTCCTTCCCAACTTTGGGATTGAGACATGAGGTAAGAATGCCTGCATTACATTGTGATACTTCAGGGGTTTATATGGGGAAAATAAAATCAATATGAGTGTAATAGAAGTGTATTTGCACTATACTTAAGATTGTAGCATAAATTCCTCAGGTGGTTAGAATTCACAAGGGATATGAAATATTTTAATTCCATCTCTGTTTTCCACAAATTGAGTGTACATTTCATCAAGTGTACAGTGAGAAGTGATCTAAATTATCATTAAGTATGACTTATTTTCTGGTGGCTGAGATGCCCAACCGTTTGGATGTGCCCTCCCTTTCTATAACAGAAAAAATAAGCCAAGATGCTGGATTCTCTTAAAGTATAGTGCTGAGTAAAAGACTGTGAACTGAAAAAAAATCAGAAAGAATGTGCTTTAATGGGAGTATTTTGAACATATTGTTAACATACTGTGGAAAGCCTTGGCAAGTTTCTAAATGCCATTTAATTATTATTGGAAGAGGGGAATCTTCTCCCATGTGTGCACCTTCAGCAAAGAAGACATTTTAACAGTGAGGGAGAAACATTTTTTTTAGCTTTCCTTGCTTTGCTTTGTCAAGCAAGATTCTTGGGGCCTCAAAGAAAGCAAGCATGTTCATGTGAGGGGAACAGCATTTGGATAGTAGAATAGAATAGAATAGAATCAACCAGGTTGGAAGAGACCTCCAAGATCATCCAGTCCATCCTAGCACCCAGCCCTAGCCAGTCATCTAGACCATGGCACTAAGTGCCTCATCCAGTTTTCTCTTGAACACCCCCAGGGACAGCAACTCCACTACCTCCCTGGGCAGCCCATTCCAATGCCAATCACTCTCTCTGATAAGAACTTCCTCCTAACATCCAGCCTATACCTCCCCTGGCACAACTTGAGACTGTGTCCCCTTGTTCTGTTGCTGGTTGTCTGGGAGAAAGAGACCAATCCCCACCTGGCTACAGCCTCCCTTCAGGTAGTTGTAGACAGCAATGAGGTCACCCCTGAGTCTCCTCCAGGCTAAACAACCCAGTATTATATCCTCCTCTTGAAAAGTCTGAATGATTATTTTATGGTGGCTTTTTTACTGTCTTATAAAAAGATGTTAGTCACCCACAAGTATTTTATATATAAATACATATAAAAATAAACTTATATATAAAAAATACACCCCAAAGCTGTCCATAAAGACACTGATGACCAATTAAAGCACTGTTTGAATACTAGCTAGTGGTGCTTCTTTTTCTGCCATAAGTCAGTCTTGTTGCTCAGACCTTGAATCCACCTAGAAGTTGATCTGTAATTGGCTGGAGGTTTTATGTGCCATTTCAGGCTGAAAAGGGTTTTGACATCCTTTCTTTGAATTCCCCTTTCCTTTTTGTACATCATTGTACTCTTATAGGTTGCTGGACAATGATTTGTGCTGAGGACCAGAAGTCTGAAAAATATTAATGTATCACTTCTGCTGTGTCTCAATATCTTCAAGTAATTTCCTTACTGTTAATTAGTGCTATACAATATAGAATGGTTTTGTAACTTCTAGGAAAGGCATAAGGTTCAACTCTGTCACAATCTTGTCTTTGTGAGTAAAGAAGCAAATTGTATTTACTTGCTCTAGAAACGAAGAGGCTTGCAATTTCCTTGCTCCTTCTTGCCATTTAGCTGGCTTGCAACGGTGAAGACAAAAAACTTCTTTTCTTCTGGCTTTTAGAAGGAACAAGAAGAAAGGAGCAATGCCAAGATGGGTAGGAAAGATGGATTTAACTGCTGATTTCAGCTTTTTTGGTTTGTTCTTTTTTTTTTTTTTTTTAATTGAGGGAACTAGGAGGCATCAACTTTGCTACTATTCACAGAATGTTCATTTGAGCTCCAACTGCTGTTATGAAACTTCGACTTAATGGATAGCTCATAAGCTTCTGGGGCTAAGGCTAAATCAACTTGCTGGAAGCGATATCCTTTGTTCTCTAACCCTATTTTGTTACAAAAGCCTAGAGTGGCTTCTGAACACTGTGATGTAATTGGATGCTGTTGCCTTGCTTGATTTCATCATTGTGTATTTCCTTGAAGTCTTTGCAGCTTTCTGTATGTTAAATATATTTCTGTATGTTCTCACAACAATTGAATTTAAAGCATGCATCTTAGTGTAGGAAACACCAAACAATAAAGTAGAGCTTTCAGTCCCACCAGGTGTTGCTCTTTACTGGTGTTGGACAAGGGTATTGGAAACTCTATCAAGATTTGGATCAACCTGGTTGATTCTATGATTCATTATCTGTATTTCACTGTCTTTAGTGAAAACTAGTCTCTCAAATAAGGAAGTCAGTGAAGGTCATGATGATCCAGCCTTTTAACTTTGTAGATGTGGATTGGTGGCTAGATGACACAGTGTCTGCCACGTCTTGTACCAAGGGAAGCTAAATTAGCAGTACTCTTGCTTCTCAGATGTAAACTTTGGAGTATTAGTTTGTTTGGTGGGTTTTTTTTATTAGCCCAAACTTTATTCTCAGGCTTCGGTACTGTCATGTTTGCTTCATTCAGTAAGATAAATTATCTATAGAGAATGTAGGCATTCAGGTATGACCAATCTTATTTTGACTATAAAATTAGTCTTCCTAGAAAGGGAGCCCCAAGATGCACCACTTGCAAGATTGAGGAGCTGGGATTTCTGCAAAGCACTGCGCTTGTCACAGAGTCACCCGTAGCTGGTGTGAGCCAAGTAGGATCCTTCAGTTCCATCTGTTTTTGCCACTTGCACTGCAGGTTTGAGGCAGCTTTCAACAGGTCTTGACCACCTCTAATAGTGGTCTAGGAATATTTATTATTCACTGCATGTTGCATTTCAGAATGAATTTGTGTAACAGAGCTCAAAGCTTTCTGGTTATGTCTCCATAATGACACAACTGAAAAGAGGTATAAAATTAAATGTGACTGTCAAAAAGTGCCTGCATCTTACAGCTTTGCATTCTGAGGAAATTCATATAGCTTGGCCTTTTACTATGCAGCACATGAATGCAACAGAGTTAAAGCTGAAAAACTGGTGAGGACAGATGCACAAGGGTAAAATAACTTTCAACAGAGCTGCAGTGCAGGTGACAGTCTTTCTAGGAATAGAATAGAATAGAATAGAGTAGAATAGAATAGAGTAGAATAGAATAGAGTAGAATAGAATAGAGTAGAATAGAATAGAGTAGAATAGAATAGAGTAGAATAGAATAGAGTAGAATAGAATAGAATGAACCAGGTTGGAAGAGACCTCCAAGATCATCCAGTCCAACCTAGCACCCAGCCCTAGCCAGTCAACTAGATCATGGCACTAAGTGCCTCATCCAGTCTTCCCTTGAACACCTCCAGGGACAGTGACTCCACCACCTCCCTGGGCAGTGTAGAGGCTGTTTTGTCTACCTTACCATCCTGTGACCTGTTGCTTATGGCAGTGGTTGTGGTTTTTGATTTTGGTTTGTTTAGCCTAGGTGGTTAACCTGGATTTAATGCAATAGGAAAAAAAGTTGCCTTAGAAGTTGTAAATAGTCAGAGAGATTATGTTCAAAGAGAGATTGCATTTTTTTGCTAACACATAAGAAGTACTTTCTTTGAAACATTTTGCAAGGTTATTCAGATATTGTTTTTCAGGTAGTAAGTTAGAATAGAACCAAATCTTTATGCTTCACTGGCTTATGTAACCAAGTTCAAGCTTTACCTAATATATACATACATACATATATATATATATAT
>WAAF01008434.1:0-27916 GCA_013400475.1 Tricholaema leucomelas
CTGAGAGAGTTTAAATCCAGAGTGTATCATATAAGCTATTAGGAGCTTTCGGTTCTAGGTACCATCAGTGTCCAACAATGAAAGAATCTAGGAGCACGAACCCAACGTCACCTGGGAGTCCCTGTTCTCGTCTCATCTGTGAAGAGACAAACTGTCTGCTGTTTTCTGAGCTTTTGAATCACCTACATCTGAGATAGCCAGAATGAAGTGTGAACTGCACTTGTACTACTCATTATTGTAAATACTATTTTAGATTAGACAGTTCTCAGCAAAACTCTGAATGTAATAGACAGGGGTGGATTGTGCTAGTTTGAGGCCAATTGGAATATTTTAATGAGAAAAATTAGATTATAGGCTGTGAAAAAAAACAATGCTGATGTCTGCTTCACTCATAGGCTTGCTGAGATGTATAAAAACAAGGACACAGCCATAGATAAGACTGTCTCTATCTGTTGGAGTTTGGTGTCTGTGTTTTTCTCTCTTTGTTTCTGCTGCTCTGCTTGGATCTGTATAACCCAACTAATTTTTCTCCTTCTACCCCATCTTGCCGATCCTCCCAGCTCACCTTGCACGTAAAGCAGATTCTGGGATAAGAGTGGAGGGTGGAAAGAAGGTGGAAGGGTGGTTAGGAGCCACTCCCTGGGGACTCTGCTTTCTGGGAGAGGTATTGTGTTTCTGTATTACTTGTATATTTCTGCCTATAGCTGCATAGATTTCTAACATAATGTAAATATCTGCTTGTATATTGTGCTAAGCTGTGAATATAAACCTTCATTCCTTAAATTCCATCTGGCTGACTCTAGTCTGGGTGATTTCATTGTATGGGGGAGCAGGTAACTCCCAAACCATCAGACCTATAATGAGGCATTTAAAACTGAGGGATAGGAGATGAGGGCAAGGAAATCAGTGTTTCCATGCTCAGTACATAACTCTAATGTTAATTTATTTAAAGCTTGTTGAACTACAGTCTGTCCTCAGTGTAATCAGACATTCAAGGGAAAGTATCTTTTCTGGAGAATTAGTAGGAGTTGTTTCAAGTCTCCTAAGGATAGCAGAGCGTGTTAACAGAGTTTATTTTCAGTGCTAGCTATTTGCAGTGATAACATTTTCTGATAGGGGCTGGTTAGTTAGATGTGCAGTCACAGAAATGAGCACAGAACAGCAATGGAAGCTGTTATTTTAAAATAGCCTCTGGTTTTTCTTGCACACATAACGCACAGCTGAAGCAACACTAAAGATCTTTGGTGAACAGAATTGGAAAAACCCAGATTGTTCAGTCAAGAGAAGAGGAGGCTGGGAGGGGAGACCCTGCTGTTCTCTACAACTACCTGAAGGCAAGTTGGAGCAAGGAAGGGGCCAGCCTCTTCCCCTTGTGGCAAGCAACAGGACTAAAGGAAATGGTTACAAGCTGTGCCAGGAGTGGTTTAGGCTAGATGTTAGGAAATAGTTCACTGAAAAGGTTATCTAACAGTGGAATGATCTGCCCAGGGTAGCGGTGGAGTCACCATCCCTGGGCGTGTTCAAGAGGCATGTGGACATGGTGCTTACAGACAGGGTTTAGTAGTGACCCAAAGGTTGGACTGGATGATCTTTGAGGTCTCTTCCAGTCAGATATATGCTGTGATTCTGTGGATGCTGGATGCAACCTGTCCATGTAGAAGTTTCAAATTTACCCAAGTATTTGAACAAAAAATGGGGTATGTAAAAGAACGTTCTCTTTGGAGAGCACCACTTTAATATTAACCATTCATGACATCAAGAGACTTCTGGAAGCTAAATGCTTACCTTCAGAAATGTGACTTTGTAGCAAAAGCACAAGACCTTGCTGCTTTCCAAAAGAAAAAAGTAACTGACTTTGGAGAATACAAGGGGCAAAAGTCTGTTGCTAAATTCTTTGGCTCTTAGTTCATTGTGTGTAAATGATATATTGTCAGCATTTTGCTTTTCATATTTTTCTTCAGCTAGATCTCAGCAGTCTTTCAAATGGATTTATACACAGTATGCTGCCAATGGTCTGGTGGAACACAACAGCTACCTAGCAGTTAGTAACACCACAACCACTGCTGAGAGCAGGAGACTTTTACTTCTGATGAATTCATTTCTGCCAAATCTTAAAACATAATCCAGAACCCCAATCTTCATATACAGGTTCCATGACAAACATTCCCTGGGTAATTCTGCTATCTCTTCACAAACTAGCAGCAAGGCCAACTCCATCTCCTTTTTTTCTCTCCTGCCTGCTGTCTCTGTCGGGAGCCTTATCTGCTAACATGGAGGAGTGAGCCTGCTGATGGCCTGCAGAGGTCTGTTTAAGCCTAAGGGTGGCAGAGGCGGTGGGAGGGAGAAGCACTGGGGAGCGTAGTTTAGTTGAGTTGGGGGAAGGTTTAAGGGGATTTTCAAGTATTCTATATATGTATTAGGGATTAAAGATTTATATGGTCTGCATTTCTCTGTATCTTTAAAAAATAGAATTCTGTTGTGATGGTTTGGGTGTTCCCTGCCCCTCTACACTTTGGAAATCACCCAGACTGGACTCAGCCAGCTCTGGAAATTGAATGAAGCTTATTATTTACAGCTAGCACAATGTACAAGCAGATATTTACAGTATATACAGTTCTAGACAGAAATATACAAGGTAAAAGGTACTACAGAAACACAACAGCCCTCCCAGAAACCTGAGTCCCCAGGAGGGGCTCTCAACCGCCCTTCCACCTTCCCCCCTACCCCTCTCAACCTTACCCCAGTCCCAAGGAAGAATGGAGGTTCGGCCAGGGGGTTAGGAAGCAAAGTGGATTAGTCAAAAAACAGCAGAGAGGGGTGAGGTTAGAGATGCAGCTCAGCCAGTTCCCCAGCAGAAGTGCCTTATCTATGTTTTGCTTTTTGTCTTTATACATCTCAGCAAGCCTATGAGTGAAGTAGACATCAGCCTTGTTTTCCTTCCACAGCCTGTAATCTAATTCTTCTCACCAAAACATTCTAGCTAGCTTCAAACTAGCACATCCTGTATTTCTGTTCAATTGGAGAGCACTTCATTTTCCTCTTATGGGGGAGAAACATTACATTCTGTCTGCTCTCTGAAAACCACAACACAGACCAAAGAGCCAGGGGAACAAGGAGCAGTGTAATAACGTATTCACACTGAGGAAGGAAGAACATACTCACTTACTTGAGAGGCTGAGAGTGTAAGGGAGTTTAAAGTTTGGGTTGTTGGAAGTTTTGGTCAATTTTGAAACATACTGTGCAAACGACACTGGATGATAAATCTCAGGTGCTCCTCTCCTCAGCAGCTTTATGGCAAAATGACTTAGACTTAGCAGTTTGAAAGGGCAGCCAGTAGGAACTACTTCAAAGCAGAAGTGAATAGGGTTCCTCAGTACAATGCAAGCTGTGAACTGGAAAAGGGTAAAGGAAAACTGAATCAGTAAACCAGAGTAAACTGAATGAGCAGTCAGGCTGTTTCACAGCCCCATCATGTACGGTGAATGCAGAGTGAATAGTGTGTTTTGCCTGAAAGGAAGCGAGGACTACAGAACAAGGTGTTAGCTCTGTCAGTGCTGCTGTGGAGGGGTAGATGACAAAATACCACAGTGTGTGTGAATGAGGAGAACAGAGCAGAAAAGAGAAGGACTGAGGAAATAGTGAAGTTATTTGAAAAAAAACATTTTGGTCTGCAGCATCATTCTCAGCACATGGATTAAACCCACTGACTGTGTATATGTACAAGCAAACACAGGTAGGCTTTCCAGCACAGGAAGTTCTGCCTCAACATGAGGAAGAACTTCTTTAAGAGTCACAGAGCACTGGAGCAGGCTCCCCAGAGAGGTTGTGGAGTCTCCTCTTGAGACTTTTAAGACCTGTCTGGATGCATTCCTGTGTGGCCTGTACACAGGAATGGTCCTGCTCTGGTAGGGGGGGCTGGACTTGATGATCTCCAGAGGTCCTTTCCAACCCCTAACATCCTGTGATCCTTCTGCTTGCTGGTCAGGATTTGTTTTTTTGACAGCTTGACTTGTTGATTTAGGCATGCTGTGCTGCTTCACTAAAATGACATCTTGCATTGCTTTAACAGAAAGAAGTGTCTGTACTTCTTACTTGTGCTGTGTCCACTATTAACTTACCAACATTATGGGACTTTGAGGTTGATTAGGAATGGCACATTCCCACCCTAGGATGTAGGTGGTTTAGATTTCATTGTCAGTAGCCATTGTGCAGTCCTTAGTCTGGGGATAGATCATGACATGCATAGCACAGATGGTTATTCCCTATGGGTGAGTAGCCAGTCTAGGGCTCACTGACCCTGCTGATTCAAAATTGCAGGAATGAAAACTAAATTCCACCTTTTTTTGGCTCCAAACTGATGGGAAAGTGTTTAAAAATTATCCAGGTGGAGAGGTGAGAAACCCTCTTTACCTGTAATCTGCACTCTGTCCTGGCGTATTTCCTTGCTGTTGGTACCAGCTACTGTTATGGCTATCTCAGTAGTACCAGTCACCTGGCCGGGCTGATGTGCATGGAAGTGGGTGAGCACAGCGTGTGGGCAGGACAAAATAGCCTCATCAACTTGGTAAAGCAGGTGGGGGGTGGGAAGGCCACGTGTGAGTGTGACTGGAAAACCTCATCAAAGCTGTGGATTTGGGGGGAAGCCAGCTCCTGAGGTATGAGAAGTACAGCGCCATGTAAAACAAACTTCAGAGCGGGCAGGGGAGGCTGGAGTGTGACTGACACCCGTGTTTATGCTTTCCCCTGAGCCACAAGCCAAAAGTAACAGCCCTGCTTCTATCAGGCACCCAGTCCACTATTGTTCACCTCATGCAATGACTGCTTGCTACTGTTTTCATTATCTCTACTCAATTAGCAATTTGCATTGCCTTCCTTGCTGCCCTCATTACTTTTTCCTCTTCTTTATCCCTCCTCCTGCTTCCTTCTCTGACGTTTTTTGTCCAACTGGACTGCTAATGGCTAGTTTCTGTTAATAGTGATCCTGATGCACAGTTACTGCTTGGCTACCCCTGCAGTTGCTTCCTGAAATTGTTTAGAAGATGGTGCAACGACAGCTTTCCTATGCTCTTCTTGCAGAGTAGCTATCTTGACTAATGTTCCCTGTGTATTTTGGTAGGAGCTCAGCTGAATTCTGTCTAGTCTTCTTCCAGAAATTTGGAATAGACTCCATCTGGTCTGGGAGATTTATTGCAAATTGCATGGAAGAGCCAGAACTGGTGCAAATCTTTTCCACATGGAAACACTGATGCACAAAGTTCACAGCATGCCTGAATAAAAGCAGAGATGCTTTGCCAGCTTTAAAGTGCCTCTTGGAAGACAGAGTAACTAAACTTGGTTTAATCCTAGAAGCTGCCACTCAGAAGAATGTCCTGATACGGGAACAAGAAATCATGGATAGGGCAGGATTGAACATATTGCAGAGAAACCATAATAAAATGACTACTTTTAAGCAATGTGCTGTCTTAAGAGACAAATCTATGCATGATGACTAGTCTTATCTGCTTAATGTTTTACTTTGTGACCATCTGTGCTTGAACTGTTGCCTAGTGCTGGCTATTGAGTTTTAATTTAGCACTGGCTGGCATCTCATAGGAGAAAAATATAAGTTACTCTGGGGCAGATATCTAGGGCTGTTTACCCACTGTGCCAGGAGCCAACACTCACACCCTCTCTTTGCCTTCAGGGCCATCAACTGTCTAGTAAAGCTTCTTTAGCAAGGCACGGAGTAGAATCAAGATACTTTGTAAGATCTTAGTTGGTTTTGCACAGGGCCAGCCAAAGGGTAGCTGTATCCTGTGGTTTACAGGGAGCCAGACAGTAACACTGTACATCTGTCTTGTCTTTCCCCATGCTGTAGGAGTGGTTATCACCACACCTGTGTGCCATAGTTGAACGTGGAGCCAGGGTTCAGCAGTGGACCTGAGCTGCTTACTGCTCTTTGGTGTGACAGGAGCGAGACCAGCCCAGAGATGCAAAGTGTCAGAGATGCAACCAAAGTGAATTTGGTGCAAAGTGAGTTAGGAATGTAATGCACTTTTATAGGTCCAGAAAGGTCTAGATGAGTAGGCAATGCACAAGGAACACATGGCATCAGGGAGATGCTCTTCCCACAAACTGTAGAGGGAGAAGTGTAACAAAGGGATGCATTTAGTAGGACCAAAAGATTAAGTTCTAGCTAGATTTACAAGCATTACAGAGAGCTTGTGTTTCATTGAGCTGTTGGAAATATTATTTGCTAATTATTTCAACATGCATAGTCTTAGAAACTGCTACCACTCCACTATACCAAGAACTATGGTAGCACCTTAGCTAACCTAACCTAGTTATCTTGATATAATTAGAGCTCTAATTTAGCTTCTGGATTGAAAGTACTATTGTGTTTAGCATCCAGTTTCATCCACAACTGCCTTTTTTTGACAGACCGCTTTTCCTCAGCTGTTCTGCTATAAATGGTCACAAATAAAAAGCTTGCCTCTCAATTTATCAGTGCCCAGTTATTCTCTCCTTTGGCACAGAAGGGATGAAAGCATGCTCTTCGGTTTCCCATCAGTAAACTCCAACCTGCTGGCTCACTCTTTCCAAGTCTCCTGTGGATGACCAAATTCATTAGTTATTCATTAGATTGTGGCATCACATAACTGCAGGTACGTGTGGGTGGACACCGTGACAGGGGATGCAATAGATATTGTTTGCGTGGGTCAGACACTTTACCATTGCAAAATATCAGGAGCCATGGAGATAGGCATCAGCTGAAGGGACTGGGATAAGGGAGGCCCAAGGAAGAAGCAGCTGGCTAGGGTCTGGGGATCAGCATTTGAATTTAGGTGAATTTCAGCATCAAATTCCTCCTTCAGAATTAGCATCTGAGTTCTGTTCTCAGCCCTCTTGCTTTCTTGACATGTGACAATTCGTTTGTCCCTCAGTTTCCCTGTCAGTGAGATACACAGGGAATACTCACACATTGTGGTACAGGTGGTTGATAGCAAAAGGTAAAAATACTTCATCCATGATCCTCACACCAGTATTTTCTGTGAGGAAGCCTACAGGAAAAGTCATGTGTATTTAGAGCAGGTTAACTTACTGAAACCAGTAACTGGAGAGCTCCTGGGGCACTTGCTTTGATATTGCTCTGGTCTTCCCTTGTTTAGGACAGACATTGTTCACAGGCAGAAGCCAGACTAAATTAACACAGCAAGACACTGAAACATCAGACCACAGCATGTTTTCTTGGCCAGATGCTCACAGGCAGCTGTGATCAAGTCCAGGGCAACTTGACCTGCTTCAGTCTAGGTAACATGCAGTGCTTTTCCTCCCATAAGCTCAGGGCCACATTACAGACACAGCTTTCCTGCCAGTTATTCCTTCATGTTAAATGGGCCTGCACCAGCTCCACAATACCAGTATCAGAGGCAGCTTTCACTGATCCAAACAGCTTAAGCTCATCTTTCCTAGGTAGTCCAATATGGAGGCATTTTCCTGAGATGCATATTATGCTTGAAAGTGCATAAATGTTCCAAAGTGCACTTACTTCTGACAGCTAAACAAAAAGTAACTACTGCCCTTTTCTCTTACTGCTTCCAACCTTTGGGCAAATATTTTCTGGAAACCCTGAAAAAGAATTCAAAATCCTAAAGGAAACCTTTGCTTTTCTCTTTACTCTCCAGTCACAGACTTTCTTCCCCTTTCCAAGCTCTTCAAGTAGTGCTCTTCCATTGCCCCAGCCAAGCCTTTTAAAAGCTGAACAAATACATCTCTCACTCCTTTCTTGCCCTTTATCAGTTCTGTTAGGTGAGCAGAGAACCTGCTTGGTCACTGACTCACCTGGCATCTGAGTTTTCTCGCACACCTTTCTTTGCAGACTTGACAGCCCTCAGGGACTGGCTCAGCAATAGCAGGTTTGTGCCAGTTATGTGCCTACACACCTATCACTTGTCCTCTATTCCTTGCTCTTGGCAACTGTTTTTGGGACAGGCTAATGACTAAAGTCAAGCAACTAGTAAAATTCAAAAGAAACCAAACCACATCTCCCCAGCCTTCCTGTATTTTCTCCTCTTTTTGTACTCCCACTATTTGTCATTATTCTGCTGAGATAACCTCTAATAAACCTCTTGGAGATAAAAAAAAAATATTACTTACATCTTCAAAGTTTGACTCCATTTTATATTTTTTTAAAGAAAACTGTTTCTTGTAATGAAATTATTTGTTGGTTTGGGGAAGACAAGATAGCAGTGAAGAGTTGACAGTTTTAGATTTGGATCTACTCACACTTAATTGCAACAGAAGGCAATGTGAATTAGGTGACCTTGAACTGATCAGTGTGTGCTAAGACAAATTAGGAAATGATTTAAAAAGTCTTTAAAGATGCTAGGGATAAGAAGAAAAGTGAGAGTAGCAAAAGTCTGTTAACAGAAAATACTAAGTACAGCACACCTTCTTGCTTCAGCCCTGCCAGAAAAATACATTACTTAAAAGAATACATTCAACAGGAGAATACAGCCACAGGCCAGAATAAAGGAAGAACAGTGTTCAGTAAACATGGGAAAGCTGACTTCAGATTCCAAGAAGCTAATTAAGTCTATCATGAAGCAATTAGTTGTTAACTCTGCAGATAAGAGCAATCCAGAGTTCAGAAAGTTCAGCAGGAAGGTGGTAGGTGTACTGGCTGGAATCTGAAGGAAGGCAAAAAATGATGATAGTTTACAAAATTATGGCAACTTAGGAAAGATCACAGAATCAACCAGGTTGGAAGAGACCTCCAAGATCATCCAGTCCAACCTAGCACCCAGCCCTAGCCAGTCAACCAGACCATGGCACTAAGTGCCTCATCCAGGCTTTTCTTGAACACCTCCAGGGACGGTGACTCCACCACCTCCCTGGGCAGCCCATTTAGAGATTTAAAGACTCAGAAGGTTAAAAGTAGACAAACACCATTTTTACATTTACAAACAAAATGAAACGATGTCAGTTTTAATTCAGTATCCTGAAGATACTGGCTTGTGTCAGCAAAGCTGCTGCAAAGATTTCAGAGTGGCAACTGACATGCCAGAGGGCCATGGCAGGGAGGAAGAACGAGGGAGGGTAAATCCCAGCTAATCCAAGTTTATTGACAAGAACCTGCCTAAATAGGTTCATAGAATCAACCAGGTTGGAAGAGTCCTTCCAACCTGGTTAAACACTGAAAGGTTAGCCTAATTCAAAACAGGAGGTATGGAGATGTTAGTGGAAGCAGTTTAGAAATATGTTTTTTCCAATTCCTCACATTCAGATCTCAGAAGAAATTGAAGTGAATGCATTCTAAATATGGCCACTGCTAGACAGGCAGACAAGGAGTTGAAAGCTTATACTAAGAGTCTGTTAAATAACTGGAAAGGCAAAAATAGCAGCCTGCATAGGTTTAACTAGGTATGGGTTGCTGTGCTAGTTTGAGCCTAGCTAGCATGTTTTGGTGAGAAGAACTAGATGATAGGCTGTAAAATGAAAACAATGGTGTCTACTTCCCTCACAGTCTTGCTGGGATGTGTAAAAGAAGAAAGGCAATTCTTGTTTTTATAATAATTTTATAATAATTTTCACAGTCTGTGTGAAAGATTCGAACATGGTGCCTGTGAAAAATAGGAGTGACCTCATCTTTGTTTTGCCTTTCTTCTTTTACACATCCCTAGACCTCACCATTGTTTTCATTTTACAGCCTATCATCTAGTTCTTCTCACCAAAACATGCTAGCTAGGCTCAAACTAGCACAATTGCAGACCTAGCTGGTGGTCATAGCCAGAACTGAGTATTACAGAGTGAAAATGTGGTTGCATTGTTATAGAAGCTCTACATACCATATTTGACCACTGTTTGGAAGCTGCACAGCCAGGCAGCAACACAGCAAGGACATTAATACCACACACTGATGAGCTGGCAATCTGACTCCATTGGAAGGACAGGATCTACAGTGCTCCTGCTGCCATGTTTTATTAACAGGCCTGGCACGAACAAGAGAATGGCTTTAAGCACCCAAGGAAGAAAGGTGATATGCTGTAACACAAGGAAACACTTGCAGTAGGTAACAGGCACGTTGGTGAACCGATCTAGTAAAGCCTTAAACTCAGAGGTAGCACTTCATATACACAGAACTCATGTAGTGCTGATGTATGCAAAGGAAAGCTTTTTAAGTGGTAATGTACTGATTTGCTAGAAAGGGCTATGCTGGCATATTGTGGAATCTGAGGGATTCCAAGAAAATGTGTGACATCCTTTAAAATCTTACTGCTGCACCTTAAGCCAGACTCTGTGAGTTTTTGTTTGCCTAATTTTTATCAATTCTTTAGACAAAAGTCTTTTGCATAAGTGGTTACCTCTCCTGTTCTGTAATTACTGTATCAGTTATTCTGTTGGAAGAGTTACAGAGAAATATGGGAAGCATGTAGAGTGGAAAAGCCAACGGATTGAAGACCCTCACACAACTTACCTTTCCTCTGGTGCACACTCCCATGGCTCAGCACGAAGCACTAAGAAAGGCAGAAGGCAGCAACAGCAGGATGCTGTCCTAGGGAGTGCTCTGCTTGCTGTGAATGGCTGCATGCCACAAGGCTGTGGAGTACTTTCAGCCAGTTCTGACTGGCAAAGTGACTGGGGTACGTCAAACTAAACCACAAGAGATACATCTCTTTCTTCACCTGGATGTTAAGTCTCTGAATTACTCTGCTGCACTAAACAAGCCTAATTTTGGTAGCAGTAAAATGGATGTGTGTCAGTTCAGCGGAATTAAATGTATATTATGAAAACATTTTCTTCATTACTTCATCACAGAAAAGAGAAGTTGTTTAGCAATGTGAAAAATTCAGCATTCATGCAGAGTTAGGGCTCATTAGAACATTAAAAACACTGCAACTGCAGTAACTACTTCTCAAACACATACCATACATCACAGCAGCGATAAACTGCTGCTACGGTCTGATCCCGTGGGGAATTAACTGTGGACAAGAAATGCAGGTGGCACTTCCCTTTGCATAGCTGCATTTCTTACTGTGAAAAATTATTTCAGAAGTAATGGAATATGCAACTGAAATACAAAAGCCAAACAACCAGGGCATTTGATATCTTTGTTAAGAAGTTACAGGGCTAATGCCAGCGTTCAGCTTGCTTTTGAAGAACAGCGTAGGCCAAACAACAGTATTAAGTCTTTTTGACACCCTGGAGGTTAATTATTTAGCTATGACAAATTAAATTCAGCAGGGCACTGCTCAAGTCTTCCTCTAGCCTGTTGTTTTATGACTGCATCTTCAGTGAGAAGATTGTTGCTCTCAACTCAGCCAACCTAACTATGCCACTGTTGACATCTAATTTAAAAAACAAATGTCAGAGACAATCTGATTTCTATTCTGGGTCAGCACCATGCCAGCACAAAGCTGGGAATACACAGTAGCACTGTGCTCTGCTACTTATTTACAGTCAGGAGGGTTCCACCAACCAGGAGCTGGACTGACCTGAATAATGAAAGCTTACAGCATATGGGTAGCCTTTTCTGGTTTCCAGTCACTAGCGCTATGACACCGCTCAGTTGTGATGCCTGCTTTATGGAGGACACACGGAGGCTTTCTCATTCCTCAGCTGGCCAGTGCATGTAAGCTCCTGTAAGGAAGATCTGCCTCATATAGCATCATCCTGTTAAAAAAGCAATGTGAAGATTTCAAAGAAAAAAAAAAATGAAGTAGTCTGGTGGATATACATAAATATTTATTATCATTTACCTTCATTTTACTAGAAATCTTTCATTTTCTTTGCCAAAATGTTGCATCTCTGACACAGTTGCTACTGTTGTAGTTTCCCTGCGGTGGGAATGCACAGCTTACACTTAAGATTACAAAATGATCTCTTCAAGATAAAGAGCCTTCAACTTCCGTGCATAAGGAGCTATTTAAGAATTGGTAAAAAGCCCCACCCCTCCCTTTCCCCACCCAAATTAAGAGTCTGTTACAAAGAGATTTTATTACCAAAAAGTGAATATACAAATGCTAAAAAAAAAAAAAAAAAATGCTGCCTTGAAAAAGTGATTTCAGGATTTACTGTACACATTGAAACAATTTATTATAGGAGCTGCTTCTACATGCAAGCAGATCTTACATTTGGTGTAAAACATTTATACACACTCTTTACAATTTGTACATATTTAAATGGCTGTATCAAACAACACTGCACTATGGAATTTTGGAAGCAAACAACTAAAAGTGGGAGGAGGAAAAGACAAGTTCTGATAAAAGGTGAACAAAACCCGTGAGACTGAAAAGCATCTCGGCTTAGGCTTACTCTGGTTTGGTTTGGTTTCAGGCTATTCAGGCAGACCCTGCTTTTCCTTCTAGCACACAGAAGTAACACCAATGCAAAACAGAATAAGGCAACTATTCAACCAGCAGGCTGTACCCGTCACTTACAATGGCTTCTTGGTAAAATGCCTTTTTAAATGTACTTTTTGGCCAAAGTGTCTATTTTCTAGGCACATTTTAGCAGAAACTGCATTTTGGCTTTCCTGGTTGCTTATGGCATGCAATTAACTACTGTTGGTTGGTGCCCACTGTGAAAAGGGTTGGTGGTGGCTTTTTTGTTTTGAAAATCTCAGGCCTGAAATGGTATTTCAGTAGCATGCCAGAGGGCACTGGGCCACTTGATAAGAAATGCTAATCAAAGCAGAGAGTGTGTGTGGTAAATGATGTTATTCAGTAATTTTGGTGACCTTTTAGTTTGCATTAAAGGTAACAAAAAGTTAAACCAAGCCAATGCATACTGCACTGTAACATGAAGACCTGAGTTCAGTTGGGACTTTGGGAAGACTTCTAGTTCAGATTAGATGTGGCAGCGTCCTTTCTGCTGAAACCTTTCAAACTCTTTGAGAGGTAAAAGTGAAGCTGTCTCTGTACAGCACTGAGGAACACCAGTGACTTCTGGCATAACGCTGGGGGGAGGTGTCAAAGTGCTGGTATGGAAAACTTTTTCACACCTTCCTGAATGGCTCCTTCCTTGTTTGTACTTTGTCTTCTCAACCAGTGCATAGCAAGAAAGAAAGAGCCTGACACAAGCTCTGAGGTGTTGCGCCACAGTACAGGATTTAGTTAGAAGAAAGAAGAATGAATATTTACCAGTGGGAGCAGTATGCCATGGTTACATATGGGAAGCAAACCTTAGAATTAGGTGTTCATTCAGGAGATTATCAGGAACATGTACTAGAAACATACACCAATGGAACTCCTCCTGGCTACTGAATTGCTAGAGAGTTGAACTGAATATAATGGCTATTAATTTTCACTTTCCCATTCAGAAAAGAAGACAGAAATATGTAACTGATGTTGATTAAGATTTTTTGGGAAGAAAATTTGATAGATAGAAGTCTGCATTAAGCCCATGGCAACATATCACTTTGATAATTTAGATCCCTATAACTTACAGCATTATCAAGCTTTTTAAAATGTAAATGTGATACAAATGGGAAAGTATTCAAGAGAAGAGAAACTTACAATTTAGGTTGATAAAGTAATTTTTTTTCCTACAACTGGTGTTTGTTGTTTGGGGATTTTTTTTGGTGGGTGGCTTGGTGTCTTTTTGGCTGGAAAAAGGCTAACAAGTTTTTACTGGCGTTGCCCCCAGATCAGAAAAGCACTTGGGAGTTGTTTTTTTTTATTGTTGACTACTCCTGATTCTCTACATCACAGGAAAGCGGCTGAGTGCCTGCCTCAGCTTCTGTGCAATCTGAAACAAAGAAACAGAACATATTTAATATGCAGTCACTTAGCCTGCAGTTGTGTTTCTGCAGAGTGTAAAGAAATTAAATTACTTTCCCCCTTATTTTCTGAAAAAAAAGAGGAGACATTTTTACTACAGTTTTTGTGTATGTAGGACTCAAAGCATTCTGATATAAAGACTTCTCTTCTTACACACTTTCTGCCTTGTTCGTTTGATGCTTTCATCATTCAGGTTGTGTTGGAGAAAGTACTGCAGGCAGGGCTGCCATGCTGCCTATTAGGCTATCCAGCACTGCACTATGCAGGAAGACTACAGGAACAAAGCCAAAGTTTTCATTAAATCCATCTCTCTCATGATTGCAAGGCCACACACAAGAACAGAGCTCCTGTCCTCTCCTCACAGCCTTAAATTGGATCTGGTCTCCCTGTACTGGGGGGAGAGAGGATTGATACGAAGAGGCTGGTGAGGCTGCAACCACAAGTGGGATAGAACAGACAAGAGACTGAAAAAAAAGTAAGAGGAATGCCATGCTTAAAACATTGGATGTATCCAAAAAACTGAGCAAGGTGACCTGATAGGCAACCTGAAGTTTTTATTAGTTAATGATACCTCTGAAGCCCCACTGGCACCTTTTACTGCTGTGAAGGGCAGCCAGTTGCTTCTATCACTCCTTCAAATGGCAGAAGCCAAACTCCAGCACACTTAAACTCATGTCTTACCAGCATATCACAAGAACAATTTATTTGTAATAAGTTTCATTTACAAAACCACAAGGAATAGAGGCATAAGAGCAATGTTAAATGAGAATTAAAGTTGTAAGTTAATCACTCAGAGACAAAATACTTAATAAGACACTTAAATCATGCCTGTACCCCCAGCCCCACAGTTGTATACATCCAAGCTTTAAGTCACGGAAACTTCCCTTCATCCTTCCACCCCATGGGAGAGTAGTTTCATTCAAATGGTTTATTGTTGTACTCAGAGCAGCAGGTCTGTGCTGCCACATATCACAGAATGGTTTAAGTTGGAAGTAACCTCAAAGATCATCTAGTCCCAACACCCTGCCATATGCAGGCACACCTCCCACTAGAACAGGTCACAGAACCATACCAGAGACCTAAAATTCTTTGTAACCTTAGTACTGGCACTGGGGAAAAAAAAACCCACACAAAAATCAGGAGGTCAATGTTTCTCAACACTGATTTTTAGGCCTAACATATCCACTATGATTTAGTCATGCATGTAAGACAGAAGCTACAGAAATACTATTTTAACTAACTATATGTTTTTTTTTAACATATACAGGTCTTCAAATATCTGCTCTCTGGGAGAGGTTCATATAAAAAGCTGAATTAAGTACCAGCACAGTATGTGCCAGGAAAAAGGCAGTGAAATACTCCACCTTACCGTTTCATAGAACTGTGCCTGCTGCTCCAGATACAGACGAATGACACTGTTGTAGTCATAAATCCGGTTACTGTGGAAGTGATTCATCTCAGCTGCAATTAAACCCAGAAAGCTAATTATTTAACCATTACAGTTTCACTTAGTACCAGGCCAGTGTATAACAGGCACAGTGTCCAGCCCTGCCAGCGTAGTTACTGTTCTCATGCTTCACAATCTGTTTTGCCTGCAGCACTCAAGATATGATGGAACTGTTCATAAAACTGCTAAAATATGGAATACAGTTCCTAAGGAAAACCATTTACAATACTCATGTGTGCAAAGACTTGATGAAAAATACAAGCAGCATTTTATTCTACTGAGCTAACTGCTCTTTCCTTAAGCATTTCCAACAGACTTTGGCTAGGACATTCAATTGAAGGGCATAGATATCAAGTTGTAAGCCACAGATGTAAATATGTAGCTCAAAAAAAAGTTACAGCCAGTAGTGTTCAACCTATTCCTGAGTCTGCTTCAGTAGAAACCTGAGAAACAGCATTACTGAATCCATTACACCTTTCACAACCTTGTGCACCTCTTGTCAGGTCCCATCTTAGAGCTGGAATAAAAATCTGAGATGCCAATAGAGGGAGAAGAGACATTCTAGACTGCAAAAGTCATTCCAGCCTTGTGCACCTCTTCTCAGATCCCATCTTAGAGCTGGAATAAAAATCTGAGATGCCAATAGAGGGAGAGGAGACATTCTAGACTGCAAAAGTCATTCTAGAGATCTCTTCCATTGTGACCACTTACACAGCACAGTCCTCTTGCACAAGTGTGACCTGGAAGGTGAGTGTGGGAAGATTTCTTGTTTGTTTTTATAATCAATTTTGTTTGCTCCTCTGACTTTTTCCTGTAAAATGTTGAGTACTCTTGGCTTTACATCAGCTAAAAAAGATGCAACTCCTTCAACAATAAGTAGCTCCACTGAAGTTAGTCACAGGATGCACTGAAGGACTTGATATCCTGGCAGGACTGAACCCTGACTCCTCACTTCCCTCTTTTTTCAAGTGTGGTGAGCTACAACTTTGATCTAAAGAGGAAAAAGTTCATTCGAAGAACATCCAGAAAATAAACTCTTACCCACAAAAACATAAATCTTAACTGGATCATGTCTGACTAAACCATGAGTCACAACACTTCTGCACATGATGAACTGCTTCCTGGACTAAGGCCTAGGCTTTTTGAGACATTATCACTTCAAAATGAAAGAAAATCTGGGATGGTGGTTGTTGGTTGGGGGTTTGCATAGTTACTATTCCTGGTAGAAAAAGACTGTTTCAAAGTTTGTTTTATAGGATAAGTAATTCAAATGTCTACAACATTGCCACTTAGCCCAAATTTGGGTTTACCTTGTAGTGCATAAGCCATGGTGCTCACACGTTTCACCATGTTCTGTTTGTCTTGTGGTGTTATTTTACTGGTTGCAACTAATTTGTCACTTTCCTTCACTCTTTCTATTGCACCCTGTAGAAACCAAATGCAAAAGATTGAAGTAGGAGCTTAAGAGTAGCCAACTCAAAGGTCTTTCTATGTAATCATCTAAAACACCACTGCCCACATTCTGAGTTAGCATGCTATACACAAACACACACTTGGAGTGACTGATTCTACCTTCATTTTCCCTGAGAAGTTCGCTATTCCACTCTATTTCTTTCAAGAGTGCTAACAGCTAGCAGAAAGTGACTTCAAAGACAGGCAAGATGACAGTCACTAGGGATCAGAGTTTGGTAAAAGCAGTACTACACAAGGATATATACAGAAAGAACAAAAGGACAACATTTCAAAATACAGCTGACCAACACAACAGACATCAAAAGCCTCAAAACTATCAGATGGTAGAATCTCATTTGCACATTATACAGCATGAGACTACATAAACTGTTTCCCAAGAGGCTACAGCACATTGCAATGGGTAACTTCTGATTCAGGAAAATCCTCCTATCACAAACATAAAAAGAAATGCCTCCCCTTTCACAAAGTATTTGTGCCAAACAATATTCAAGAGAATGTAGTTACACATCTCTTGGCAGTAGGCTTATGTTTTGAGTTTTAAAAACACTTCTCCTTTTATGCTGTTCTTCCCCAAGGATTGTGTGGGATGAGGGATCATGAGTGTCCTGAAGAAAGAACACACAAATCTGACATGCTTTTATCTTTGCAGCTTTCAGAACCATGTTCTTGTTTCATACATTTAACACTTCAAGAGGTTAAAACAAACAACCCACCACTTGTGTACTTATTTAATACTTCAGTTTTTAGTTTCCAGGAATGTGTTACAGCAGGCACATGAACACAAGGAAAACTGGGGAAAAAAAAAAAGCAGGATAGGTGGTGGAGTCACCCTGGAGGTGTTTAGGAGGCTGGATGAGGCACTTAGTGCCATGGTTTATTTAATTAGAAGGATTAGGTGATAGGTTGGACTCAGTGATCCTAGAGGTCTTTTCCAACCTGGTTAATTCTGTGATATCCAAAACTACATACAACAGCAAAAATTTATTGCATTATTATTTGACGGCTTTCAAATGACAGAGAATAAAGAGGGGGGTTTGTTGCTGGCATTTGGCTGTGTTTTTTTCCCCCTCCAGAGAAGGTAGCCCTATTCTCTCTGTTTTAGTATTAAAGAAATGTCCAAGGCAGTGAATGATAGTTTATCACATATTAGTAAGCTAGCCATGTGAGCATATACAATGTTTCCTACAATATTACAGAATCACAGAAACATTCTGGTTGGAAAACACTCAGGATCACCAAGTCCAACCCATATCCCTACCCTACAAAGTTCACCCTAAACCACATCAACATTACTTTTAAACACCTCCAGGGTTGGTGACTCAACCACCTCCCTAGGCAACCCATTCCAATGCCTGACCACTCTGTGAAAAAATGTTTCCTGATGTCCAATCTAAACCTACCCAGTCACAGCTTGAGGCCATTCCCTCTTGTTCTATCACTAATTACCTGTGAGAAGAGACCAGCACCAACCTCTCCACAACATCCTTTCAGATAGCTGTAGACAGCCATAAGGTCTCCCCTCAGCCACTTCTTTTTCAAACTAAACAGCCCCAGCTCAGTTGCTCCTCATAATTCTCCAATAAGTTAGCATTGTTTTAGTATCACTTCCCACATAAGATTTAAATAGTACAAATTTACACTACCGCTATTCACCATATTGGGACATGAAGTTAACCTGAAGAAAATCATGAAGCTTCTAGTGCAGAAAGCCATGGTAGTCTTAAACCTTGAAACAAGTACTAACTTCCCTCCTTCTCTAAGTGGGTTTTATTTTAAAATGAAAACACCATTTTGATAGAAACCTTCAGTGTCTCTGAAACTAGGGGGTGACACTGCTGGACAAATGCGGTGTGCCATAATACCACTCCCCTACTGCCCAATATCTGCTCTCCCTTCTCCCAGAAAATTTAAATAATAAAGGCCCCTCACCTACCTTATGAGCTCCTATGATGTCAGGGAAGCAACCAAGAAATCCCTTATATTCGTGATTTGTTTCCATCAAAAAGTGAAGATCTTTCTTTGGCTAATAAACAAAGTGTCAGCATTAGTCAAAGTATCTGTGGCATATTAATAGTGCAGAAAAGCAGCTGTTATGCCAAAAAAGGCAGGGGAGGGGAAGGAATGGAACAAACAACCCACAACTCACAAACCAAAATCTTGTTTGCTGCAAGTTATCAATATCTAAAGAAGTCCTTATTAAAATATAAGCTCTTTGGAGTTAGGGACTGAACATCAGTGAGCAAATGCCTCTGTTCTTTGTTTCACTCTACATCAGCTTGAGTGAGGGGTTTTGTCTGAAACTGTCACTGAACAATGTCACCACATATACAGATATGTGTATGCATCTCCTTAGCTGCTGGCTTGGAAAGCTCTTTTAAGAGCTTCCAGACTCAACCCTGCTATCAGGAGGATTTGCATTTTGGAGACTTTAAGCTTAATATACTAACCATCAATTAATGACATGAATACTGACACCAGTCAATTTATTTAAGCTAGGTCTTCACTGAAGTGGCCTTTTATATATGCCAAGACAATGAAATGCAGCAAGATCTGGATCTTGTAGCCATTCTTTTGTATCAGTAATGAAGACAGCTCACTAATGTCAGAAAATAAACACATTTAAAGGGGAAGCAATGATTTTAGTATCTCAGAAGCCAAAACGTGAGCTTTGTTGATCCAAGTGAAATACTCTCCCATCACATTGCCCCTCAGCTGACAGTATAAAAGATGAATATGTATTGAAAAGCATTAATAGTAATTTCATTTAACTGGTCTGCAGTTAGCTAGTTAAAACAAAGTCAGAAGCAGTGATCCAAGTTGGTGATGTTTGTACACACTACGCCCATACGCTCACAATACTCCTACCTGATCTGCTACAAGACTGGCAATTTCTTCATAGGTTTTTCCTGCTTCTGTTATTGCTCCATTGAGATCAGATTCTCCTAAAAGAAAGCATCACATTGCAAATGACATCAAATTGCTGTACAAATTGCAGTAAGCCAATTACAGTAAGAAATTTGCCACGATTCCAGGCAAATCTCTGAAATAGTTGATTTTACACTCATAAATGCCTAGTCATCATTTTGCAGCCAGCACTAACACACTCAAAGATGTTAGAAAGATACTGGGGTTTATGCCATTACAGAATGAGAAGTCTGAAGATCCTGTCGACAAAGAATGCTAAAAGGGACCATGCAAACACTCTTCTAACAGTACTAGCTCTATTCCCTTCCACATTTCATAATTATATGCAATTTAAATAGACAGCTATTCCTCTACATGGAGAGACAGGAATTCTACCAGAAGGGGAGGGGAGGGAAAATGAGAAGAGTGAGACTAGAAGATAAACTAACAAAGCTGAAAAGGCACCTGCTGTCCTGATAAATAAATTTATCCTGTTTAATAAATTATTTTCATACCTAATAAGCACAATGCCCCATGGAGCTGCAATAGACTCATAGAATGGTTTAGGTTGGAAGGGACCTCAAGGATCATCCAGCTCCAACCCCCTGCCATAGGCAGGGACACTTCCCACTAGAGCAGGTTGCTCAAGGCCTCATCCAGCCTGGCCTTAAACGCCTCCAGGAAGGAAGCATCCACAACCTCCCTGGGCAACCTGTGCCAGTGTCTTACCAATGCTAGTCCTCAGCTTCTGGACCATAACTGTTAAAGGTCAGAGAAGCAGAAAGAAGCCAAACTAACATTTTTCCATGCCAACAAGATTTCTGACCCTTTAAAGGGTCAATCTTTTCAAGCTTTGTAGGAATCATTGCTTTTGAGAGTGAGCTCCTAACTTTCATCACCATATGAAAGAGATGAAAGGGCCCCACAATCCAGACTTAGACATCACCACACACCCTAACCTAGACAACACCACAAGCACTTGTAATACTACATTACTAGCAGGACATGGCTATGTGGGACAAAGAGGGAAATAAGCCTTACATGTGTCTTTTTTTCTCATGCCACTTGACCTTCCCAAAACACCACAGGTTTTTTTCCATCCTCGTTAGCTTGTCCAAAGCATGCAGTACAGAGAGCAAATTGAGGTAGAGAAAGGGGAAGGTGTAATTTGCAGACACTGAATTTTAGCTGAAGAAAAGAAACTATTTTCTTCTCATCCTTTCAAGCAAGTCTTAGGTAACACCTGAGTCTCTTATAAACGTTTTGGTTTTACTCTATAGACATTAATCAGTGACGCAACTGAAAAATCACTTGACCTTATTAATGATTAATTTGAACTTTGAACTATCTTCTTTAACATATGTTGTAAACATCTCTTCATGTTAAAGAGACTTAGCATGTCCTAAAGGGAACAAGGTTATTTTTACTTTCCATTAGATTGGTGTCATAAAAACACAGGCTTTGAAGGAAAGCTACTGATCACGAAACCCCATTGTGAGATTTATGATCTCACATAATTCATAGATTCATAGAATCAACCAGGTTGGAAGAGACCTCCAAGATCATCCAGTCCAACCTAGCACCCAGCCCTAGCCAGTCCACCAGACCATGGCACTAAGTGCCTCATCCAGGCTTTTCTTGAACACCCCCAGGGACGGTGACTCCACCACCTCCCTGGGCAGCCCATTCCAATGCCAATCACTCTCTCTGGGAAGAACTTCCTCCTAACATCCAGCCTGTACTTCCCCCAGCACAACTTGAGACTGTGTCCCCTTGTTAATTCAGAGGGCGTCTTCACTTTGTTGTAAAATCAGGGAGATTAATTTCATTACTTGAGGTGCACTTAAATAGTTTCATTATCTCAGAATTCCTCATGTCTGCTCAGAAGTAACCTTGAAGTAACTGCTGCTTAGGCAACTGACTCCAAGATTTTGGGACAAAACATGGTTTGGCTTTAATGAGAGTCAGAAGCCTGGTTGATCTAGGTGTTACTGTTTATTTCATAATGCCATATAATGATGACTTCCTCCTACTAAAGAAAAAAAAGAAGAGTTTGTCTATTTTATTAGAAATAAAATCCTCACCTTTTGTCTGAAACTCACTCAAAGGACCTTCATAAATTTGAGGTTCAAAGAATCTAGACAAATCTTCCCAGCTCTTTGATCTGGGGACTGAAGGGCACAAAGCCAGCTTACAGAAGGCACAGGGTCCATTTATAGTTTCTACTAGCAGAGATATTCACACTTCTCCAAAAGCAGGGCTAAGGGATAGTATATTTCAAAGATGTTCCACACAGCAGTTCCTGACTATACAGGCACACATCTGCAGCTCCTCGTGGTGCACACTCTTCTCATACCTCTTTTTCAGTTAGAGAAACTGAGAGGGATTGAACTCTTAGACTGAAGGTAGCTGTAAAAACACCAGTTAAATGGGTAGTCATATTCTAGAGATACCTTAACCCAACCATGAGAAGAAACTAGTACTAATTTATAGGCCTGCATACTGTCATAAGGAGATGAAGGAAGCTGAAAACCAATGAGGAATCCTTTGGACGTGTTAGTAAAGCATCTCTTAGCAGTTCAACTACTTGGTAAATGCCAGTGATTATCACACCTCTGAGGGAATACACTAGGCATAGGGAATCACAGAATACACTGCAAGGCTTGACTGGGGAAGCAGATTTTAATCTTTTCTATGTGTCAATAAGTGCTTTTGTTTTGTTCCAAAGTATGTTTTAACAGCATTCAGGAGTAGGAAAAAGTTTGATTTACTAGGGACAAGCTTGTACTTGACAAGTATACTTCAGACTGATAATGTTCTGCACAAAAGCAGCTAGGAAGGCAAGACGTGCCTGTCACTAGCTGGCAGGATAGTGAAACTTGCATGTAATTGCCTAACAAAATTCCTGAGGGGTGATGTAGGATTAGGAGATCTTACTATGGGTGAATGGCATTCCACAGCCATTCCTGTTGCACAGCTCTGGTACTGCAAAAAGGAAGCCATGCTATTTAGGACTGTCTTTAACTTAAGAGCATCTAGGTTAAAGGATGGGACATGCAGTGCCAGGCTGGAAGACACTCCCAGGTGTATTCTGGAACTCTCTCCAACGTGCATTTCTGGACAGGGATCACACTTTCAAACAATGTGTTCTTGAAACTGATCAGACAGTAGAGAGGCCTGTGGCCAAGCTCAATGAAAATCTCTCAGCATGGCACCCTTGCTTCTGCAAATACTGGGGACAGATTCCTAACATGCACTGGGTTTGGCAACTAATTAATAAGCCTCATTCTGCAGCATTAGAAGAGCTTGAGTAAACATTTTGGGCTGTAAATCAGAAGAGAAGGCCCTAGACGTTCACCACACAAAATACAGCTCTGCAGAGCAAGCTGGCAGCACTGATCAAAGAGGTAAGAGCATAACTGTGCAAGTGAAGCAACTATCAGTGTATTCAGTATGTCAGAAGCCAGCGACAAGTAGCTGGGTATCTGTGCCATGAAATCAGTTGTGGCAGCCTTCGGTGGTCTGGGTGCTTAAACTTGCAGAACTCCAGTGTTAGAAAAAAAAAAAAACACATCAGAAAATATCACTAAGAGATTTAGCTTCCACCAGAAACTGAGCACCAGCCTGCAAGTGTGGCTGAAGGAGCCATTCCTCATCACTGATAATGTAGAAAAAATCACACTCTAGACTCAGCCTAGCTAGTACTTCTTCACATAAAGGATTATGCCTTCTTTTAAATACTGCTATCAGTTTAAAACCAGATGCTTGTGTCTCTTTCATCAAGTCTTCTTAATCCACAGACCTGTACCTGAGGCAATCATCAAATGATAATGTACATCAACAGCAAGCAGGACAGAGCAAGGGCAGCAGTGATGAAGATACTTAAAGCAACACATGCCCTGTGCTTACTCTCTCTTCCTGGGAACTCCAATTAAAAAAACAAAGAATCCCATATATAGTTAATTCTGAAAAACCCCACACTGGTGTACTAGTTTAAAAGGGCAAAACAAAACTATGACAAAGGCATCAGTAGGAAGGGTATTTTCCTCAGCAAGATACCAGGCTGTAACCAGGTACAACTGGAAAAAGCAACAAACATCCTGGCCTTGTTCCCAAACACCATAGGAACTGGTTTTTTTTATATCATTCAAGATGTTGGAAATCTAATTGAAGCTTTCCTTCATAAGGCTAATCTGCATTTTGCATCCTAGCTTTAAGCCAGATTGTTTTCCCTTTAGCCTGGTGACTTCATGTTATAGTTCAAGCAGTTTTCAGCCTCTTCTCAAGGATTCTTGCTAGAGACCATCAGGCTAGAACTTAGTCCTTTCTAATCCATGCTAAGAACACCTAACTATGCAAATCCCCTACCTGGTCCTGACATCCAAAACAAATGTTTTAGGCAAAATGCTATGCTTTAATCCTAACTATGCAGTCATGCTGCTGAAGTACAGGACAAAGATGAGGACAAACCTCAGGGACAATGCCTTTTAAATGTTTCCAGCAACAGAGAACCTGACTTCCAAAAGGGTTGCATTTAATATATGACTTAAAGAGCAAAAAGCTTTAGGATTACAAAGCAAGCGCTAGATGAGTAGTTACAGTGAGCAACTTACAGTCATAGTTAAGCACAGTTAAGTGGTCAACTGAAAGTCCTAGGATGGTGTTATGCAAAATTAATAATCAATAATTAAATTTCATATCCAGGCAGAGATTGTTAATAACTATGATAAGCTTTTATGAACATTAAATCTTGTCAGAAAATGCACAGTTTGAATATCTATGCACACAGAGAACAGGCAAAACTAGAACATTTAAATACAAACCTTAAAACTGGAAAGAGGTTCTTAGTTTCAATTGTACCTCTTGCCCATCAGGGGACTTGAGAGGCTCCTTTCTGCTACTAAGGCAGAAAGGTGCAACAGAATCTAGTTACAGAATTTCTAAGAAAGAGGCTCTGAATATTTCCTTGCAAAATAGCATCAGACACTACCCAAAACTTGAAGGGAATTCTGTCAGTGTCTTGAAAGTCGTTGCAGGCAAAGCAGAGCATAATGCGGCAGGGCAGAGCAGACAAAAAGAAGTAAGGGGGCATGTGGCAAAAGCCTATTTATTGTTTGTCCGAATTACATGGCCCATTGATCACACAAATTCACCAATCAGAATGACACTTTGCCAAACCTGACCCTATTAGTCAGGAGCTTGCTTGCCTTAATTTGGGAAAAACACCTCTGGGCAAGTCTTGGACCCTCAAAGTGGGTGTCTCCAAGCCTTTCGTCTTCTCCCTGTGCTCTGCTTCCCCCTGCTCTGCAGAGGGAAGGGAACCATGGGGCCATGCCTGGGCAAGCCAGGACATGTATCTTCCACGACAGATGGAAAGTTTTCAGGAAGCTTCTAGGTTGTAACATTTAAGGGCTTTCCAACAGTAAAATTTTGCTATTAAGGCCAGGGAAAAAAAAACAAAATTCAAACCCACCCAAAATTTGACAAGAGGATGCCAGAGAAGGTGGGCTCAGTAAGTTCCCTCTGGGATATGAGAAACTGTCTTCCAGTTATCTTGAAAACATCAGCAGAACTTACCATATCAAAGCAGATTTTTAAGTTAGTCCTAAAGACTACATTTAAGCAATTAATGTCCTTTTTCCTCCCACAAATTTCTTAACATGACAGGCTCTATTTTATCTATTAAATTATTTGTTTATTAAAAGAGAAGGAAAGATGAAAAACAGCTACAGTAGGAAATCCTCCAGCCCACATAACTGTTTACAAAAATGTTGTAGTAAGTTTTCCATTCTCATGTGGAGCTGATGTTTCATGAAATAAGTCACACAACAGTTCTGTGACAGAGTGGTTTCAAGGCCACATTTTCTCCTCTTTTGTTTGGTATCAGAAGAAAAAGCTCCAGCATGTTGTCAGTCAGGTCAGTGACAAGACTATGTGCCAGTGACATCAAGCTAAACTCCACCACCACCAGCTTATTAACAGAGAGCGAGAGAAAACCAAACTGCAGACTGCAATACAACCTCCCTCATCATGTACACAGGGAAAACAAATATCATGTTCAACATCTACAGTTCAAAGAGGAAAGCATTAAGATGTTTGAAAACAAAACCAAACAACATAGCATAATGTAGTTAAAACATCTCTCTGTTAAGGACAGCAGAAATGAAGCTATAGAAGTACCTTGGTATCCACTAGTGCTGAAGACCAGTGCCAGGCTCTGCAATGCCTTTCCAATCTTCTGGTACTCCTTGGGTAGTGCTGAAAGTGGAAAAAAAGGATTGGGAAAAGAAGGAAATGGAAGCAAAAACCTACAAGGGTAAGTGAAACTACATCTGCTGCATTTCCAAAACTTGACAGAAGTAGATGTCAAAACCAACTAAGGTTTTGCATTTCCTCCAGTGAATTAACTGCATTCTTACTCCCTCCCCTGATACATACATTCCAAAACTGAAAAAAGCAACTGCAATCTGGATTCTTGAAAGCCACAAACAGTTGGGGAAACAGTCTGTGACTGCTATAAAAACAAAACAAAGTTAAAAAAAACCTACCTCACAAAAAAATCACCAAAAAGCCCCACTCACTGGACTCCAAACTTACTCCTCCTAGGCATACAGATTACTTTTTTCCCTTCCCCTCATAAGCAGACTACCTGCAGCAGGGAGGAAGTGCTGCTGTATACAAAGAACAGATATCATTAATACTTTAAGAGAGAAGATTATTATACAAACCTATACCATCTAAACTCTCCTCAAATCATGGCTTTTAAAGGCACTAGAAACCAAGATTATCTAAGAATAAAAACTAATGCTAGTATCTGAATAATAAAAGTGAGGTTTATAATCACTTTATTGAAAATGCATGGATGAATTGCTTCCTCACAATGAAGTCAATAAGCTGTGATTTATGAGTGCATTGGTTACTAACATTTCAAATACCACCACCCCAGAGGCCTAAAAAGCAATCTGAAAAGCAAAACTTACTTTTATAAGCTACTTTATACTAGCAGAGAAAACCCAAACCAATGTGCTATATATTTTCAAATATTTGTACTCAGAGGGTACCCTGTCCAGGTAAATAACAGGTTTTTCTGTTGTTCTAGCATCTCACTCTGATCTACAGGTTGGGAGGTGATCTGCTGGAAAGCAGCCCTGTGGAGAGGGACCTGGGAGTCCTGGTGGATACCAAGTTAACCATGGCACAGCAATGTGCCCTTGTGGCCAAGAAGACCAATGGGATGCTGGGGTGTATTAGGAGGATTGTGTCCAGCAGATCAAAGGAGGTTCTCCTCCCCCTCTACTCTGCCCTGGTGAGACCTCATCTTGAATACTGCATTCAGTTTTGGGCTCCCCAGTTTCAGAGGGACAAGGATCTGCTGGAGAGGGTCCAGAGGAGGACTACAAGGGTGATCAGGGGACAGGAGGGCATGGCTGATGAGGAGAGGCTGAGGGACCTGGGGCTGCTTAGTCTGGAGAAGACTTAGAGGGGATTTGATAAATGTTTGTAAGTATCTGAAGGCTGCCAGGAGTGGGGGGACAGGCTCTGCTCACTGCTCCCTGGGATAGGACAAGGAGCAATGGGTGTAAGTTGCAACAAAAGAGGTTCTGCCTCAACACAAGGGGGAACTTCTTTACTGTAAGGGTCTCAGAGCACTGGAACAGGCTCCCCAGGGAGGTCGTGGGGTCTCCTTCTCTGGAGACTTTCAAGGCCTGTCTGGATGTGTTCCTCTGTCATCTGTGTTAGATAGGATTGTCCTGCTCTAGCAGGGGGGTTGGACTTGATGATCTCTTTGGGTCCCTTCCAACCCCTAACATCCTGTGATCCTATGATTTTCACAGAAGAATCCCTTTGTGTGGTAAAAACACACCACATAACCTAAAACTACAAACATCATAAACTGGATGATTTTGTTGATCAAGTTCTAGCCCAGAAGTTATTTTTTTAATGAGAACTGGCATTTTGTATACACAATAGGTACCACTCAGAGTACTGGAGTTCTGTTATCTGTCATTAACTTGTTACTGAACCCTCAGTGGAAACTTCAGTGAAGAGCATATGGTGGGGAGGGTTTTTTTTTCACTTTAGTTTTAAAGACATTTCCACTATCAGTCACTTAAAATGGCTAAGCTGTCAGCCCATGGCTTGGATGGCAACACTCTGTGCTGGGTGAGGAACTGGCTGGAGGGCCGAGCCCAGAGAGTGGTGGTGAATGGTGCCACATCCAGCTGGCGGCTGTCACTAGTGGTGTCCCTCAGGGATCAGTGCTGGGCCCCATCCTCTTTAACATCTTCATAGATGATCTGGATGAGGGCATCGAGTCAGTCATCAGCAAGTT
>WAAF01008434.1:28321-46461 GCA_013400475.1 Tricholaema leucomelas
GAATGGGCTGCCCAGGGAGGTGGTGGAGTCGCCGTCCCTGGAGCTGTTCAAGGCAGGATTGGACGTGGCACTTGGTGCCATGGTCTAGCCTTGAGCTCTGTGGTAACGGCTTGGACTTGATGATCTGTGAGGTCTCTTCCAACCCTGATGATACTGTGAGACTGTGATACTGTGAAAATACAACAGAATTGAATGCATGATACTATTGCTCTGGATACTTCCAGTGAGGAGCTGAGACTAGAGCTGACAGGGAGTTTAAGAGGGAGGAGGCTACTGAAATTCTCCAGCTTTGAATGTCCCAATTTACCAGTTCCTTTTTCTATTCAGTCTATTTGGGAGGTTACAGGTTAAAAAATTTTAACACAATCATCAGTGAGTTACTGTGTTCATGCTAAGTAATAGTTGTATTACAAGAGTCATTTCATACCTGAAGCACTAAAGTTATGTGGTTAGGGAGATTTTAGCAGTGAACAAAACACTGAATTTCTGCTGTAAAGTACAAATCACAGCCCTTAACTGTAGTGGTTTTGATCACTGCTTCTGTGACTGCAAAGCAATGCCATTTTTCTGGTCTTATCTGAGGCAGCCTATTCCTTCCTTTACTTTCTGTTTTCCCCTCAGTACCATCTCCTAGTGAAGTGAGATACGTACAATGTTAGAGTTGTGTCCTGTGTTAGACTATTTTTGACTAGCTGGAGGGTCAGTGATGTGTAGAAGGAAGTCCTCCTATTCAAAAGTGGCAAAGTGTAAGCAATTTGAAGTTCACATCCAACAGACACTGAATTCTAATATAATCACTACCAGGAGAGAATAGGCCCCAGGTATTTTGGACTGCAGTGTTAGATTGGAAAGCAGTGAAGAGATAACTCAGGAGATGTATTGACTCCCATGTCAGGGGACAATGCTTTTTTGGCAGAAGTCAAAAAAAGGGTTAACAAAAAATAACCAAGGGAAGAAAAAGGTGGAAGAGGTTTGAGGAGATTTATGTGGTAGATCTTTGGTTGCCAGACACTACAGCCTGCCCTGAAGTGTTTCTTGTTATGATCCTCAGCTGTAGTACCTGCTTCCTTTCAATAGCTGCCTTGTGGTGGCCACAAACACTGAACACTGCTGTGGACTAGGAAATTAGAGCCCAGGCAGAGTCATAGAGACTTGGTGTGAAGTTCTGCAACCCTAAATATCTGTGGGAAGGAAGAGACAAGATAGGAGAAAAAGAAGTGGTCTAAAGATTGTTAGAATCAAGTTGCTTTTGCTTTTTTCAAAACTTAATTTCATCTTTAAATCACTCCTCCTGGCATGCAAGAATCCTAAGTAAGGGGTTAATAAAATGCACTAATTTCTCATTTCAAATGTCACTAAAATGTAGATAACTGACAAATAGGTGAGACCAGGTCCAATGAGGGCTTTAAATTGATTACTAAAATTATTTCCTATTTTTAAACCTATGGCAGGAACTAGGTATTTCTGTTAGGACACAAAGAACAAAAACCAAAGAGACCCCCAAAACCCGACAAAACCAAAACCACAAAGAACTTGCACAATTTATACTCTCAGCCACTGAAAGGAGTCAGAATTCCTTATGCTTCTCATTATTCCCTTGAGTTCTAAGATGTGCCTTGAACTATAAACAATAGAAAATAGTTACAACTCCTCCCCAACAACCACAGAGGAAAAATTAACACAGAAATGACTGCGGAGTTCAGAAGGGACACTTACGCCCTGTACACCTTTTCCAGTGCTCTTGGCCAACTGTGAGCAGCTCTCTAACTCCATCATCCATTGCTTTGGTGAACCTACCCACTGCATCACATTTCTGTTCTCTGTGGCATTTGGAAAAAGCAAAGACAAAGAGCAGGTTAACAGATGCATTAAAGCAGGTTAACAGATGCATTAAAGCAGGTTAACAGATGCATTACAGTAACTTAAACACAATACTGAAATGTTTAGTAGCTTCAACAAGATTTAAACAAACGAAACCCAAAACCAACAAAAAGGCATATAGAAATAAATTAATTCCTTGGAACCTTTGTCATTCCACTAAGTTGGAATTTCCTCTTACAGATACAGGCACTTTTCACTGTTTTCCCCCCTCTCTATTATGTGGTACTTGACTATCATTCTGACTACAGTTAATTAGTTAATGACCTTCCAAAAAAAGCTATTAGCTAAATATCCTCAATGAGATCAAATAACAACAGAAGAGCAAATACTCATGTGAGGAAAATGCATCCCTAGAGCACTTAACATAAATAGAACAACTTCACATTGACAGGAAATGTTAGAGTAACAAAAGCAGCAAAATTCATATAACAATGAACAAGTATAAAAGAAAATAATTGTTCCAGAAGTCTCAAATAGGTGAATAAAAACTAACAGAGCAGTTCTTTCAGGTAAACAGGTTTGTGTAATTTTATATTATGCTGGCAATACTATGGAGTTCTGTAGTATTAGAGAGAAAAAGAATCAGTGATACTCAGAATTCTAAATTATCATGTGCCTTTTTACCTCTCTTTAAGCACATTTTTATGCAGTTACCAAAGCTTGCCAGTAAAACAGCACTGCATACACAGTGATGTTCTGTAAACCATATGAAGGAATTTTCAACGAGAATTAGTCAAACTATCAGATTTTACAAAGGCTCTCAGACAATGCCTGTATGAGCGACCTGTTCTAGTGGGAGGTGTCCATGCCTATGGCAGGGGGGTTGGAACTAGATGATCTTTGAGGTCCCTTCCAACCTAAACCATTCTATGATTCTATGAAACAGCTCTCACAGCAAGGCTGTGAGAGTGACTCCCCAGAGGCTCTGGGTGTGGCCCAATTGCCTAGAGGCTTCCACTTTCTCACTGGAACCTCTTTCCTCAGCTGGAAATCCTACCCAAAGAGTTACCCCCACAGAAACAGAAACAAGGCTTTCCAAAGAAGCCTTTGTTTTATTCCCATTTTCCCAGTGTCAAACCATATTAATTTTCCATACATCACTTAAAAGTAAATACAGTTTGAAAGCTTCATGTTCAAAGTGTAAGTGACCTAAAAATATTCATCTTTCTTACTAGTACAGAACTGCTACCACAGGTATTGGATAGATCTTAATATGCACTGCACCACTTGGATAAAGCCTATCCTGGGATATTTCCAGGTGTAGGTACACTACTGCTTGCTAGTACAAGCACCTCTATCTTACCATTTATCCACCTGAAACATTATCCCAGTTTTTATGTTCCACATCAGCCTGGCAAGCATATAAAGCACACTCTCTACCTTTTGAGAAAAACATACCTGGTGGAGTGGAAGAAAGGCTACAGAATAAATCCAATCTTTCACTCTATGAAACCCAAAGGTCTACCATCAAAAGAACTACACCTCAAAGTGTGTGTATACATAACATACACATATATAATGAATACCCATTTTCACTTCCAGAAGGATAACTCAAAACTGTAGTAAATAGTAAATCACTTTAAATGCAAACTGATCACTTGTCAGTTGTCAGCTTTAAGAGTTTTCCAGGTATTCCAATTAGACTCATACTGAGTGCACATCATATACAGGTATTTCACAGAAACATGGTTTTTCCTTAATGGTCCACTTACAGCTATCCTAAGCTACCTGTAAGCCTGGCATACTTTGGAACTCCTCAGGTTTGAAGGATTAAAGATTGAAATATACTTCCACAGCAATATAAACCTCTGTGGGATCTGCCAATATTCTATCATGTCAACCAGTTTTACAGAAACCTTTCCAGGAACAGTATTGTGCCACTGAAGCCACAGACCTTATGTGGAGATCCTTCAAAATTTGGAGGAGTTGATATTAGAAACTGCTATCCAAGCAGTATTTCCTCTCTGCCTTTATGAATACTTCTTCAAACCCATGAATATAGGTACATTTTTACTACTCTACATTAGCTCAGTATCTGTTGTATAACCAGATGTATAGTATCCATACAAAAAGAAAACACCTTACATTTCTACCATGTCCAAGTCAGGAGCTTCTGGTTCCATTGTAGAAAAGATCAGGACTCCTACAGTTTCATCTTTTTCTGCCTTCCGCTTTCCAGTTTTCCATTCCTTGATGGGGGGAGGCAAAACAAAAGAACAACTGTGCTAGTTTGAGCTAGCTAGAATGTTTTGGTGAGAAGAACTAGATTACAGGCTGTGAAAGGGAAACAATGGTGATGTCTACTTCACTCATAGGCTTACTGAGAGATACAAGAAGAATCAAAGCATAGATAAGGGAGTTGCACTTCTGCCTGTGAGCTCTGAGCGGCATTTCTCTCTCTAGCCTCTCTGCCATCTCTCTGATTAATCCACTTTGCTTCCTAACCCCCTGGCCGAACCTCCATTCTTCCTTGGGACTGGGGTAAGGTTGAGAGGGGTAGGGGGAAGGTGAGGGGTGGTTGAGAGCCCCTCCTGGGGACTCAGGTTTCTGGGAGGGGAGTTGTGTTTCTGTATTCCCTTTTCCCTTGTATATTTCTGTCTATAACTGTATATACTGTAAATATCTGCTTGTAAATTGTGCCAGCTGTAAATATAAGCTTCATTCAAATTTCCAGAGCCGGCTGAGTCTAGTCTGGGTGATTTCTAAAGTGTGGGGGGGCAGGGAACACCCAAACTGCCACAACAACACACAAATTTGGACCACTGAGGTGTACAAGGGCACATACTTAAGCAGTGAATGAAACGTCTAGAAGTTAATCAGCAAATCACTCATAAGCATAACTTTTAAAATAATAGTTTCAGTGGGGCCAAGGGTTTGCCCCTTTTCTCTTGGTGCACCTTCTTTTCTAGGTTCTGGGGTCAACAGACCCTTCTTGTGTAGTTCTGAAATACAGTGCAAGAGCAATTATAATTAGCACCATCACATGTGCAAAAACAGCTGAAATCAGAGGCTGCTCCAGAAGATCATGAGACTATTATGCAATTGCCACACTCAAATTTTAGTGGCAATAGATGAAATGGTTGAAAATGTCACATGTATTACAACATCTGTTCTGTTTATGTCTGTCCCTGAGTTACACATGAAGAACTGCTGACGACCTAGCACATCCATACAACTGTCTACTGGCCATCCAAAGGGTGTTACTAGACAGCTTACTGCCCATCCAGTAGCACTCAAACTGCTGCTTACTATGCTACTGCTGCTATGTTATTCAGCCTGTACTTACAGCATCACAGAAAAATTCTGGTTGAAAGTGACTTCAAGAGGTATGTAGTCCAACCTACTCAAATATGGTTACTCAGGGCTTTATCCAGTCTGGTCTTAAAAACCTCCAGGGATCATTTTTTTTTTTTCATGAAAATCTATGTCTATTTAGAAGATCATTCTGAAGAGAAAGCAGCAGTTTTCCTTCTTATTTAGTTATCAGAAGATCACAGAATCATAGAATCTGATGGAGAACACACACTGTCCTTACAAGATTGTCAACAAAGCTACTTTAAAGAGCACATTTCTGTAGGAAGAGTCTACAGCACATCAAACAACCTGTGCTGACTTGAGGCTAATTGGAATATTTTACTGAGAGAAATTAAATCCTTAGCTGTGAGAAGAAGAAAAAACAAACAACAGCGACCTACATCACTCATTCTTCTGCTTAGAGAAGCAAGTAGTCAAGATATAACACAGGTTTCTCACACACTTCTCAGGTCTCACTTGTTCTCCTTCTCTCTGGCAGTCTGTATTGGTTGCATCTCCCTTAACTCTTTAATTCGACCTAACCCTTTTTTTCCTCTAACCTTCTTGTCCTTTTTTTTGACATCTCATCTCAGATCTCTCCAGATTTATGACGTAAGATATACAGGGATTGATCTGGTTATTTCTGAAGGAAGGGAAAAAGGGGGAAGGGAGGGAGAAGGTTTGGATTGGGAGCCTCCTTGCAGTCTGACTTTTGGGAGGGACTGTGTGTTTCTGCATTACTTTTAACTTGTATATAACTGTACATATTTGTGTATATTGTGTATATACATGCTTGTACATTGTGCTAAGCTGTAAACATAGCTTCCTTAACATCCAGCTGACTGAGTCTAGTCTGGTGAATTTTGGAGGCAGGGGAGGGCAGGGCAGGGGAAGGATAACTCCCAAACCATCACACAAGCCTATGCCTTGTTTTGACCTGTCAGTGCAGTTTTCAGCTCATCACTACTGCCCACAAGAGGGCAGACAAAGGAGAAGACTACCAAGCTGAACTCAGTCTGTGTCATTTCCTACCTTCTCATCTCGGAAATTGAGAAACTGCTGGAAAACTTCACTTTCTGAGACAACAGGGTGGCGACACATCCTTGTCATCCAAGCCTGCAGTCTCTCCATACGCATTTTGATGAACTCTTCTTCAAAGCGGCCTAGCACACATTGAACAGTAATTGTTACATTTCTATTCTAGCACCCTCAGCTCCTTTTTCTTTTATATAAAACCAGAACCTGTAATTCATCTGGTGAGTTATTCACCATTTAACAACTAAACACTTACAAGAAGAAAACTCTAGGCTGACCAATCAGAAGAACCTTATATCACAGTATACTGGTTACTGCTCAGGGTACTGACCAGGAATATGTTTGTATAAAGACAGCAAAAAAATAAGATAGCCTAATACTTGTGCTAGTTTAAAGCTAGCTAGAATGTGTTGGTGAGAAGAACTAGATTATAGGCTGTGAAAGGAAAACAAGGGTGATGTCTACTTCCCTCATTGGCTTGCTGAGATGTATAAAAATACAAGTCAAAACATAGATAAGACACTTGGCACTTCTCTCGCTTGGGCTGCTGCTGGGGAACTGGCTGGGCTGCATCTTACTCTCTAACCTCACCCTCCATTTGGGACTAATCCACTTTGCTTCCTAACCCCCTGGCCGAACCTCCATTCTTCCTTGGGAGTGGGGTAATGTTGAGAGGGGTAGGGGGAAGGTGAAGGGATGGTTGGGAGCCCCTCCTGGGGACTCAGGTTTCTGTATTACCTTTTACCTTGTATATTTCTGTCTATAACTGTGTGTACTGTAAATATCTGCTTGTACATTGTGCTAGCTGTAAATATAAGCTTCATTCATATTTCCAGAGCTGGCTGAGTCTAATCTGGGTGATTTCTAAAAGTGTGGGGGGGTGGAGAACACCCAAACCACCACATCCTTTTATTTTGGCACCCAGATGGAAAAATGAGGTATTCAAATGACGCAGGACAGAAGCCAGGCACATACTCAGAACGTAGTCATTTTACTGATACAGTCCAGTGAAGACCTGGTCAACGCAAGGCTCAAAAATGTTGGAGAAAAAGGAATGATTTATTTTCCAAGTTTTCCTATACTGTCTAACCAAGCATTTGGACTGCTCACACACTAGTAGCACATTAAAAAACCTAGTACCTCCCATAAACTTATTTCTAGATAGGTACATGTCCCAGGAAAAAACAATCAAAAGCTATCAATATAGCCTATGTACAAACCACTTAGAATACCTACTTGTCAGACAGTTTTGAGTAGTTAAGAGATTTTTAACATCATTTACCTAAGTAAGTTGTTTGGTTTTTTTTTTTTTTCAAATGAGCACTGCATCATCAGTGTGTGCTTACAAGAACCTTTTGATTTTAGCACAAATTGTCTTAAAAGGATCTTCTCTCAATTAAGAAAAAAATGCAGGATGTCTGATTTCTGAAGTAAACAGCAAACAGGATGTCTTCAGCACTCCACTCTTCTAATGGCCATAGAAGTGCAGATGACAAACCTTTAGTACTCTTTTGATATGAATCTACTATATCGTTACTACAACGAAAGTTTCCCACAGGGTTGATATCTCTGTATTGATTTTTGGTTTGTTGTGGGTTTTTTTTTGGTGCTGGTGTGTTTTGTTTTGGTTTTATGTAGTTGGTTTGTTAGTTTTGTGGGCATTTTTTTTTTTTGTTTGGTTGGTTTTGTTTGGGGTTTTTTTTGTGTTTTTTTTTTTTTCTTATTGACATAAATCAACTACCATGAAAGACATTATATACCCTGCAGTAATACCTTGCTCCACTCTTAATCTATGCTGAAATCTCCACTGCATTTCCACCAGCATAAGGAATGCAAGGCAACAAGAACAGTAACATCTGGAAGTCCTAATCACGAGGCACATGACCACCAGCAAATCACAATCCTGAGCAGTGTCTATTTGCAGAGTCTTACTTTGCAAAGACTAAGTGGACAGAAATAATCTCTTGGAGAGTCTTCAGAAATAAGCCTCCTATAGACAATGAACTAGAAGTACTACTTTCTTTCAATCTCCCACAATGTTTCAAAAAACAAAGACAAGAGGCATTTTTTTTCTTCATGAGACAAGTTACCTTCTCCCATAGACCTCAGAAGACTGAAAACCACGGGCAAGGGTTAACTGCAATGCCAAACTCTTGAGTTGTTTAAAAATTCATTTACAATAAAATCTAGAGACTGGAGTCTGATGGATCAGGTCTTCTGACTTCCTTTACTCCACAGGCATGTGTTTAAGCAAAAATACTGGTGAATTCTAAACAAGAGGCTAAGGGGAGGGGAAGGGAAGAAGTCACTTCCTCACTTTTCAGTCTCCTCGGCATTTATCCCAGCATCTGCATCAATGCTTAGCTTTCTTCAGACACAGCAGAGCTGATGCATTTTCAGTGATGCCCACAGCCTCATGGTTGGCTCCATGTCAGCTTTTCTATGTTTGGTTTTGGCTGGCTGTCTTAAAGGCTGTTTAAAAATCTTACTAGAAAACACACATGTGGAAACAGGCAACAGTAATGCATTTTCCTCCTATACAGGTGTCCAGTTCTTTTGTTCACATGCACTCCAGCACACACTTGTAGAAAGGATGCCAGTGACTACTGAAAATGCACAGCCACTCAGTTGGAATGACCAAACTCTCAAGCACTGAAAGGGTCCAATCCCATATTTGGAAGATGGAGCACAAGACTTCCATAGACTTCACTTTAGTCAAGCTGAACTGACACCAGACCAGAGCAAAATATTATACAAATTAAAGATGCCTTCAAGTGTAGACCAACAACAGGAGAAACAGCTGCAACATTTTACTTGTGAGCAAAGACCCAGTTTATCAGGGGACACTCTCTTTCCTCTGGGTGCTTTGCTTCAAAGTTCCTACAACACACTTACATTCCAGTGCTAAAAAAAACAAATAATCATTACACACAAAACACCCTCAAAACCATTTCAGACAAGCAGCAAATACAGAGCATATGTATTATCTCTTTGATAATTGAGTAGTCCCTGCAGTAGTAACTATGTTTTTTTTTTCAGTTGGTTGGATTGTTTGAGGTTTTTGGTTGTTTTGGGGGCTTTTTTTTTTTTTCCCATCACTGGGACTAGCTAAATAAACTTGAATTCTGAAGTTATGCTCCTAGTGCTCATATTTTATTATCAACAGACCATCACAATTCATCATAAATTCTGAATGGTGGGTGAAAGGTTGGAGGGTTTTTTTGGTACTTCTTTTTAAAACAGCCAGAAAAACAAAAAGTCAGAAATAACCCAACTTTGTAAAAAGAAATCTCCTTATTTCCCATCTCCTGAATACATAACTGAAAAATAATTACCTGTTACTTGCTTGTCTGGAAGAGATGGGATTGGAATGGCTAATCCAAACTTAACCAGGAGACGCTCATACAACCAGTCAAAGTGCTTGTATCTGTGGTTGACAGATCGATTAGTGTTCTGTAAGAGAAACACAGCTTTGAATTTTCAGAGGCATTCTCAGCAACACAAAATGAGTGTGACCAGAATAGTAAATATGTGGAATGTAAATAAAATCGATGATTTAGATCTTTAAATCTATAATTACAGAAGAACCTGCAATCACAGAATGTCAGGGGCTAGAAGTGACCTTGAAAGCTCATCCAGTCCAACGCCCTTGCCAGAGCAGAATCACTTAGACCAGATCACACAGGAACATGTCCAGGCAGGTTCTATATATCTCCAGAGAGGGAGACTCCACAATGCCCCTGGGCAGCCTGTTGCAGTGTTCTGTCACCCTCACAGGGAAAAAATTCCTCCTCATGTTTACATGACACTTCCTCTGCCTCAGCTTCCACCCATTGCCCCTTGTCCTGTCATTGGGCATCACTGAACAGAGCCCGGCTCCAGACTCCCGGCACTCAACCTTTACATATTTATAAACATTGATGAGGTCACCTCTCAGTCTCCTCTTCTCCAAACTAAAGAGCCCCAGCTCCCTCAGGCTCTCCTCATAAGAGAGATGTCCCCTTCCTTCAGTCATTTCTGTATCTCTGTGCTGGACTCTCTCAAGCAGCTCTATGTCCCTCTTGAACTGGGGGGGGCAGAACTGGGCATGATGCTAGAACAAACTAACTCTTTAGGGGAAACATGTGACAATTACCATTTACAAGCCTGTCACCAAGCCATTACACCACCAATACTACAAACTGTATTATTTATACAAATGACCCAATATTTGCAAAGGAAAAGATCCTGTTTCAAAAACACTTACAGTGCAGGTCAGCTGATACTCAATGTAGCTCTTGAGACCATACATTTTGGAACCTTTTTTGGGATCTGCCACCACACAGTCAAATGTAGAGGTAGGATAAACCCACATTGGGCCATAATCACCAATCTGTAAAAAATTGCAAATGCTATCTTTAAATACATCTTGTAGTACCAGCTGCAAACATGGAGACAAATCTTTCTCTCTTCACTTGAAAGTTTCCATTGATTTCACTGACAGCTTGTTAGTCAGGAAACAAAAGAGGTTTCTTGCAATCAGGTACTATTGACCACAGTTGTGTTTATCTTACTGTAGATTTAATTTCCCCACCCCCCCCAATAGTGGTGAATTGTAGAGATTGGTTCAACCACATTTCACTAGAGCAGCATATATCTAGGAAAGTTTGTTTTTTTCAGATGAGAAGATGACCTGACCATGACTGAATACTGCAAACCTTTATGAATGTCACTTCTACATGTTAGATAACTTCCAGGATAGCTAATAGACAGTGCAACACACTTGCTCTGCCTCCAAACCCCCAAAATGTTTGTTTTCAAGTAATGCAGATTCAGATTTTAAAAACCTGAAAATAAGTTTTTTTTTTTTAAAAATCAGAACCCTTAAAGTTAAGAAGTTAAAACTTGGCCCCAAAAAAATCCCTCAAAGGTATGAATCTGAAATGGATGCTACCACAACTTCAGAATACTTCAATGGTACACAGTTTTATTATGACATTTCTATGTTCAGTGCCATCTTCTTCTGACCCAAATACATACAGCAACCCTGAAGCTAAAAGTAAATGGGAGGAAAATGGCAAGGTGGGAAGGGTTCAAATCAAAACTAACAATCATAAAACCAAAACCACAACTCAAACCAAACAACCAAACAAAAAACCCCCATACAAAACCAAACAAACCACCAAACCCCAACCCAAAACCCCCAGTAAAACCAAAATACTCCAACCCCAAAATAAACCACACCACCCATACCTAAAACCCACACATATCCCCAGCTTACAATTATGGGAATTTTTTCTTTGGGTTTTGCTAGCTGCTTTGCCAAGAGATACTGTTCCATTCCAGGTTTTGCAAATCCAGGAAATCTAACAATAAAACAAAGTGATGAGTTTATTCTGTAGTTGCCTGCCTTTGACATATGCAGACTTACCTACCATTGTAGGCTCAAGTAGTAGAAAGAATGAATGTGAATTACTTAAGAAGAAATGTACCCTGAAAAACCAAAAAAGTTTGAGCAAGTGATCTCCAGCACACACAGGACTTCCAAAAAGTAAATGGTGGTTCTCTTTCTAATTAGGAAGATACTTAGCTTTACAAGTAGAATCATAGAATCAACCAGGTTGGAAGAGACCTCCAAGATCATTCAGTCCAACCTAGCACCCAGCCCTAAACAGTCAACTAGACCATGGCACTAAGTGCCTCTTCCAGTCTTTTCTTGAACACCTCCAGGGACAGTGACTCCACCACCTCCCTGGGCAGCCCATTCCAATGCCAATCACTCTCTCTGGCAACAGCTTCCTCCTAACATCCAGCCTATACTTCCCCCAGCACAACTTGAGACTGTGTCTCCTTGTTCTGTTGCTGTTTGCCTGGGAGAAGAAACCAACCCCACCTGGCTACAATCAGGTAGTTGTAGACAGCAATGAGGTCTGCCCTGAGCCTCCTCTTCTCCAGGCTAAACAACCCCAGCTCCCTCAGCTTCTCCTCACAGGGTATAGGAGTAGTAAAATAGGACTTCCTTCAGACAAATAATGCTATTAAGGTATAGTTATGCTGGTTACACTAAACAGGCTTGTAACAAGTAGATGCCTCATGACACAAAGTTACAGTTGCAAAATTGGACAAAGCTTCCACTGAAAAGCTAAATCAATTGTTTCTGCATGACCAGTTGTTAATTTTAGCTACTTGCCCAAGGAGACCATTATTTTATAATCCTTTTCCACTCTGCTTTCATCTGTTTAAAGATTACTACACAGTAGCTTCTCACAGTAAGAGTAGTTTTAGAATAACCAAACATGAAGTTGCAACATGAGATAATGCTGGCATAACCGTGACAAAGCTTTATGCTATTGTGAGATCATCTAAAAAGAACGAAAGATAAATAAAATGAAGCAATATTTGTGGGTCAAGAATAAGCTTGGGTGATGCACAAACACAGGAGTGCAGAACTTTACTCCACTGCTCCTAGCAACCCAAACAGTCCAAGAACTCTACGGCAACATAGACTGATAGGTTGGACTGGATGATCTTGGAGGTCTCTTCCAACCTGGTTGATTCTATGAACATGACTGATCAGTCTTGTATGGACAAGTCCTCTGCCACCTTTTATTTTCCCACACAGTGTTAAAAGACAGCTAAATTTTAAAGACCAAAAGGTCTAGAAGTTCAGACTCCAAAAAAGCATCATTTGCCAGTATAATACCTCCAGAAATCAGGCTTTCACAGATCTGATCACACAGCAAAAACGATGATCTACAAATCCATCGAATTTGTACTTGGAACCTGTAGTATTTACATTGACTGTCCATGTACTTATACAGCTTGACAATTTTCAATTCCCTTCAATATCTACACATTTCCCCTGCATTTTCCATTACTTGTTAAGTGGTAACTTCATAGCAGCTGCACGTGAATTTCCACGCTGGACCCCACCGGCCTCTGACGCCTCAGTCTCCTTATAACCAAGATACGATGGTGAAGCTGATTTTGGATCATCCCAGTCATCATCCCAATCATCGTCATCAGCAGCTGCTGAAGTACAGGAGGATGTAGGGAAAGAAGGAAGTTAAATACTTTTTCCTTTGAACAGCAGAAGCAGCTATCTCAGTACTCATATGCAAGCCACACTGTAAGTGTATTAAGAGCTAGTTCAGCCTTCTGCCTCATGATCTCTCTTCAAACAGTACCATCCAATCAAACCTAAGCTAGAATTCCACTGAGGGAGAGTCGTGTGGTGGGTTGAAATTACCCCCCCAATAAATTTACCAGAGAAAATAAAGAGGAGATGCTGATATGTTAAGATGAATTCCATACTCATTCTCCACATTAGCATTCCCCTGTTGAGTTCTCTTAATTCAGGCCTTTACTACAAAAAAAGATAGACAGTCATTTCCTATAAGTAAGGATCTTAGAGACTACTTCTTCACAGGCCTGAGGGCACAAAGGATGCTTAAATTCCAGTTATGTAACCTGAACAATACACCTGAGAGTAGAACAGGTGTGCACAACATTTTGGCTTGCCAGATGTCCATACAATTTTGAGGTGTCTGTTATTGTGGATTTGAGTTCTCTTTTTAAAGGTCTTATTATTTTAGTGTCCAGTTTACACACATGGCAACATGCTACTAGGAAACTGGTTTTGGTTTGTTTTTTTCAAAGCCACAGTCTATAGCTACAAAAGATTAAGCAATTCTTCCCTCTACCATCCACCTCCTTTAAGGTGTTCAAAACCAGGAGCACTACTAACATACCTGGTCCTTGATATGCCTGAGGGTGACCAAATGCTGCTGCTGTCTCCCAGTTACTTGAAGCACTGTTTCTCTGGCCAGATGCACTTTCAGCTTTCGACGTCCAGTTGTCAGTGTTCCCATTATCCCAGTTCCCAGGCTTTCCAACATTCCAGCTGGACCAAGGATCACTGGCATTGTTTGGCTACATTACATAAAGGTAAAAGTAAACCAAAAAAAAAGCTGAAGAAATGAGTAACAATCACATACTTTCTTCTTCAAATCCTCACTGTCTTCCATACAGGCTAAGAGTTTGCATTCAGCATGTTACTAGTTCAATTCAGAAGCAGCTGCCAAATCTTACAGTCCCAGTTACACAGTTCTTGAATGGATCTATAAAAACTTATCAGCTTTCCAGCAATGTGACACCAATACATACTAATAAGAATGTTACATCTCCTCAGGGAAATTAAACTACTTGTTCCAACACTGTTAGGAAGCACTCTTACCTGTAGTAATAATTTTACACCAGCACCATAAGCATGGTGCATGTAAACTATTAATTACATAAAGTCATAGACTAATTAGCACATTTAAAAATGGAACTAAAAAAAAAATATCAAGGATTAGGTTTTCCCACATATTTATTTTATCAAAGATTAACAGCTTCACTACAAGCAAATCATAAATTGCTCATCTACACCATCACCAGCAGTGTGAAGTAGGGAATAATAGCCAGCAACCTGCTCAGCTTCTCTGGAAGCTCTTAATTAATTCACATCAAAGACAAGGGAAGGAAATAAACATCTGCCAGGGAACAGTCTGGCATTTCCCTGTAGACCTACTCTCTCAGCAGAAGCTTCTAGTGAAGGTAACACACACACATCCCCCCTTCTGCTGCTGCTGCTACGGAGGTGGAAACTTCAGTGAGAGTACAGAACAGACATCTCTCTAACTACTGCATCAATTTGTCAAGTTTGCTTGACAGTAAATTGAATTAATGGCTGAACATCCTGCTCAGCAACTTGATTTTAAACACTACTTTTTCAAAAGCACTGACTAGTTAAGCGCAGTCAACTCCAGACACTTAGCACAGAGATTAGCTGACAGAAAGAAAAAAAACCCACACAAATCAAAACCCACACACCAAAGTTTAGAAGGAAGGAGGAGGGGAAAAGGAAGGAAAGCAAACAAACCCTATGAATCTTGTCTTCTTCAGCAAAAGGAGAAACAGTTTTGTACAAGAAGTCTCAAAACCTACAGAAGCCAGTGCATGATTTTTATCGTGAAGCAGCATATCAAAGGTTTGCCTAATATGAATTAATTGCTACTAGCCTATAGCATTGACACGAATCTTAGAACATTGGACAGCACAGAAAGTTCAACAAAACTCTCACATTGTTCTCTGAAAGAACATGAATGTTTGTTTCTTACACAAAACCAATTGTGCTAGGTTGAAGCAGGCTAGAATGTTTTGGTGAGAAGAACTAGATTACAGGCTGTGAAAGGGAAACAAGGGTGATGTCTACTTCACTCATAGGCTTACTGGGGAGCTCCAAGCTGCATCTCTCTCTCTAACCTCACCCTCTGTTTTTCAGACTAATCCACTTTGCTTCCTACCCCCCTGGCTGAACCTCCATTCTTCCTTGGGACTGGGGTAAGGTTGAGAGGGGTAGGGGGAAGGTGAAGGGGCAGTTGGGAGCTCCTCCTGAGGACTCAGGTTTCTGGGAGGGGAGTTGTGTTTCTGTATTACATTTTCCTTTGTATATTTCTGTCTATAACTGTATATACTGTAAATATCTGCTTGTATATTGTGCTAAGCTGTAAATATAACCTTCATTCAATTTCCAGAGCCGGCTGAGTCTAGTCTGGGTGACTTCCAAAGTGTGGGGGGTATGAGTACAAACCATCACACCAATTCACTACAATTCTCTCATTTCAGCTTTGACACACTAATTCAGAACAAGAACTCTCACTTTAGTTTTTCCTAAAGTAACCTGAAAGTCAGATTTCAGACACTATCAAGACTCAAAAATGCTTTGGATCTACGTTGTTGATAACATATATCATCTATTCCCAGAATCTGGAAATTAAGACCCAGGTGCCAAGCCAGGGAGAAATTGCCATTCAGAAGACTTGCTAAAGTTAGTGGGTCTCTAGGAATTAGCAGCACAAGACAGATTATGTGGATAGCTTAGAGGGACTTTTTGTTTAAATGATGAATCTGACTCAAGAACAGTACTTCCTAGTCATAGACTCATAGAATGGCAGGGGTTGGAAGGGACCTCTGGAAGTCGAGTCCACATCCCCTGCCAAAGCAGGATCACCTAGGGCAGGTCACACAGGACTGCACCCAGACAGGTCTTGAAGCTTCTAGAGAAAGGAGATTCCACAAGCTCTCCAGGCAGCCTGTTCCAGTGCTCCATCACCCTTACAGTGTGCAAGTTTTTACTCACATTGAAGTGGATCTTCCTTGTGTTCCTGTTTGTATTTGCTGCCCCTCGTCCTATCAGTATCACTGTCTACTGAATTCTTGGACAGCTGACACAGGGTGCTACTCACAGAAACTACAAACAAGTTGCTGGTAGCTTTTCAGGTACCAGCCTGCTCTTCCTAAGATATTTACCTGAGATGACTTCATATAGAGATAAAAAACCCACACATGCCATCAGCCAGAGTTTATCATCTTTGGTGAAGGAACAGAGCTACACTGGGCCCCAACCACATGGGAAAGCAAGCCTGCTCCTAACGTAACTTCAAGCAAAGAATAGTTTGCATAATATACATTTGCATATACTTCTGCAATATATATTTTGATCACTGGAAAATGAAAGCCCACAAGTGGGATGATTGCCAAAAGACTGAGCAAAGTTTTCCTTTTCTCTGTAGTTCATGTGAAATCTGGTACATGAGTAGGTGGCAAAGAAACCTTAAAATCTGCTGCAAAACAAGAGGGAGGCAATAATATTGACACTGGGTAGACTACGAGCGAGTAACCATCAAGAGCAACCATCACTAAACTTGCAGACAGCTGCTGTTAGACACCGACTGCTGTGCAAGAGGAAATGGAATATTTAAACTGCCCTTTTGCATGTTTTATCTTTATGTACCTGTATGGAAGCACTACTCAAATCAGAACATTTTACATCACAGTATCACCAAGGCTGGAGGAGACCTCGTAGATCATCAACTCCAACCCGTTACCACAGAGCTCAAGGCTAGACCATGGCACCAAGTGCCACATCCAATCCTGCCTTGAACAGCTCCAGGGACGGCGACTCCACCACCTCCCTGGGCAGCCAATTCCAGTAGCCAATCCTCATCCTCAGCGTCCCCTCACACCACGTAGGACCAAGTAAAGGCACAGCATTTATTAAGAGAGGACTCTGAGCTCCAGTTCTATGGATCTCAGCAGCTGACAATTTCCATACAAAAAGCTTTTTGTGTGGCATAGCTCTGGCTGAATAAACTCTAATTAAGGCAGCATGATTAAATGACAGATTCTTACACCTTTAGTTTTCTTAACTGAAAGGGATAATCTTCTGATCTCTCTTTAGTCAGCACAAAAGGATGAAGAGCCATTGCAAGAAGCTGTTAGTCAATGTAACCTCATATAAGCAATCTCAAATGTAAATACATAGAAAGATCACATCAAGCATATTTAAGAGACTAATCGACCTTTAAATGAAACATTGCACCTCTGTGATCCTCAAGGTAACATCGAACAAGTCCATTGATGATCTGGACGAGAGGATTGAGTCCATCATCAGTAAGTTTGCAAATGACACCAAGCTAGGAGCAGGTGTCGATCTGTTGGAAGGTAGGAGAGCCCTGCAGAGGGACCTAGAGAGGCTGGATGGGTGGGCAGAAGCCAATGGGATGAGATTTATCAAGGCCAAGTGCAGGGTTCTACACTTGGGCCACAACAACCCCAAGCAAGGCTACAGGCTGGAGAGCAGCCAGGCAGAAAAGGACCTGGGGGTACTGGTAGATAGTAGCTGAAGATGAGCCAGCAGTGTGCCCAGGTGGCCAAGAGAGCCAATGGCATCCGGGCCTGTATCAGGAACAGTGTGGTCAGTAGGACAAAGGAGGTTATTCTTCCCCTGTATTTAACACTGGTCAGGCCACACCTTGAGTACTGTGTCCAGTTCTGGGCTCCTCAATTCAAGAGAGATGTTAAGGTGCTGGAATGTGTCCAAAGAAGGGTAACAAAGCTGGTGAAGG
>WAAF01008434.1:46482-101190 GCA_013400475.1 Tricholaema leucomelas
GTTCAAGCAAAGCCTGGATGAGGCACTTAGTGCCATGGTCTAGTTGAGTGGATAGGGCTGGGTGCTAGGTTGGACTGGATGATCTTGGAGGTCTCTTCCAACCTGCTGATTCTATGACTCTACTGAGAATCAGCTCCTTAAAGGCAGATAATTTTCCCCTTTGTAGACTGTTATGGACTTGCTCACTCCTACTGTTCTAGGAGGAAAAACTACCACAAAAAGACTAGCTGGGGAACACAGAGGGAACATCATTGAATATTTTGTCTCCCATTAAGAGCAGATTAAACTCACTGTAGAAACAGATCATTACTGGTGGGGGGGCTGGAAAAGGCAAGTAGTCTAGTATGTTCTTAAATTGCTAACTATAGTTGAATGAGAAAAAAGTTCCATCACCAAAGGAAAATCCTCAGTTTAGGAGTTGGAATGTCAGATTCTTCACCAAATGAATAATGAATTAAATAGGAAGAAGTGACATGTTTGTTTTTTAACAGAGTATCTGAAGTTATAGAGAGTAAAACTAAGCTAAGTCACTGTTGGGGGAGGAGGAGAAATCTTAGCCAAATAGTTGTGCCTAGCAGATTCCTTCCTTGCATTAATTGATACTCTTGGTGAATGAATAGACCTATTTATTCCTAAGCAACAAAAGCCAAACCAAATACAGTGTTCAGATGTTAAAACTAAGTTGAGCACTTAAAAAGATCAGGTAACTGCCTTCAAAAACACTGACCTACAACTGTAAGAAATGCACACTGAAGTCTACTCAAGGAAGGAAGCCACACTAAAGCTGTGAGCTGAGAAAGCAAATCTGATCAAGGGAAACTCAAGACAGCCAAAGCTGCAATAAGAATTGTTATGCTCCTGAAGAGGGGTTGTGAAGAGACAGCACAGAAGAATAGCAGAAAATACAAGAAAAGTCATGGTGGCTCAGCTGAAAAGCTCACAGGAATGAATATACTTCTCCAGTTTTATAGCAGCCTTAGTTACCTGCATGGAGACAAAGCCTTGGGTATATTCTGAGATTACACAAAACTCAGTGTCCAAATAGGTACATCAAAGAATGGTGAATATAGGCAGTCATCTCAAAAACAGGGGGGTTCTCCTCCAAGAAGAAATGTGAATTGCTAAAAGCCTACTCTGCAGCAATCATAGACCTGCACTCCCTGTGTTGTCTTTATCATAAAGCAAGAGTGCATACTAGCAGATACCGAAGCAGCTGCCATGGCCGTGAGAGTTTATAATCAAGCTTTCTTCCTGGTAGATCATTACCTTACTATTGTGATCCTGGGCATTTCTTACGGATTCATTACTAGAACGTTCCTGTGGATGCACATGTGAAAGCAACAGAACAGAGAAACTCCATGTGATGGTTTGGGTGTTCCCTGCCCCCCCACACTTTAGAAATCACCCAGACTAGACTCACCCAGCTCTGGAAATTTGAATGAAGCTTATATTTACAGCTGGCACAATGTACAAGCAGATATTTACAGTATATACAGTTATAGACAGAAATAGACAAGGTGAAAAGGTAATACAAACACAACTCCCCTCCCAGAAACCTGAGTCCCCAGGAGGGGCTCTCGACCACCCCCTCACCTTCCCCCTACCCCTCTCAACCTTACCCCAGTCCCAAGGAAGAATGGAGGTTCGGCCAAGAGGATTAAGAAGCAAAGGTGAAATCAGCCAAAGCAAATGGAGGGTGAGGTTAGAAAGCAAAATGGAGTTCAGCCAGCAGCCTCAGCTCTCCCCAGCAGGCAAAGCAAAAGAGAACAACCCAGCACAAAGTGCAGAGCAAAGTGTCAGAGCAGAAGTGACTTTATCCTTTGTTTTGCCTTTCTTCTTTACACATCTCAGCAAGACTGTGACCAAAGTAGACCTCACCATTGTTTTCATTTCTCAGCCTATTATCTAGTTCTTTTCACCAAAACATCCCAGCTAGGCTCAAACTAGCACACTCCAGAAGCAAGTGACACAAATAAGTGGTGGTAGTTTTGTCCAAGGAACTCCTTCGCTCCTCATCTGCTTTTATCATCCTGCTTCCTTTGAGAGGAAACCACCTTCCAGCATCTTCACTCCCAGCCCAACTGCCCCTTTCATGAAGTAGTCCCTGCAAAGGAGCTGGTCTTTGCTTACCCACAAGCTACATAAAAGAGACACACCTACCAACCACTCCTTGCTTTCACCACAAAAAGAAATCAACAAACCACATCATCAGTAGAAGAACCGAGCTATCACCATGATCAGGCATTTTTTTTCTGGGAGGGGGCAAGGAGAGAAGGGTAGAGTTTATTCACAGCCTAATTGGACTAGAGGCTGCACTGCTGCTGCACGGTGCAGGCACCAGATTTCCATCTAACTCCTGATTCAGCTCAAAACCTCCCATGGCTGAAGTACAGAATAGTCTTTTACAAGAACACATCATTTAGATTGAAGCAAAGAATACTCAGTGATGGCATGCAGGGAGGGGGAAAAAAAAAAATCTCACACTGTAAGGATTTTTTTTTTCCAAATTAAAGTTTGCTTAGTTTCAGCTTTCAGCCACTAAAAATCCTGTGTAGATTTATTCAATGAAGCTCTCTTAGACTTCTGGTTTTGTTACTCATAGCTGCACATGGAAATGGCAATGGCAATCAAGTCACCTCTTCAACTCAAGAGAAGACAAGGATCTAATTTCAATCCCTAATGGTTTCTTCTTGAAACACAGGTGACAAATTTCAGGCAGTTTTCAAGTGGCAGTCACAGCAACTGCCAGAAACAGAAGACAGACTCCCAGTTCCTCTCTGATGTCCCCTAGACATGCAAGGATGAAAGATTTAAACAAGGCTTTATCCTTTCATTTTGGGAGAAGCAATATCAATTTTCACTTGGGAAAAGAGGCTAGGAGTTGCCCTTGTTCCTTTTCTGCTGGAGTTGAAGAGTATTCAACACTGTACTCAACACTGGTCAGGCCACACCTTGAGTACTGTGTCCAGTTCTGGGCCCCTCAATTCAAGAGAGGTGCTGGAACGTGTCCAGGGAAGGGTAACAAAGCTGGTGAAGGGCCTGAAACACAAACCCTATGAGGAGAGGCTGAGGGAGCTGGGGGTGTTTAGCCTGGAGAAGAGGAGGCTCAGGGCAGACCTCATTGCTGTCTACAACTACCTGAAGGGAGGCTGTAGCCAGGTAGGGGTTGGTCTCTTCTCCCAGGCAAACAGCAACAGAACAAGGAGACACAGTCTCAACTTGTGTGTGGGGAGGTCTAGGCTGGATGTGAGGAGGAAGTTCTTGCCAGAGACACTGATTGGCATTGGAATGGGCTGCCCAGGGAGGTGGTGGATTCACCATCCCTGGAGGTGTTCAAGCAAAGCCTGGCTGAGGCACTTAGTGCCATGGTCTGGTTGATTGGGCAGGGCTGGGTGCTAGGTTGGACTGGATGAGCTTGGCGGTCTCTTCCCACCTGGTTGATTCTGTGATTCTATGATCTTAAGGTGCTGGATGCTCACCAGCCACAGCAAAGCAGAGCTGACAAAGAGGTGTAATTAGGATAGGGAAACAAAGCAGCAGGCCAGGTAAGGAGCTGTTACATGGATGAAGGTGCACCAAGGGCCACCTTGCTGTGCAGGCAGGCCAGGGGCTGCAGGACGTAGCACTCACGGGAGTAGCTGGCGGTTGTGCCCTCCTGGGCCCGCGGGAAGTTCTCTCGGTCACTTCCAGCAGTGAGAGACAGGGATCGTGTGTCCAGGTCCGGGGAGTTAGTCCTGGTGTCCACATCCCCTTTCAGAATAAGCCAGCTGGTCTTTAGCTGGAGAGAGTAAAAAGCCTGTTACAAGATTCAGGACTTAACATCTGAATACACCTAACCTGTCTGGAAGTCCTGTGGACTGGTAGAACTGGTTGACTATAGCACAACTTAGACACCACAGCTACCAAAACCTGTTGACTTCCATCTGGGCTAGGGACAGTGACAACTTCTCTGTTAATGAGGCAGCCCTCTGTGCCCCACTTCAGATGACTGTAGAATTGTTTTGGCTGAAAAGACCTCTAAGCCCATCAAACCCAGTCACTCTCTAACTCTACCAAGTCTGGTGCTAAAGCATGATGCACTCTGTCACTTTTATCAACACGATGTTAACCTTTTTGTTGCACCTAAAGCAGCATCCACAGGCTGGATCACCAGTGTGTGTATTGGGGACTGCAGGAAAATTCATGAGCTCATTGCTCTTCATCTCACTATCCCCACTTCTTCTTCACTGTAAAATGTAGAATCTGAACCTTCTAGGTGAGAGATGAATCCTAGAATGGTTTTAATTGGAAAACACTTTTAAGATCATCGAGCCCAAGCATTATCTAATTCTACACTGATCTTCATGGAGAGACCTAAAAGTAGTAATGATTCTTGCCCTTACATGACAGGACTCCTGGAGAGCAGCCAGGAGGAAAGGGACCTGGGGCTACTGGTGGGTAGTAGGCTGAAGATGAGCCAGCAGTGTGCCCAGGTGGCCAAGAGGGCCAATGGCATCCTGGCCTGGATCAGGAACAGTGTGGCCAGTAGGAGGAGGGAGGTTNNNTGTTAGGAGGAAGTTGTTGGCAGAGAGAGTGATTGGCATTGGAATGGGCTGCCCAGGGAGGTGGTGGAGTCACCATCCCTGGGGGTGTTCAGGAAAAGCCTGGATGAGGCACTTAGTGCCATGGTCTGGTTGACTGGATAGGGCTGGGCGATAGGTTGGACTGGATGATCTTGGAGGTCTCTTCCAACCTGGTTGATTCTATTCTATTCTATTCTATTCTATTCTATTCTATTCTATTCTATTCTATTCTAACCTTTGTGTCTGAACACATTTTAAGCAACACCTGCTTCAAGGAAGATCAATAATCAACTTTCTTTTATTCCTTTTGATCATTACCTTCCTGCTGTCCTGATCCAAGCCGACATCCTCCCCTTCTGATCTTCTTGCTGCTGGAAGATTAAATTCATGATAAAAATTAGAATAGATGACATTAATCTTTTTCTTCCCTCCCCTGTCCCTCTCTGTTTTGGATGTGGCTATTTTCCAAGTGTTTTTAAGAGGGGCAAAAAGGCAATTGAAAAGAACCAAACCAGAGACGACAATGCATATGGTGACTGCAAGCAGTGCAGTCATTTCCTGTGTTACCTTGGCCATGGGAAGTACATTTGGTTACACAGATTCTTTGTGGTCTACACACCTCGGCCTCCTACATTCCCCAAAAGGATAGGCAATGATGATAGTAAAGAAGCTAGGAACAAATTTGGTATTATCTCTTCATGAAACCTGCAAAAAAGGCTGTGTCAGACTCTAAGATTCACAGTTCTTGGACCAATCACTTTTCTGACTGCATTTCCCTCTTCAAAAAAAAAACCAGTCTCTTCACAAAAAGACCCCAAACTATTGTTATTTTACTGTTGCCTTATCTTCCTGTAACCTCCCAACTTGCTGACAAGGAAACTCAAAACTGAAACCCTAAAAGCTACTCACTAGAGAGGTCCCAACCATAGAGTGTGGTGTTCTTTATCTCTTTATGTCCCAATAGAATTGTTTCAGCCACCTCAGGTGCTTCCAGGAAGATATTTTCCACCATTTCAGAAAATCTCCCCAAATTTGAGTCTTTGTTGCCTTGTCTCACTCTGTGTTCTTTGGGAGAGAGATTTGATGGTACAAAGCTGGAGTAATGCAACGATCTATCCTAATCTTAAACCCACAAGAAGTTACCACAACAAGAAGTTTGTCTGCAAAAAGGCAACACAAGAACCTCATGCAGCACAGTCTGGCCAGAAAATGTATTTATTAATAACAGAACCAGTGTGGTAATACAAAAGTTAAGGCTAAGGTGAGATTCTCAGAGGTAGAAGTGGGGAGGAGATCAAGTTGAGCGGTTGGAAATGCCCTCTCCATTTCCCCAGGCAGCACATTGGCAGAGGATCTGCCCTGCCTCTAAACAAGGGCAAAAAGCCACCACCAGCAGCATTGCAATGCTGTGTTGTGTTGTTTTCTGGTGCCATCACAAGGCTCACACCCAAATCATAGTTGTTTTGGTTGAGGAGGTGATACTTGGAAATTGACCAATTGCAGTAGGGAAAGAAAAGCTATGGCTGAGGAGGTGAACATCTGTACCTGTGAGGGCTGGGTTAGGTTTTTTTCTCAACTGTGGCAAAACAGAGCTGGGTCATTACAAAAAAGGCATGAAAATTCTCAAGGTTTTCAGAGTTAGCTGAGAGCATCCTGATGAGAGCATTTCCCCTAGAATAGTTTTGGTTGGTGTGCTAGTTTGAGCCTAGCTACCATGTTTTGGTGAGAAGAACTAGATGATAGGCTGAGAAATGAAAACAATGGTGAGGTCTACTTCCCTCACAGTCTTGCTGAGATGTGTACAAAGGAAAGACAAAACAAAGATTAGGTCACTTTGCTCTGCACTTGGTGCTGGGCTGTCCTCTTCTGCTTTGCCTGCTGGGGAGAGCTGAGGCTGCTGGCTGAACTCCATCTTGCTTTCTAACCTCACCCTCCATTTGCTTTGGCTGATTTCAATTTTGCTTTCTTAATCCCCCTGGCTGACCTCCATTCTTCCTTGGGACTGGGGTAAGGTTGAGAGGGGTAGGGGAAAGGTGAGGGGGTGGTTGAGAGCCCTTCCTGGGGACTCAGGTTTCTGGGAGGGGAGTTGTGTCTGTATTACTTTTCACCTTGTCTGTCTATAACTGTGTATACTGTAAATACCTGCTTGTACATTGTGCCAGCTGTAAATATAAGCTAGCTGTAAATATAAGAGGACCTTTAAGATTATCAAGTCCAAGATTATCCAACTCCACACCATCTATGCCCACTAAGCCATGTCCTGAAGTGCATGTTTCTTGAACACCTCCACCACCTCCCTAGGCAGCCTGTACCAGTACATGAGCAGATGGCAAGCTCATTCTCTAGGAAACAGACATGTTCCTAGCTGACAAATAATTCCCTACACTGCAAGAAGGACTGAAACCAGGTTCACTGCTATTTTGGGAGCTTCCAATCACTGGTCAGTGAGTTGTTCCAGCTTACAAGCATGGATCTTGCTCTCACTAAATCAGAAATTCATACAGAGAACCTGATGCATTATTGGAAACTGCTTTTGTTTCGACACAAAGATGTCTCCAAAGACAAAAAAAACCCCAAACAAGTTTAATCCAAAGTATTATGCAGAGATTTCAAGCGTTCCATGGGATGCTGAGCATCAGACTTCAAAGAGATGGAGAGAAGTGCAACCAGAATCCACGGGGGGCTATAAAAGCCTGCCCCTCCCAAGTTCCTGGGAAGGCTTTACAAAACACATCCTTGGCAGATAAATTCAAGTGGCCTGAATTTCATCAGTGCTGAGCATTAGCTTCACCACAACAAAGATCACTCGGTCCTGCTGTGAACCCCAGCAAGAACTGCATGTCTCAAACAGCCCAGTGCCAATACTGCCGAAGAGCCAACGCCTTCCTTTTTGCCTTCCTGTTTGGAATGATGTTCAAATACTCCTGAACAATGACCATACAGAGAACAGCAATCGTGTAGGCTTCCCCACTCTTCACTTTCCAACCCCTTGCTCTCAGCCTCTTGCATGTTCCATTTTGTCAACTCTGAAGTTGGGTGTTTATAATAGAAACACAGAAGCTGTAGCTACAGCAAATCTGCTGGGCACTGCTGTAAGCAAAACCTTCCAAAGCCAAATGTTTTAGAAGACCTTCTTGCACTTTTTTTTGTTTGAATGAACATTTTTGTGCTTGTTTATTCAAACGTGGTCTCTTCAATGAAGGAATGTTCTCTGGCTCCTTTTCAACATCTATTAGTTCAGTGTCCCCTTAGCTTGAGGATCTGAATCATCAGCTGCTCATGTGTTCATGCTTTAGGCAGGAGTTCTTCCAGAACAAAAGGTGAATTTTATTTAGTTCATTGCTGTTTTGGTTTTTTTTTTCTGGTTGGTTTTGGTGTTTGTTTTATTTTGAGTTACAGTAAACCCTGGTTTTGCTCTTCCACAGGCAAACAAGGAGCACATATTTTCAACACAACCCTGTAGAACATCCACCATCTATAAAACAGAGTTTAAAACATCTATCCTGTGCTAGTGTCAAGCTAGCTGGAATGTTTTGGTGAGAAGAATTAGATTACAGGCTGTGAAAGAGAAACCATGGTGATGTCTACTGCACTCATAGGCTTGCTGAGATGTACAAGAACAAGAACACAAACACAAACAGCAGAATCGCTGTCTGGGCTTTGGGGCTGCACTTCTCTCTCTAACCTAACCTGCCATCTGTGTCAATAAATCCATCTGCTTCCTAACCCACTGCCCGACCCTTCAATCTTCCTTGGGCATAAGGCAAGGGCTGGGGTAAGGGAGAGGGGTGGTAGGAAGGTGGAAGGGTGGTTGTGAGCCCCTCCTGGGGACTCAGGTGTCTGGGAGGGCTGTTGTGTTTCTGTGTTACCTTTCACCTTGTCTATTTCTGTAGATAACTGCACATATTGTAACTATCTGCTTGTCTGTTGTGCTAAGCTTTAAATGCAAAGCTACATTCAATTTCCAGAGCAGCTGAGTCTAGTCTGGGTGATTTTCCAAAGTGTGGGGGGGCAGGGAACACCCAAACCATCACATATCCTTGTTAACTTCTAGCTATGGCCTGATTGGCTGATTTAATTGTTTCACTGCTCTCTCCAGTGATTATGAGGGACAACTCCTTACAGCAGTGCAAAACAGACAGAATCCAGACTTCAACTGAATATCTGATGGATGGGAAATTGATATAAAAATGCCTGGGCTGAAAGAAATAATAAAAGCTGCTTAGAATCCTGTCTGGAAACCAAAAATATCTCTAAAGTTAAATGACACAGCCAGGGTACAGGACATCAGAGACATGACATCAGGGTGTGTAAGTCAGTGGAGCTTACTTCACAGAATCATAGAATCATAGAATCAGTCAGGGTTGGAAGGGACCACAAGGATCATCTAGTTCCAACCCCCCTGCCATGGCCAGGGACACCCTACCCTAGAGCAGGCTGCCCACAGCCTCATCCAGCCTGGCCTTAAACACCTCCAGCCATGGGGCCTCAACCACCTCCCTGGGCAACCCATTCCAGGCTCTCACCACTCTCATGCTCAACAACTTCCTCCTCATGTCCAGGCTGAATCTCCCCATCTCCAGCTTTGCTCCATTCCCCCCAGTCCTGTCACTCCCTGAGAGCCTAAAAAGTCCCTCCCCAGCTTTTTTGTAGCCCCCTTCAGATCCTGGAAGGCCACAAGAAGGTCACCTGGGAGCCTCCTCTTCTGCAGACTGAACAGCCCCAACTCTTTCAGTCTGTCCTCGTAGGAGATACTTACTGAATCCTTCCTTGGACAGTTAGACACAGTGCTACTTCCTTTTCACCTGACATTTTCCCTTTTCTGTTTGAGATTGCAGGGCCAAAATGAAAACACAGAATGCAGCAAACTAATTTGGAAGTCAGTATGTGTTTGTTTGCAAAGCCACACAGAAGAAAGAGCAACAGAGAGATGCAGACTGTACCATGCTGTTTGTAGATAGGAGGTTTCCTATAGATGTTATCTTTTACACCAGTGTCTGAGGAAGAGGAAAGAGAAAGAAGAAAAGAGTAAACAAGCAGTTCAGACCAGCTGCTCCTGACTCCCCTCAACAACATTCAAAATGCAACCACTCCAGCAAATACTCCATACTCAGTCAGTGCTTTGTCCATCATTACTTAGTACAAGAGAATGAAGCTTTATCCATCATCTGTTGGAAATAGTCATATTAAATGTAGTGATTCTATAGAATCAACAATCATCTTTATGTATTTTGAACATTAGCTGTCCCTGCCTGTGCAGCTTGCTCCCCTCTGCATCCCTTAAAATGCTTTAAGACACCTTGGATGTCATCCACTTGCTGAAATGTAGGTGGTTACATCTGTACCACCACTGCATACTGCAGAGGCAGCACTTGTCACTGCTTCAGATAGAACTCCTGAGCAACAGCCTGCCCTAACAGTCACACTTGGAAGGGGACTGTCTCTATGAGCTGTAGATGTTCAGATACAGATGTTCAAACTGGAGATGCTCAACATTCTTACTGTAAAGCCCTTTGTATTGTGGGGCTACCTTGGCCTTCCAGGAATTGTTTGAAAGCACCCAGAGCTTTCAGGGTCCAGGGTTCATATATCTTCATAGAAAGGTAAGGCTTGGAAGGGACCTCTGGAGATCATCTAGCACAATCCATCACATTGCACAGGCATCAGATTTGCTTGTTGCTATGGCTCTGGGCAGATAGAGTTACTAATTACTGTGTGTGAGCCCAGGAGCTGACCTTAAATAAACAGACCGTGCCACTGAACAGGTAGATGTGCTCTGGCGGTCCAAAAAGCCAACGAGTGCGGACCTGAATTTAATGTGCTTGTTGACTGAATGTGAACTTGAATGTGAGCTTCCCAAAGTTCTGAAGTCTTCCAGCTATTTTGAAAGCCTATCTTACTATGTCTTGTTAATTCAGAAATTAGATGGATGAGGAAAAATACAGTCCTCAAAACCTCCCCAGCTTCCATGCTGCACACTAATTCAACAGACCTATGCAGCCATGGCACTAGAAATAATGTTATCCTTGTAGGCTTAATAACATTTATCACTGTGTGCCTGCTCTAACACAGGTTTTTATATATAGGCATAGCTCCCTAACTCTGTTATTTTTGAGACAAAGTTTAGCAGGTAACAGATCTTAATTTCTCTGACATTCTCTTCTCCTGAAGTTCAAAACCCACAAATCAATGCAAAAAAAAACACCCAAACCAAACCCAAAAACATTCAGGAGAGAACAAACAGGTACCAGCAATTGAAGATCAAAAGCTAAGCAGTGAATGCCTACCTGGAATATGGAAATGCCTAGGAGCCTGCTGATAGACAGAAGGTGAAGATTTGCTGTCTGAGTACATGGATAAGCTTGGAGTGCTCCGGCCACTTTCACTGCCTCCAAGGGGAAGAGCAAAGAAAGCAGATAAAAGAAAAAATGGAAAGCAAAGTAGAGTATTTCAAGCATAAAAGCTTGTTCAGAATGACTTGTTAATCCAACGGTTTGAAATGCATGAGGAGTTGTAAAAGCCCTTAATTTCCAGCACAGGGTATTGGCTCAGACTCCAAAAAAGTCTCAATTCATCCATAATGAATGTCTGATAGACAATATCAGATGGCACTGCCCCACTTGGAAACTGAAGCTTCTATTTTAACAACACTTCAATGCAGAGGGGGGAAAAAACAAAAGGATAAGAACATTCCACTATCTTGTACCGTGTCTCACACTGCTCCAGCTGAATCATCTATCAACCAAGGCTTGGCTCATGCTTGGCTCATGCATGGCCTGCCCCTGAAACCAGTCATGAAACCATCCCAGAGCGTTTAAATTATCTCAGAGCAGGACTGGACCAAACCCCAGATGTTACAGCTAAGTCAAACATTCCTGAATCCATCAGTGACAAAACCAGATGTTGGAATTGGGTTCTCAATTGCAAACTTCTCCCACAAATAACATGCCACAGCGTTTCTTACGTATGCAGACGAGGTTGGATTATCAAGTCATGGGTCTATAATGCCATAGCCACATCCCCAGATTCCAAGACATACGTAGGGCTGATCCATATTTCCATCCTGATTCCATTGTTTCCACTTGTTTTGTCAAATGCTCATTAAATGCCCTTCGTTCCCTCTCAGCTGGGCTCCCCAGGGCACATTCTATGGCATTATAGTGCTGCTCAGCAAACAAAAAAGTAAAGCTCTACTTTTTTGGGACTTGTAAAATCCGCTTCATTGACAGCACTGGAAGCAACTGGAAGCCAGACATGACATTTACTCCAACATAAAAGGGTTGTTAGCTTGCTGTTACTGGTTTAGTGTGGATGGAGCATAAATTTAATGGGCTGTAATGAGGAAATTATAGCAAGTTCTGCAAGGGTGGAGAAAGTGCAGCAGCTCTATCTGGAAATGAGTTCTGCCTCTGGGGAGGGCAGGGTTTATAGCCATAAAACTTCTGAATTACCATAACTGTCCAGGCCATGGCCATAGAGGGGGTCTCTGCCTCTGCTGATAAGCAGAGGATGCATGGCCATGGGTCTGTCACCAAAGCCAGCCTTGACATGCACTACCAGAGTGAACTGAGTAGTGTCAGTGAGCTCAGCAGGAGCAGAACCAGGCCAGGCAAAGACAGAGGAAGATGCTGGGTGTTGCACGATGAGGTACCAACTAACCCATCTGAAATGTTGTGTCTGCCTTTTTCACAGTTGGTGAAAAGCTAAAACCCCCAAACTAGTCACCTGTTCCCACTCTGTACTCATTAGCAGTGACTCCTCTCTCAAAAACTGTGGTCTGAGCAGTTGAGAAGTGCAGATGCCAGCTGCACACACTGACAGCCTATGGTGCTTCCAAACAATAAAGGAAGAATTAGGGAGCTACTTAAAATCACCACCAGCCTGCAGTCAGCTTGTCCTCAGACAAGGAACTAAAAGTTATGCAGTTTCTTAGAGTCTTAGAATCAGTCAGGGTTGGAAGGAACCACAAGGATCATCTAGTTCCAACACTGTTGCCATGGGCAGGGACACCCTACCCTAGAGCAGCCTGGCCACAGCCTCATCCAGCCTGGCCTTAAACACCTCCAGCCATGGGGCCTCAACCACCTCCCTGGGTAACCCATTCCAGCCTCTCACCACTCTCATGCTCAACAACTTCCTCCTCACCTCCAGCCTGACTCTCCCCACCTCCAGCTTTGCTCCATTCCCCCCAATCCTGTCACTCCCTGATATCCTGAAAAGTCTCTCCCCAGCTTTTTTGTAGGCCCCCTTCAGATATTGGGAGGCCACAAGAAGGTCACCTGGGAGCCTCCTCTTCTGCAGACTGAACAGCCTCAACTCTCTCAGTCTGTGCTCATAGCAGAGCTGCTGCAGCCCTCTGAGCATCCTCGTGGCCCTCTTGGTTTTGGCTTCACTCTTGGAAGGAGAGCAGTGGGGACAGGTGTTCCCTGCTCAGCTGTGAATTCCCTCTCTGCTCTTGCTGCCCAGATACTTGCCCATCCCTGCCACATGAAGAAGCCCTGTGTCACTTGAACACCTAAAGAGCAGTGGCAGGCTCTTACTCAAGTAAGGTCCCTTCCAACTCCCAAAAGCTTGGGGTGGTGTTCATTCCAGTGCGCTGTGACTGCTGGAACATTTTGATCTCAAAAGAAAAGGAAAGTTTTCAAGTGATTTTTGCAGTGTATTCATTTCTAATTCCCTTTCCAATGATACATTCATTACATAGTATGAATATAGAAAAATATATTCATGCATGACCTGCATGGAAAACATCACTTCCCTGAGCAGTGACCCCATGGTGCTGGCACTGTGCACACATAGAGAGTCGTTCTTCAGGGACAGGGCAGAGTGCCAGCGAGCAGTCAGGAGGAAGCACACATTAAGAGGAATAAACTTGTAAGGGAATAGGATGCAAGTGCAAACAGCAGGGGACAGCAAATCTGCAAACTGCTCGATGTCAGCTCCTCTGTGTGGAGCAGTTTGCAAAGCCATCACCTCCAACTTGTGAGGAAGGGAAGCACTAAGGATGAAACGAGGGCAAAGGTTCTTGCTGCAGCCTGCTCACACAAGCTGATACACATTTAAACTGTCATTCTGCCACTGGTTTGGATCCAAGAGCTGTTGCACTTCGTATGTTATATATATCATAGAATCATAGAATCATAGAATGGTTTAGGCTGGAAGGGACCTCAAGGATCATCCAGCTCCAACCCCCCGCCATAGGCAGGGACACCTCCCACTAGAGCATATATATATACATAAAGTGTTTAAAAGTATTTAATAATGGAGCAAATTAAAGAGTCATACAGAAAGTTCATGTGTGGGAACTACAGACAGTCATTTAATCCAGCCTAGAATTAACATCTCCCAAATGAGGCTTTGCCATGGATTTGCCTCTTTCAAGCTCTTCCTGTCATACACAGAAGAAGAAGTTCAAATAAGGTGTCAGAGAAAATACAGCCACCAGGCAGAGCATGTTTCCAAACTTCTGGTTTTGTCTTCCACCACAATCGGCTGCAGGCTGTGATCTGCTCTACTGGCCAAGGCAGAGCTAAAAAAAACAGAATCATGAACTCTCCTCTGGATTTTGTTTAACTTGGAGAGAAAATGGAAAGGTTTACTTTGAACCTGAGTGTCAATCACAAAAGCTTCCTTGTGTCTCTTGGCTGCTGCCAGGGTAGGCTGCTCTTTCGACCTTCTTTATGTGGAGCCAACTGACCAGAGCTCAGCCCATGCTCCCTTTTCAGGGGATTGTTAGGAGCAGTCTAATGCTGTTTGTGTCTCCTTCCTAGTCAGCTTTCATCTTATCTGGGAAGATGGGAAACTTGATAAGCAAGTTACAGCAAGAGCTGTCTAAGTTCAGGACTGAACAACAAACAGATACCACTGACCTAGTGAGGGAGATGTCACAGCCTCCTCCTGAAACTGGATCCTTTCATATCTCTGCACACTGCATCAAGCTAGACAAAGTGTTTTGAAGTTGGAGGAGTAATTCTTCTAAGGCTTTCAGAGCCAAATAAACAGACTTTGGAAGCTATGCTGCTGTAGTAGCAAGGCAAGAGACTTTCCATCAGGTTTAAGCAAGCATTCTTTCAGCAGGGCTCATCACGGCCTGACCACTCACTGACTCCACCATCTCCAAGTGTAAGTACTGAGGATATCACACCCTGTGATTTGCAAGGGCACGAACTGTGACGCTTCCTTGAAGTGAAGCTATCATAGGACTTATTCTGAAGATAACAATCCTTAAAAGAGCACAACCAAATCATTTGCATGATAAATGCTCACCCTGCTGGCTTCATGGGAGCTTGACTACAGTGTGCTGAAGGAGGAACAACCACTACCAAACGCCTGTCACTCTCAGGAAGGGTAGGGTGCAAACTCAGTGAAGTCAAAAGGAAGATTCTGTTTTAATTTCCCTGGGGTAATAACATTTCTGTCTCCTGGAAGCTTAATATGACCACCGTGGAGTGCTGCTTTTACAAAGATTACTTCTCAGCCACGCACTGGCTTTGGATTTAATCCAGTTTTTAAATCAGTGCCATTTCACTTTTCAACAGCTGAAGTGGCAGCATCGACCTTGGTCTGGATATGAAGCAAGTATTGGTGCAGTCCTCCTCTTCCCACACTAACCACTTTAAAGAAAGGAAAAAAAACAGCACATTGACACCCTCTGAAAGGCTTCTTCAATCAAGGAGGAAAAAAAAGAAAAAAAAGCCTGCAACTCCTAGACAAAAAAAAAGATCAGAGCCCTTGAAGAGGAGGAGGGCAAATCTTTTGCCTCCTTGCGGACTGAGGCGTTAGCTCAGCGTCTAACGGTGATCAATTTGCACAGGCTCTACAGGGCTCAGGATTACCTGTACAGGGAAATGACAGACAAGCCTGCCTGCCTCCCAGGAGTGTTGAGAGGCACCACAAGCTACTGCTTGCAAAATATTTTAGCTCCTTGATAAAAAGTGCAGCAAAAATCACAGGATATTATCGCTCAGATCACACTACTAATAATTGTTTGGGCGCAAGGGGCTGCCACTTGAGGATTTCTTCCTCCAAACAGCAGCAGTCAGTAATTGCTGCTGCTCCGAGCACCAGCAGGTAGCACAGAAACTCATTTTAATAGGAGTGCTGCTAAGCAACTGCAGGAGGGCTTTGGAATAAAGCCTTCCATGGAGTGAAATTGTGCACTGCAGCGCACAAAAGAGGTTTTTCTTACTCGGTACATCAGGCAGAATAACATCGTCCAAATGGAGAGGACAGCTCAAAACCCCTGGCCAAGCAGTGCATCAGAGAATAGTAGGGTATGTGCCAGCCTCCCAAGGAAGTGGTGGGTGACTGCTTGTGGTTGTGGGAATTTAGAGTTTAAACACTTTAGGCTCATCAGATTTTTTTTGTCCCCTTGTGTATGGAAGACCTGCACTTGGTTCTGCTCCTGTTTATAGCAGTGAAATCTCTGTGGGCAGCACCGACTCTGGATGCATCAGGGTCCAATGAAGATGCCTTATTTCCAACGGCAATGAGCGCCTGCTCGTCACCTGAGGCTGCATTCTGGCTCCAGCAGAGGGTCCCTTCCTTTGGTTGTGATGTCAAGAACATTGTTGCTTCATTAAATCAAACAGTTCAAGAGAGTTGAGGAACTGGCATTAAAAATGTCCACCATTTGTGTCTCCTCCCTGTATTACTGTTAGTGAAAAGGACAGACCCAGGGGAAGATACAAGTGGTAGCTGAATGTCTTCCCTTTATGGTCTTCCACTAACAGGCTAAAACCCTCCAGTTCTTGGTATTCCTCAGTACTGCCTCAGATACGTAACGTGGAGGTCATTCAAAGATAATATCCCCTTCAAAACCAATTCATGGTGAGCAGAATAGGCTCAGCTGCTCTGTGTTGTAATTGATGGCACAGTTTACTCGCTAATCAGAGCAGCTATATTGATCTCACCAACTTAGCTGCTGCACTGGTTGGCAATGCCACGCAGGACATAGAATCATAGAATCATAGAATCATAGAATGGTTTAGGTTGGAAGGGACCTCAAGGATCATCCAGCTCCAACCCCCTGCCATAGGCAGGGACACCTCCCACTAGAGCAGGTTGCTCAAGGCCTCATCCAGCCTGGCCTTAAACACCTCCAGGGAGGTTGTGGAGCACAGAAGCACCGAATGTGATCTTTTTGTGATCTTTTCCTCAGGGGTCAGTGCTGGGACCAGTGCTCTTTAACATCTTTGTCAGTGATATGGACAGAGGAATTGAGTGCACCCTCAGCAAGTTTGCAGATGACACCAAGCTGTGTGGCACAGCTGACTTGCTGGAGGGCAGGGATGCCATTCAGAGGGACCTGGACAGGCTGGAGAGGTGGGCCCAGGCCAACCTCATGACGTTTAACAAGGCCAAGTGTAAGGTCCTGCACCTGGGTCGGTGCAATCCCAGGCACAGATACAGGCTGGGTGATGAATGGCTGGAGAGCAGCCCTGAGGAGAAGGACCTGGGGGTCTGGGTCGACGAGAAGCTCAACATGAGCCGGCAGTGTGCACATGCAGCCCAGACAGCCAACCGAGTGCTGGGCTGCATCAAGAGAAGTGTGGCCAGCAGGGCAAGGGAGGTGATTCTCCCCCTTTACTCTGCTCTCGTCAGACCCCACCTGGAGTACTGTGTGCAGTTCTGGAGCCCCCAATACAAGAAGGACATGGAACTGCTGGAGCGGGTCCAAAGGAGAGCCACGAAGATGATCAGAGGGCTGGAGCACCTCTGCTATGAGGACAGGCTGAGAGAGTTGGGGCTCTTCAGCCTGGAGAGGAGAAGGCTTCGAGGAGACCTTATAGTGGCCTTCCAGTATTTGAAGGGAGCCTACAGGAAAGCTGGGGAGGGACTATTTACACGGTCTAGTAATGTTAGGACGAGGGGGAATGGGTATAAGCTGGAAGGGGGGAAATTTAGACTGGATGTTAGGAGGAAGTTCTTTACAGTGAGGGTGGTAGGGCACTGGAATGGGTTGCCCAGGGAGGTGGTGGATGCTTCCTCCCTGGAGGTGTTTAAGGTCAGGCTGGATGAGGCCTTGGGCGAGCTGCTCTAGTGGGAGGTGTCCCTGCCTGTGGCAGGGGGTTGGAGCTGGATGATCCTTGAGGTCCCTTCCAACCTAAACCATTCTATGATTCTATGATTCTATAACCTCCCTGGGCAACCTGTGCCAGTGTCCTACCACCCTCACTGTAAAGAACTTCCTCCTAACATCCAGTCTGAATCTCATGGACCTGAAGAATACCTATCTGTAGGGTAGAAGGCAACTGACCACCCAATGTGTAAGCTTGTTACAACATTTATTTAGCATCACTAAATTAGGCTAAAGGTAAACAGTGTATTGTAGAACAACAGACTTTTGCATTATTTCTTCCCTTGTTTTCACTGTAAAAGCTAATTCCTTCCCTCCACCCCTCTGAAAGACACTTAACACTCACCGAAAAACAGCAGAAAATCAAACAGCTCACCCCCAGCCCATTCTTCAAACTTACACAGTACATCAAGGAAGCACTAGCACAAAATCAGGACAAATTTTACCCAAGTGGAAGCCATGCTTGCACAGACAGAGCAGTGAAACACAGCTGAATAAATCTACAGGACCACAGCACGGGTTTGCATTCCTGGACCTTACCTTTGAAGAAAGGGATGTAATGATGTCTGAATGCAGATGTAGGGCTTGGGTGTTGGGGCAGGGAGATGCAGCTACTGGTACCAAGACTCAGAGTACCAGCTGGGGGCAACAGAGAGGGAGTGAAAACAGACGGCTTTAGCTCGCTTACTGAAAGCCACAAACCACCATGCCAGCCTTCCCTTCTGTACCGGAACACTCTCCTCCTGATGCTTAGAAGACACAGCTTAAGACTTCACTTTCTCTGGTTACTGCTAAAAACAGCACAGTGGCCACACTGTGTGCTTGGCCAACGGCCATGGGCTCTCCACAGCAAGAAAGAGCCCTCCGTGACGTGCCGAGGACTAAGGCATCAGGAGACACTGCAGAGAAGGCCCCGCAGGAAGCATGGCTGCACTCAGGGGCAAGAGCTGCACACTCCAGAGCTGCAGGGGGGAAGGATGTGCGCTCCTAGCGGGGCTCACGGAATGAAGTGGGGAGAGCTGTGGCTGCTGAGAGCTGTGCCATGAGTGGGGCCAGTTCTCACTGTCCTCAGCGCACGCTGGCAGGGTTTAGCTCACAAGGCACCAGCACGCTCAAGGGAAGGGCTAATCTGAGCTTCTGAAGAAACTGCCTGAAGTTATTTGGGCTCTGAAAGTTAGACTACCTGCTTGACTGCTCTGACAGGCATTCCCCCAAGTCCTCTTTGTCTGTTTTGTTGGAATAACATCTCCACAACATATTTTGGAGGACCAATAGCAGCTGTTAAAGGGGCCAGTTATGATGACTATCTTCTGGATTTTCAATGAGGTTGAGAAATGTTAGAATGAATTTGGAGTTTCTTCTCTTTCCTCCTTCCTTTAGCAGTGGACAGTTAAGTTTAAGTAAGATATAGCTGCCAGCCCTTCAGCAGGGACTGATCTTTCCTCTCCAACAGCTCTTTGACACTCAAGATCATCTCCACTTTGTCAAAGACTTTATGTAGTAAAAAGATTCAATTCCTGTGAAACCTGTTACCCATAAAATCTTCATTTCCACTGGAAAGATCAAACACTCTCCATTTTAAAGACCAGTTTATGATCCTAATTTATCCCCAATGAAATGAAAAGACAATTTAAAAAAAAAAAATTAAGACAAATGATGGAGTAGAGAAAAATTAGAATGAATATTGAGGAACTGAATTGATTGTTTCCAAGGACAAAACTCTGTGCAGTGCCCCAGTATGATCAGGCTTTTGTGAGGGACTCTGATGAAAGGATCAGAAGGAGATGAGCCTTCCTCTCTGTGCAACAAGAACACCAACATAGGTATTACAGCCCAAAGCTGCAGTCACCACTGGTGTAAGGTTTTCAACTGAAGCAACTTGGCCTTCAAAATCCAGCCATTAGAACCACTACTCAGTCCTGCACTGTGGAGAGTAGACATGGACCATAACCCATAACAAGGAGGAATACCAAGTCCCTCCATCCCCCTCTTGACTGGGTGACTGCTGCCATGCTGCACTTTGAAGAAGCTGTGGATCGAATGTGTAGCTTCAGGCAGGATGGCACTAGGATTAAGTGGTTTAAACTGTTGTCTTCTGCTCACAGACACAAAAGATTTCCACCTTTCCAAGTGGAAATTTACTTTCCGTTTACTTTTTCATTTACTTAGGTGCTCATTCCTGAAACACTTCTTTTCTTCTCCTCTCCCCATGGGACTCTTTGTTCACAGTAATGAAATCACTGCAGTGCACTGCTACCCCACCCTTAAACCCCCATCTAGCAGAGTCTATACTGCTTACTGCATGAGATGAAGTAGTGGGAAAGGCTGGAGAATAAATGAGGCTGCTTTTCAATTACCTGGTCTGCTGTAATGCTGAGGAGAATGGGAGGTTGGAGTGTAGCGACCGTAGCCCAGCGAGCCAGCAGAGCTAGGACTTGATGTCCTGTACTGCTTGAAAGATCTGTCATCTTGGTCACCCTGAGAGGAAGAGAGGATACACACGTCACCAGGGAAGGGAAATGACCTCCAGAGCAGGCAGAATGTGTCGTTTTGTGTGTAACTCTGCTGTGCAGCTGGCAGGAGATGCTGTCCTGACACTCCATGCAATCTTGATGACTGAGGTGGCACCTCCACTGCAGCGTGCCCAAAAGAGCTCTGCCAAGGGTCAAAGAACACTGTTCCCAGCATGCCCAAAAGTGCTCTTCTGAGGGTCAGAGAACACTTCTGTTCCTACCAAGCTCAGCACACACAGGAAATTAAAACAACAATATAATGTGAGGAGAACAGAACATTCTGCAAGTGTCATTGCAGGACTGTACAATTCCCTGAACATACAGAGGTGGGTGGGAGATGACAGCAGGTCAGCATGGTGCTCCTGTGGTCACTGTGTACCCACATGAGTGGACACATCATAGTTACAGGTAACACAGAAATCAGCATTTGCTGGCTTCAACACAGCACAGAAAGTGTGTCTGAACTGCCCAGTGAGCCATATCCCACCGTGCTCACTGCTAGCTAAGGAACTGACAGCAGCACTCAGACATGGCACTAGCACTAAACATGTCACACAACCCATTTCCCATTAAACCCTCAGCTTCAACCACTGAAACCCATGTAGAATTATAGAATCATTTCAGCTGGGAAAGACTTTTATGATCATTGTGTCCAATCATTACCTAACTCTACCAAGTCTGGTGCTGAAGCACCCATGCCAAAGCCCTAAAGCATAGCTGCAGTTTGCATGCGGTGCCTTCTTAGCAGCAAAAGCATCACTTTGGCAATCAAAGATGGCAAGCAATTTTTGTGAGCTATGAAAGCAAAGTCACATTTAAGACAAGGGAGGGTTGGCTGCAGTTAACTTCAGATCAGAACAGATCAGTTCCCCAAAATCTGCAACCCCTCTCCTATTCCAGTAGGAGTGAGTGCATCACAGAATCATAGAATCAGCCAGGTTGGAAGAGACCTCCAAGATCAGCCAGTCCAACCTAGCACCCAGCCCTGTCCAATCAACTAGTGCCAAAAGATACCATAGCAAGTGTTTGTCACTTGTCAGGAGCATTAGGACCTCTGTAGGCATCTGCAAGGCTCCCACTGGATCATCCATCATTTAAACACACAGGAGATTCTACTTAGCCCCATCACCATCTCCCAGATTCCTACCAGGGCAACTTAAATTTAGACATCCATTTGCCCTCAGATGAAGGCAGCTTCCCATTTGGCTACTCTGGGAGTAGTCACCTAACACAAGCCATAGCAGCACCAACCCCCCCATACCAGTGCCACTTCTGGAATTTAATAGCATTGACAGTTTGATATCTGCTAGCTAAAGGAAACTCTTTTAAGCTTCCAAACCACCAAGATTTGATATTGATTATGAGAGTTTGATATCTGCTAGCTAAAGGAAACTCTTTTAAGCTTCCAAACCACCAAGATTTGATATTGATTACTTCAGGCCTTACCTTTTGTGCACTTTGTGTCTCTGTGAGGAGCAGTGAATCAGGTTCATGAAAGCCAATATTAAATGAAGCACATTTGCTTCTTTTCAGTGTTAAATTTCTGTCAATTAGTTTGCATCTCTACTGGTTAACTTCTCTGTTTCAGCAGTGGTTCTAGTGACAGGTTATGATTTACAGGCCTTAATGGAAATCCACAGTTCTCCAGAATTACCAAGGGTTTGAAATAGAAAAATCAGCCAGGCCTGGATGTGTAACTGAGTAAATACCTGGGAAACTTTGTTAGATGCTGTCATTGCTTCCAAGGGGATGGTTCCTGAAACAATGACAGGCTTGATCATTAATGCACATCAAAACACCCAGACTTGGAAGCTCAGGTATGTGCAAATGATTGACCTCTGTGTGTGTGCACAAAGAGTATCAGTAGCTTAACTATTTATGGAACAGAGAAGGAAAAGAGGAGAAGGTTGTGCCAAGCATCAATTCAAGGCACAACTTGAATTGTGCCTTGCTGCCACGCTGGCAGCTGTCAATGTCAACATAAACCATATTTCCCAATGGCATTTATTTAGGAGAGCTTGAGGAAGTGACCACCATACATCATTTATTTTGGAAGGCAGGAATGCCTGTGACAGTGGAGACAGAGGCATACAGATGACAATCCAGAAGCAAAGCACACATTGAGCACAAGAGGACTGTGAAAACCATCAGTGATAAACCCCATGCACTGCAGAGGCAGGAGGCAAACCCCACACTTGAATATGACCAGATTTATGCATCACAAAATGGGTCAGAACAGGAGAACAGAGAGCACTGGGGATTACCTCAGTAGGTGCTGGAGAGAGCAACTGAGGTGACTGCAAACAGCAACACAAAACAAATTAGTGATACAAATCCATGCATGATGTTACTTGTGAGAAGACTCTTAAAATCCCAACATCCATGTCTAACATGCACATCTGTCAGTGAAGTCAGTCCTGGTTTTGGTTATAAGAGAAATCATTTAATATGAAGCATTTGTTGACTTCTGTGCTGCAGGATCCTGTGCTGCAGGATTGGTGAGGTCAATCCTATGCCACAGAGCATGCTGCTAGCTGGGGAGCTCCTGTGTAAAGCAGCTGCCTGAAACTACAAGGGTGACAAAGCTGGTGAGGGGCCTGGAGCATAAACCCTATGAGGAGAGGCTGAGGGGGGCAGGGGGTGTNCAAGCCTTAGTTAGATCTGCAGTGAAGCACCTCCAAGATCTGGACCAGAACTTTGTTGTTCAGAGCTGGCTGTTTCAAGGGAAGCAAAATGCCTGTGCTGTTTGATTTCTAATTAAACATCATGGAATCTGACAACTTCCTGTTCACAGAATCATAGAATTGTTTAGGTTGAAAGGGAGCTCAAAGATCATTCAGTTCTAACCCCCTGCCATAGGCAGAGACACCTCCCACCAGAACAGGTTGCTCAAAGCCTCATCTAACCTAGCCTTGAACACCTTCAGGGAGGGAGCATCCCCAGCCTCCCCAGGCAATCTGCTCCAGTGCTTCACCACCCTCACTGTAAAGAAGGGCCTCAGGGAACTGCTTGAAAAAGCCCAGTGCAGAGCCACAAAAATGATTAAGGGAGTGGAACATCTTCTTTATGAGGAGAAGCTGAGGGAGCTGAGGCTCTTTAGCTTGGAGAAAAGGAGACTAAGGGGTCACCTCAGTAATGTTTATAAATATGTGAAAGGTGAGTATCAAAAGGATGGAGCCAGGCTTTTTTTGGGTGATGCCCAAATGTTCACTCCTTTTCCATTAGTTAGTTGAGCACATCATAGAAGAAATTATTTGGGTTGGAAGGGACCTGAAACATCACCTAGTCCCAATCCTCCTGTCATGGGCAGGGGCTCCTTCTACTAGACCAGCTTGTTCAAGACCCCATGCAACATGACTTTGAACACTGACAGGCTGGGAGGCTTCACAATTTCTCTGGGCAACCTGTTCCAGAGCCTCATGACCCTCATAGGGAAGAATTTCTTCCTCATATCTCATCTAAATCAAGCTTCTTACAGTTTGAAGCCATCACCCCCCATCCTGTCACTCCATGCCTCTGCACAATGTCCTTCTCCAGCTCTCCTGAAAGCCTCCTTCAATTACTGGACAGTTGCTCTGAGGTCTCTCTGGAGCTTTCTTTTCTCCAGGCTGAACAACCCCAACTGTCTCAGTCTGTCTTCATGGAAGTGCTCCAACCCTCTGACCATCTTCAGTGCCCTCCTCTAGACCTACCCTAACAGTTCCATGTCCTGAAATCTACTGAAACTCTTGCAGTTGCAGGTAGTAGTCAGGATGTTGAGATTTGGAAGACAAAACTTTAACCTCTGCCCCCTCAGCAGTATGAAGCATATTTGGAGCACCATGAACACATGTACCGTGGATTGCCAGCACGGCCCCAACCACCTTAGAGATGGTCACAGTGACTGAGACCTGACAGGAGCTGGCAGAAGGTTGTTTACTCCTTGCACTTCTGCCCATGGGCATTTGAGGAGGGCCACAAACATCCTCAGCACTCACACATTTTAACATAGTAAGGAAATGTTTACACTCCATAGGTTCAGGGCTAGGCAGCAGCTTTTGGGTTAGTGAAATCCAAAACCTAACCACCATTTAAACCTTTCACCAGGTACAGCCTTGTTTCTTTTAGGATGCATTATGGTAGAGCTACTGTGGTTCAGCATTGGACAGAAAGGGCTGGGAAGAGTCTGCAAACCTAATGTCTGTGCTGCACTTCACCTCAGAGCAGCTCTAAGACTTGAGATCAGGTCTAAGACTTCAGTGGCATGAAGTGAAAAAGCAACAGTAGGACTGGGGCTGTTACACATAGCATGGCTGGGATGGTTTTCTGGCACTTCTTCCTACCCATTCACTTACACCTAAAGAAAAGAAAGCAGATTTCCACTCTAACCTATATATATTTGTCCCTAAGTACAGCTAAGAGGTTTAATTTGTGAAAACAGATCTAAAATTCTCAAAGACATCATAAATTCAAATGGAAGGTAGATATGGTAAGGGGGGAAAGCTAACTTGTATGGCAGGGAAATTCAGATCTAAGGGAGATATGTTTAGGGGGAAAAGCTAACTTGCATGACAGGGAAATTCAGATCTAAGGGAGATATGTTTAGGGGGAAAAGCTAACTTGCATGACAGGGAAATTCAGATCTAAGGGAGATATGTTTAGGGGGAAAAGCTAACTTGCATGACAGGGAAATTCAGATCTAAGGGAGATATGTTTAGGGGGAAAAGCTAACTTGCATGACAGGGAAATTCAGATCTAAGGGAGATATGTTTAGGGGGAAAAGCTAACTTGCATGACAGGGAAATTCAGATCTAAGGGAGATATGTTTAGGGGGAAAAGCTAACTTGCATGACAGGGAAATTCAGATCTAAGGGAGATATGTTTAGGGGGAAAAGCTAACTTGCATGACAGGGAAATTCAGATCTAAGGGAGATATGTTTAGGGGGAAAAGCTAACTTGCATGACAGGGAAATTCAGATCTAAGGGAGATATGTTTAGGGGGAAAAGCTAACTTGCATGACAGGGAAATTCAGATCTAAGGGAGATATGTTTAGGGGGAAAAGCTAACTTGCATGACAGGGAAATTCAGATCTAAGGGAGATATGTTTAGGGGGAAAAGCTAACTTGCATGACAGGGAAATTCAGATGGAAGGGAGATGTGTTTAGGGGGAAAAGCTAAGTTGCATGACAGAGATTAGCTACAAATATGCTTCACAAACCCCAGTATTAGTAAAACCACGTTGTATTAGATTTCAGTAGCACAAACTGCACAGTATTAGCTCTGCAGGTAGAAATTCATGCATGGCACGAGGATGAACTTCAGTAAATGGACAGCTGCAAGAAATTAGTACACAGAAGAAGTGACACCACTGTTGTGTCACCAAAATAACATGGTAGACTTAAAGAAATTAAGTCATGAAAGACATTTGGCTTCGCTTCTGGTTTTTTGCATTACAGTTAGCACCGGCTTCTGTTTCCTCCTGCATGCATGTTGAACTGCTCTGGGAGGAACATGTGTCTAAAGGCCATGTCATCTGTTCAGAAAAACGAACACAGAAAGCAATTCCTTCATTTCCACCAGCTAAAAGGTGAAATGAAGGCCTGACTCATGCTTTTGGGAAGAGTTGTGAACGCATGGATGATGTGACTCAGTCGCAGAAGCGATACACGTTAGGGTTTGGGGGGTTCTGTTTTAACTCCGCCCGTGTGAGAGCGTTCTGCAGCGTGTTTAATGATGCACAGAAAAGCTTCAATTCACAGTAAAGAGAATAGCCATGGTCCAGTACCTCCCCGTAACTATGCCTGTCATCTGAAGAGTAACTGATATATGGAGAATAGGAGATCATGTCTGGGCGGTCAATGTTATAGATGGCTTTATTTTTAGGAAGAGCAGCCAAATCCCTGTAGTCAAGAATTTCATCTCCAAGCTTTGCCTAAGGAAAGGAGGAAAGAGAGCAGTGAGAATAAGAAAGGATACAACCAGGAGGCAATCAGAAAAGGACAGGCAAGTGTGAGCAGAGAAGTCATCATCATCATCATCATCATCAACTACTTTTCTCTCTGTACATTGACATCTCTTTGTTTTCTACACAAAGCTGTTTCCTTTTTATACTATGGGGACTTCCACTTCCCTTTGCCACTCACATTTGGCTAATAGGAGTAGCACAAGATCATTCCAGATCCCTTGGTCATTTTGAAAGCATAGGATTAGTAAAATATCATTCCAGATCCTTTGGTTATTTTGGCTCATAGGAGTAGCACAAGATCATTCCAGATCCCTTGGTTATTTTGGCTAATAGGAATAGCATAACATCATTCCTGACCCCTTGGTTATATCCCACTTACTGCTAGCTGTCCAAAGAGGCAAAGGTGGTCAGATACTGGAGTCTACCTCAGACAAATCATCCCTCCTTTTAAATTGGTTTTGGTGTGCAGAGTTTCTCCTACCAGTAGCAGCAGTGAACAATAAAATCTGTATTTCCAGCATGGACTCTCCAGATGCTGAAAAACATCTGTCAGGTCTTTAATTTTTCCCAGTCAGCTGTGTCCCAAAGCTTCNCATTCCAGATCCCTTGGTCATTTTGGCTCATAGGAGTAGTACAAGGTCATTCCTGATCCCTTGGTCATTTTGGCTAATAGGGGTAGCACAAGATCATTCCAGATCCCTTGGTTATTGTGGCTAATAGGGTAGCACAAGATCATTCCAGATCCCTTGGTCATTTTGGCTAATAGGGGTAGCACAAGATCATTCCTGACCCCTTGGTTATATCCCACTTACTGCTAGCTGTCCAAAGAGGCAAAGGTGGTCAGATACTGGAGTCTACCTCAGACAAATCATCCCTCCTTTTAAATTGGTTTTGGTGTGCAGAGTTTCTCCTACCAGTAGCAGCAGTGAACAATAAAATCTGTATTTCCAGCATGGACTCTCCAGATGCTGAAAAACATCTGTCAGGTCTTTAATTTTTCCCAGTCAGCTGTGTCCCAAAGCTTCACTTCCTTTCTTGACTATGTCTAAGCAGCCCTTAATTACAGGTCCCAACACAGCAGAGGGCAGCTTTGCACCCTGGTGGGCTCGCTGGAAGATCACAGATGCCATTTAAATAAGGTTCAAAACCTTTCATGGGAGTCACACAGCCACCAGAAGGAAAGGGACATTCTCCTCTTACTACATTTATTCCAAGAGTGCAATTATCAAACTACCACATTTGCACAGATCATCCTTAGGGTAATGGTCACTTGCACCACAACAGTATCCAGCTTGTACTGCCTTGTAGACACACTGGCAAGCTGACCACACTGGGAGCAGAGAAATGGGCAGTGTCATTGCCTCATGCCCAGGTCAGGCCCTGCAGAATGAGGAGCTCTCTGTGGGCACAAAACAATGAGTGACCCTTCCAGTGCTTTGCAGAGCTCAGTATGGTCAGCTACCAAAGTGCAGTGACAACTTCCACATGCACAAATACCACAAGGCCCAGGATTTGGGTGTGCAGTGACTCCATTTGTCCTTAGTATGAGCTAAGGAAAGCTCAACAGGTTTTCCAGAGGAGTCTTCTACGAGGGTAATCATCCAGGACAAACTTCAGTGTGACAGTTTGCAGGTATCCCTTTTGCTAAAGCCATGCGTGGACTTGTGCAAATGGAAGGGGCATGGGGAGGGAAGAGGAAGATTCCCTTTACTTCAAGAAGTGGAATAAAGCTGCCACAACCCTCAGATGTTCTCAGGCTCAAAACTAATGGAAAAAGGTGTTTTAGTCAAATAGGTGATTTTTTTCCCCAGCAACCTAGAGACCTCACCTTCCTTGCAGCTACTTTTAATCATAGAATGGTTTAGGTTGGAAGGGACCTCAAGGATCATCCAGCTCCAACCCCCTGCCATAGGCAGGGACACCTCCCACTAGAGCAGGCTGCTCAAGGCCTCATCCAGCCTGGCCTTNCAGCAGTTCCATGTCCTTCTTGTGCTGGGGGCTCCAGAACTGCACACAGGACTCCAGGTGGGGTCTGAGGAGAGCAGAGTAAAGGAGGAGAAGCCAAAGAGCAATGAAACAGCCCCTGCCCACTGAGCAGAGACAGGTCTGCCCACCAGGTCTGTTCGAGGAGGACTGTGGGCACCATTGTACCTACAAGGAAGGCCAACAAGGCTGTGACAGTTTTCTTTTGAAGTTACACAGGGTTGTAGCCCCTCTCTCTCCATGCAGATATGCAACTTCAGATCCTCCCACTAGACTCCAGAACTTTTCAGGAGTACAACTTTTCTAGTTACATAATTCTTTTCAGTTTAAAGATCAAAGGGTAGGCAAATTTGGGTGAAAAAAACACCTTAGAGATACAGCTGCTTTCTAAACACTCAGTTCTACAAACATCCAGCCTACACTGGTTTGTATTTCATTTCATTTACTTTCAGACATGTGAGTGAAACTCAAATCTGCTAGGGAAGGCTCAGATTACCAGCTAGGAGGCTTCAAGCCATTTCTTCAGTAATCTGGTCTTTTGGATTCTGTTAAAGCCATGCTCTAAGTTTAGAAGACATTTCATTTGGATAATTGCAAATACGACTTGTGTGCAGTGTCATTTTCTCTTCCTCCTGTGCAAAGGGACAGCCTAACCTAGACTTCCAGCTGGATAGAATCATAGGATCATAGAATCAACCAGGTTGGAAGAGACCTCCAAGCTCAGCCAGTCCAACCTAGCACCCAGCCCTAGCCAATCAACCAGACCATGGCACTAAGTGCCTCAGCCAGGCTTTGCTTCAACACCTCCAGGGACGGTGACTCCACCACCTCCCTGGGCAGCCCATTCCAATGCCAATCACTCTCTCTGCCAACAACTTCCTCCTAACATCCAGCCTAGACCTCCTCCGGCACAACTTGAGGCTGTGTCCCCTTGTTCTGTTGCTGGTTGTCTGGGAGAAGAGACCAACCCCACCTGGCTACAGCCTCCCTTCAGGTAGTTGTAGACAGCAATGAGGTCACCCCTGAGCCTCCTCTTCATATCAGGTTTATGCCTAAGCATAAAGAAGGACTTTTATTTAAGCCTTATTCAATGCCATAGTCTAGGAATCAACTAATTTTTAAGCTGTATTTAAGGGCTGAGAGGATGGAAGTGGCAGGTAAATTTCAGTTGGGATGTGATGAAATCATCACTGAAGATCATGAGAGGATGCTCATTACCTTGAATGGGCATTGGCCTGTGCCTTCTCTGACACCAACAGGTGAAGAAAAAATGGTGCATGGCTTTAGTAAGCATCCCTATGAGGCACATTCAGGTGTATTCCAAACAGGCTTTCTCCAGCTTTTCCCAGCTGCCCTCTCAACCACAGCCCATAGCACACGTCCCAGGCAATGCTGCCCCTGCCTCTTTGGTTGTCTGGAGGTTACCCTGCTCGGGATGGCTCTGACTTGAACATACAGTCACCATAAGCTCACGGTTCCTGCCCTCTCATCATTTTCTCTCAAGTCTCTGTTGCCCAGCAGAGCTCAGCAACTGCTAATGTGTATTTTTCACTCTTGGTTTCAGTGGTCTGGATCCAAGCTACTGCTGAAAATGGTTGTCCTGTGCGCTTCTTCCCACTCTGCTCTGCCTTCTGCGTGCTCCTTCCCACTCTGCTCTGCCTCCTGCGTTAGCATTAGAAGACATGCAGACAGCTGGGGCTTTTTTTTTGCCTCTTTGGTTGTCTGGAGGTTTTTCCTGGATTATTCTTCAGCTGAATCTGGTCTCAAATCTGACTGATTATACCTCTGTGTACCCACCAGTACCAGCACCAGAGAGAAGGGAAGACTTGGCCAGAGAGGAACAGGGGTACATGTGGGTGGGGACCTTCCTTTCAGTGGCTGCATGCATTTTGGCTTGGTAAGACCAATGACAAAAGCACCCAAGACAAATCTGAGGCATGTCTGCATGTCATAACACTCCTATAATAGAAAACAGATTCAGCAGACAGGCAAAGAATCATTTTGATAGTATGGAAGTCCAGGAGCCTGTTTTCAATTCTTTTTACTCTCCTTTTTGTCAAAGTCAACATCAGATTTAATCAATCTCACAGCTCTGACAATTAAGCAGTCAGAGATGAGACAGAGCAAGAACTTGCACACCTCTGGGGAACATATTTTCCTAATTGACTCACATTTGCTAGACAAGTTTATTGTTTCATGGTCCCAGCTGCCTCTGAAGTGTATTACAGTAACAAACATTGGAGCTGTGTGCTGACTTAATGATAGTCTTTGACAAAAAGGATAGAAAAAGAGAGTGGAGGTTTGTCCTTGACTTCTAACTGACTGTGGAGCATATTCGAAGCTGTAATCACAAACATCAAGACAAACAAGGAGCTACCACCCCACAGTTAGAGAGATGTCACTAAAAACATGGATCTCAGAAGAAAGCTCATGCTTATAAAAACAATTAAGTGGTGCATGGCTGGAGAAATAGAGACCATCTGGCCAAAAAAAAAAACCCTGTTCAGATGACAGCAGGCTCCCAGCACAACGAATTGTATTTACAGGAGCTGAGGCAACAGACTTTCTTACAGGGAATACCCCTGGCACTCACAGCATGAAGCTCTGTTGGAAGGAGATGTCAGAAACACCAGTGAGTGTCGAGACAAAGGGTAGTCCCTCCACACCTCACAGAACCATAGAATGATTTGGCCACAACAACCCCATGCAAAGCTACAGGCTGGGGTCGGAGTGGCTGAGAGCAGCCAAACAGAGAGGGATCTGGGGGTGCTGATCGATACCCACCTGAACATGAGCCAGCAGTGTGCCCAGGTGGCCAAGAGAGCCAATGGCATCCTGGCCTGCATCAGGAATGGTGTGGCCAGCAGGAGCAGGGAGGTCATTCTGCCCCTGTACTCTGCACTGGTTAGACCACACCTTGAGTACTGTGTCCAGTTCTGGGCCCCCCAGTTTAAGAGGGACATTGAGATGCTTGAACGTGTCCAGAGAAGGGCAACGAGGCTGGGGAGAGGCCTCGAGCACAGCCCTACGAGGAGAGGCTGAGGGAGCTGGGATTGTTTAGCCTGGAGAAGAGGAGGCTCAGGGCAGACCTTATTGCTGTCTACAGCTACCTGAGGGGTGGTTGTAGCCAGGAGGAGGTTGCTCTCTTCTCTCAGGCAGCCAGCACCAGAACAAGAGGACACAGCCTCAAGCTGCGCCAGGGGAAATTTAGGCTTGAGGTGAGGAGAAAGTTCTTCAGTGAGAGAGTCATTGGCTACTGGAATGGGCTGCCCAGGGAGGTGGTGGAGTCGCCGTCCCTGGAGCTGTTCAAGGCAGGATTGGACGTGGCACTTGGTGCCATGGTCTAGCCTTGAGCTCTGTGGTAATGGCTTGGACTTGATGATCTGTGAGGTCCCTTCCAACCTTGGTGATACTGTGAGACTGTGAGACTGTGATAATGGTTTAGGCTGGAAGGGACCATAGGTAGGGACACCTCCCACTAGAACAGGTCTTACTCAGATAAAGGGCATACTGCATTCAAAACAATTTTTGCTTGAAGAGGCAAGTCTGGCTCCAAGGCAGCCTTTTGTTTATCTCAATGTACTCACTAAAAGCCTTTGTTGTTTGTATAATAACCTCTCTGGCAGTCAATGGCATCTCCAGCAATTTCCTCTGCATAACCCAGTGAGAACAACCTACCTGCCTGAAGGGTACTTGGAGCAGGACAAGGAATAGCCCTGAGGATACTGAAGATCACCAAGGGATATTTGTATGGATCGTGCCACACTCATGGGTATTTTTTTAGCCTACTGGTGGTAGCCAACACTGAGGATCACCAAGAGATACTTGTATGGATCATGCCACACTCATGGGTATTTTTTTAGCCTACTGGTGGTAGCCAACACTGAGGATCACCAAGGGATATTTGTATGGATCATGCCACACTCATGGGTATTTTTTTAGCCTATTGGTGGTAGCCAACACTGAGGATCACCAAGGGATATTTGTATGGATCATGCCACACTCATGGGTATTTTTTTTTAACCTATAGATGGTAGCCTGAACTTTAGCTACAGCAGTTACAGCAAAGCACAGCACACTTGGCACTGAAAACACCACTCAGCACAAGATTTCAGTGTGGGTTGTTGTTTTACATTCCCTCCATGAGCTTCCCAAAGGTAGCACTTCTCAAACCATAAACAAAACAAAGGTCCTCTGAGCTTTGAGACTGGCATTTGTCCATGCCTGAGTCCTGCAGCCACACGCAGGAGCACTCAGAGTCAGGCTGAAGAGCTTGATATAGACAAGCTGCATTCGGATCTAGGCTTGCAATCTACCTGTGGGCTGCACTGTTTACTGCAGCTGCTCTTTCTAGGAAGCACTGTGGTACTCTGCACCCGTTGGTATAAGCCAGCTCCAGTCCTAACAGAAGTGCTATAAATACAGCACAAACAAACAAGAGGAAACTGCCAGAATTCTGCTATGGCAAATGTAGCATCCAAACATTTCAAATGTGAAAGAGCAGATTCCACTTCAGAGGGATCACCAGCTGCAGTGCTTTGGAGACACGACCTGCTAAGCTGCATGAGGAAGCAGGGGGCTTTCCCCATCCACAGCGATGGATTTCACCATGGAATACTCACATAGATCACACGGCTTGGGGAACCTGATGTACTTGAAGCAGGTACAGAAATAATACTCTCAGAGGAAGTCCTTGTTTCCTAGGGCAGGAGAAGAGAGGTGGAACAGAAAAGAAATAGAGGAAAAAGCCAAAGCAAAGGAACAGTTACTACCCTTGGGAACAACTCTCAGCTCCAGCCTGGGTTTTCTTCCTGCTCAGGCAAAACTCTCACTGACTTGCAGATACAGATCAGAAAAGCATAGAACTGTTTCAGTTGGAAAAGGCTTTCAAAGTCGTCAGGTTCAACTCTTAACCCAACGCCACCATGCCCACTAGCCCATGTCCCCAAGTGCCATGTCCACACACTAACTGAACAGCTTCAGGGGTGGTGACTCCATCCTCCAGGGGTGGTTACTCCACCACCTCCCTGGGCAGCCTGTTCCAATCTCTGACCACTCCTGCAGCAAAGAAATTGTTCCTCATCTCCAACCTGAACCTGCCCTGGTGCAAGCTCAGGTTATTTACTGTCATTCTATTGCTTGTTACTAGGGAGAAGAGCCCAACCCCTATCTAGCTCCAACCTCCTTTCCAGGAGTTCTAGAAAGCAATGAGGTCTCCCCTCAACCTCCTCTTCTCCCCAGGTCACTTTGCTGCTCCTCACCAGACCTATTCTCCATACCTTTCACCAGCTTTGCTGCCCTTCTTTGAACATCTCCAGATGTCCTCCTCTCTAATGGGCAAGGAGCAAACTCCCAGAGCTCAGGAAAGATGTGCTATAAATCAGTCAGCCTTTACACAGGCTCTTACAAGCACACTTTCCTTGCCTCTGTGAGGAAAAGGCAGCCAAGCAGGATCCCACCACCACCTTGCCTGCTTTCACTGAAGGAGGGGAAACCCTCAGTAAATTTCATGGGGGTTTTAGCTTTGCAATTTCAGTTCCTCAGGCAGAACAAAATCCTGAGGAAGTCTGCAATACTGCCCTAGGTTGCATACCCATCCCTTATTCAAGTATTTTGACAACTGCCAATATGCATGTGCTAAACAATGCACCTCACCCTGCAACACCACTGATTTGGTACCCAGCTCAGCATGAAGAATGCCAGAGCAATCTCTTCCCAAACACATGAGTACAAAAAGCACAGCCAAGAACCTTCATGGGAAAGCCCAACCCAAAATATACTTAAAACTGTAATTCAGTGAAAGTTGCCCTTGCTAACACACCAGATTTGTACACAATCTTTTTATAGCTGCTGCCTGCTCCCATGTGTCTCCTATCCAAGCCCTGACCTACAGAGGGACCTTATCAAATGAGGATGCTGAGGGTACCACTTAGAATCATGGAATCATAGAATCAGTCAGGCTTGGAAGGGACCACAAGGATCATCCAGTTCCAACGCCCCTGACATGGCCAGGGACACCCTACCCTAGATAAGGCTGCCCACAGCCTCATCCAGCCTGGCCTTAAACACCTCCAGCCATGGGGCCTCAACCACCTCCCTGGGCAACCCATTCCAGGCTCTCACCACTCTCATGCTCAACAACTTCCTACTCACGTCCAGGCTGAATCTCCCCACCTCCAGCTTTGCTCCATCCCCCCAGTCTTGTCACTCCCTGGGAGCCTAAAAAGTCCTTCCCCAGCTTTTTGTAGGCCCCCTTCAGATCCTGGAAGGCCACAATAAGGTCTCCTTCTCCAGACTGAACAGCCCCAACTCTTTCAGTCTGTCCTCACAGCAGAGCTGCTGCAGCCCTCTGAGCATCCCAGTGGCCCTTCTCTGGACACACTCCAGCACAACCCCCACCTTCTGGTAATGGGGGCTCCAGAACTGGGTGCAGTACTCCAGGTGGGGTCTCAGCATAGTGGAGTAGAGGGGGAGAATCACCTCCCTCCACCTGCTGGCCACACTTCTCCTGATCATCCCAGGCTCTGGTTTTCCCTCCGGGCTGCAAGTGCACACTGCTGGCTCATGTTGAGCTTCTTTTCCACCAGCATCCCCAAGTCCCTCTCCTCACTTGGAGCACCAGAGAATATCAGTACTGCAAACCCCCTACATTTGGCCTCTGCATTAAATATTTGTATCTCAGTCCCACCACTTCAGAGGGATCATTTCCCCAGCTACAGATTAATTCTTCATGTCCTAAGGGCAGCTTATTCATCTTCTAACCTTGTAATTACTAAAGCTGCCAGAACTCCCCCTTTTTTCCCCTTACACACAGGCAGACACACAAATTCTGCCACTTGAGGAGGTCCTTAAAGCCTAAGAGATTGCATTAAGTTGGGCCTGGCTTGCCAACATTTTACAAACAAATAATGAGGAAGAAATTCCAAGGAGAGGTTTTTTCTGTTGTAAAAACAAATCAAGTGAATGTTCTGTGATCTTTTGAGAGCAGAGCCGCATCAAAAGGGGTCATGCACTGATCACATCATAAGCAGACAGAAGTTAAAAGTTAACTTTTGTTTTCCTTCTTCTTATTCATCTTTTCCCATTTTCCCTTATTCAGCTGATACCCATAACTCTTAGGTCAGCATTCTCCTGTAGCTTTAATCACTAAGTAAAAGCAGAGTATTTATATTACACGACATTAACCTACTGGATTTCTGGCATTTAAGATTTAAAACTGCAGCAGTGCAATAATTCCAAAGCCTTCCCCCCAGGTCCATGGCAGAAAAAGGGATAGACAATAATATGGCAGTGGAATGACACTGGGTAAAAATACAGTGGGCTTACCTTGTTTTTTTCTTCAGCCTTCGCAGCCTGCCTACAAACTGGATGCCAAATGGAAGCACCTGGAAAGGGAATTTACAGCCTTGCTTAATTCATCTGCCTGGTAAGAACCTTAGAATGTTTAAAATAAGAACATTTTAAAACCTTACTAGAAGGTCTTACTGCCTGATTCCACTGCACTTGTCACTTCATGGATACATTCAAAGCTACGAGGAGAGGCTGAGGGAGCTGGGGGTGTGCAGCCTGGAGGAGGCTCAGGGCAGACCTCATTGCTGCCTACAACTACTTGAAGGGAGGCTGTAGTCAGGTGGGGGTTGGTCTCTTTTGCCAGGCAAGCAGCAACAGAACAAGGGGACACAGTCTCAAGTTGTGCCAGGGGAGGTCTAGGCTGGATGTTAGGAGGAAGTTGTTGTCAGAGAGAGTGATTGGCATTGGAATGGGCTGCCCAGGGAGGTGGTGGAGTCACCGTCCCTGGAGGGGTGCAGGGAAAGCCTGGATGAGGCACTTGGTGCCATGGTCTGGTTGACTGGATAGGGCTGGGTGCTGGGTTGGACTGGCTGATCTTGGAGGTCTCTTCCAACCTGGTTGATTCTATGATGCTATGATGCTATGATTCTAAACCTGACAGTTTCTCAGCATCAGTAAGGCTGCTCACACAGGCACTTCCAAAAGCTGCAGGTACTTTGATATATGAGATCAACACCTCACATCTAAGGAGTGTCACATGAGATCTCCAGAGCTCCTTCAGCCCAACCTCCAGCTCAGATCAGGTCACCTTACAGTAGGCTGCTCAGAGCTGTGCCCAGGTGAGTTCCATGTATCCTCAAGGATGGAGATCCCAAAGCATCTCTGGGCAACTTGTTCCCTTCACATGGTCATTTTCTTTTTCCTTGCCTGTAGTTAGAACTGCCTGTCCTTTATTATCCAGATACATCTATGGATGTGCATATATACACAAGGTCCTTACTCTGAGGGTGGTGGAACACTGCAACAGGTTGCTCAGGGAGGTTATAGAAGCCCCATCCCTGGAGACATTGAAGGCCAAGCTTGATGGGGCTCGGAGCAGCCTAATCTATCTGGGAATGTCTCTGCTGACTGCAGGGGGGTTGAACTACCTGACTTGTAAAGATCCCTTCCATCCCAATGCACTCTGTGATTCTGTGATAGTCTTGCAATGGTCTGTTCTAGGCCATACCAAGTGGCTCACTGTTGGCATGGAACAGGCATTTACATCAGCTGAAAATCCAGGCTTTCTGAATTATCCACTGTACTCATCTTGCAGCCCCTATATGCTTGCCTCTCCTAAGTCAAATGCATGCACTCAGGGGAATATCCATCTTGGAGGAAGCAGGAAAGACAGAGTGAACTAATTCTCTACTGCATGTTAAGTATTAAAGAGAAGATTATGAACTACAGAGGCATAAGTAAACATTAAGTGCAAGAAAGAATCATCAGAGTAGTTTGGGCTAGAAGGGATTTTGAAGCTCAGCTAGTTTCAAAGCCCTGCCATAGACAGGGATGCCTCTGTGCTAGTTTGAAGCTAGCTGGAATGTTTTGGTGAGAAGAGTTAGATTACAGGCTCAAAGCCCCATCCCAGCAGGCTTTGAACACTTCCAGGCTTGAAGCCTCCACAACTTCTCTGGGCAACCTGTTCCAGTGCCTCATACCAAGGGTAAGAAAAGGCTTTGAAAAAGCTGAACAGGATGTGCAATGCTCAATGCAAGGAGTCTAAATAGGTAAAAGAAAAGTTTTAGAAGTTTAATAGCAAAAAGGAACATGATTTTGTTCCTGCCAGCCTGAGCTGACACAAGCCACAAACCAAAGCCCGGCGGAGTTGAACGAAATGAGCACACTGCAACTTCTGCCTGACTGAATGGGAAGCTGAGAACCTTCGTGTTACAAATATTTCATGTTTATACTGGGTGGAGAGCAGCAAGAAGAGCTATTGGAAATGCTTTGTTTTCACAACACTTTGATAGTTTTCTAAAGCAGTGGATTTTGGAAAGAAGATAGACTCTGAAAGTCTATTTCCCAGAAGACAGGTGGAGATCATTAGAATTTATCTCACAAAAATAACTCAGATGAAGGCAGGCTCAAGCAGTAAGAAAATATCTCTAAGTACAGACAGGACAAATTAGCTTTACCAGGTTACTGCAGAATTTTAGGACTGAATCACTAAGAATCATAGAATCAACCAGGTTGGAAGAGACCTCCAAGATCATCCAGTCCAACCTAGCACCCAGCCCTATCCAGTCAACCAGACCATGGCACTAAGTGTCCCATCCAGGCTTTGCTTGAACTTCTCCAGGGATGGTGACTCCACCACCTCCCTGGGCAGCCCATTCCAATGGCAAACCACTCTCTGGAGTGATTTAATGAAGGATCTTCAAATTCATAGGATCACAGATCAGAGGATGTCAGGGGTTGGAAGGGACCCAAAGAGATCATCGAGTCCAAGCCCCCCTGCCAGAGCAGGACAATCCTATCTAACACAGGTCACAGAGGAACACATCCAGACAGGTCTGGAAAGGCTCCAGAGAAGGAGACTCCACAACCTCTCTGGGGAGCCTGTTCCAGTGCTCTGGGACCCTTACAGTAAAGAAGTTCTCCCTTGTGTTGAGCTGGAACCTCTTTTGCTGCAACTTACACCCATTGCTCCTATCCCAGGGAGCAGTGAGCAGAGCCTGCCCTCCCCCTCCTGGCCAGCCCTCAGATACCTATAAACATTTATCACATCCCTTCTCAGTCTTCTCTTCTCCAGACTAAGCAGCCCCAGGTCCCTCAGCCTCTCCTCATAAGCTATGCCCTCCTGTCCCCTAATCATCCTCCTAGCCCTCTGCTGGACCCTCTCCAGCAGATCCCTGTCCCAGCTTCCACAGACTACAAGGGAGTCTGAGCTCGCTCTCTGAAAGTGTTTGTCCCAGCTGCCGCAGAAGATGATGTAAAACTTTCCAATGGTTTTAGGAAGCATTTAGATCAACTCTTTTATTTTTGTTTCATTAATCCTATCTGTGGTCAAGCAAAAGTGGCTCAGAAGCTTTTTCACACAGGAAAAGAAGAGTCACCTCAAAGTCATCTGCTGGATGACCACTGGTGACTCTGTTTCTGCTAGGGAATGTGCAACAGCTAAAGGAACTAGGCAGTAGTTTATTAAGAGGATGAAGAAGAAGTACAAAAGTCTTTTATGATGGTAACATCAGTTTTCAATGGAAACTTCTTCATGTGAAGACAAAGCAGGTGACAACAACCCAGCAAAGACAGTTTCATGCATCAGAAAATACAGTGAGGAAGCTAGGTCCAAATTAACAGGGCCTGAGCATACTCTGCAGTTCTTTGAACTAAAAGCCAACAGAAAACCTAACAAATACCCACCCTGAAAACAAACAGAGCTTTAAAAGAAGATTCACTTGTAGCCCAGCTTCAGAGGGTTTGAAATCTGGGAATGAATTTGCAGTTTGCTATCCTTTTCAAAGCACTGATTTCCCAGGGGATTTCAGTACTGCTGAGTTACTTTGCAATTGGAAGAACCACAGCATTTCCTGGCTCCTGAGGGAGAATCCACGAGCACACACAAGGATCATCATGCCCTTTAATGAGCTACTTCTCGTTGCAAACCAGAGTGACAATGGAATTGTCATTTCAAACAGCCTGCTAAATTATAACTCAAATCTTGCTGCACCCACTGTTGTGTTTTAAGTGAAGCCTGGCTTCTGCAGCTGCAGGATGATTTCAAAGTAGGCTTCTAGAAAGCTGGGTAATTGCAAAGCTGTAAGAGGGATCTGGGCAGGCATGTGGCTTTAGGGTAATAGCCCAGTCTGGCAGTTCCCACATCCTACCGAGTTCACTCTTGTGCTTTCCTTTGCAAGGACACTGCCAGTCAAGGCCATAGACAAAAGCCTTCATTTTCTCTGGTGTCTAACCCTGTATTTAACTGTGCAGACACTGATTTCCTTGACCAGTTTAGAACAGCTAAAAATGATGCACATAAAATACAGATTTGAGCTCAGATCTCTCTTAGATAGCTTCTTTACTCAATTGAATATGTTATCATGCAAATCCTCCTCTACTGACACTGAAATTCCCTGACAATAAACACTAAATCTTCCTCTGCAAGCTTTTGGCTGCATAAGGCAAGGGCACACTGTGTGGCAAGGGCTTCAGCTCCATGGTGTCCTCTTCTCCCCCTCTCTGGGGGCTCATAGGGCTGACTGAGGGGAATTCATACAAGGAACCTCAGGTTCAACAAGGCCAAGTGCAAGGTCCTGCAATCCCAAGCACAAATCCAGGCTGGGCAGTGAGTGGCTGGAGAGCAGCTCTGAGGAGAGGGACTTGGGGATGCTGATGGACAAGAAGCTCAACATGGGCCAGCAGTGTGCAATTGCAGCCGGGAGGGCGAACCAGAGCCTGGGCTGCAGCAGAAGTGTGGCCAGCAGGTGGAGGGAGGTGATTCTCCCCCTCTACTCCACTATGCTGAGACCCCACCTGGAGTACTGCATTCAATTCTGGAGCCCCCACAACAACAAGGAAGTGGAGATGCTGGAGTGTGTCCAGAGAAGGGCCACTGGGATGACCAGAGGGCTGCAGCAGCTCTGCTGTGAGCACAGACTGACAGAGTTGGGGCTGTTCAGTCTGCAGAAGAGGAGGCTCTGAGGGGACCTCATTGTGGCCTTCCAGGATCTGAAGGGGGCCTACAAAAAAGCTGGGGAGGGACTTTTCAGGATATCAGGGAGTGACAGGACTGGGGGGAATGGAGCAAAGCTGGAGGTGGGGAGATTCAGACTGGATGTGAGGAGGAAGTTGTTGAGCATGAGAGTGGTGAGAGGCTGGAATGGGTTGCCCAGGGAGGTGGTTGAGGCCCCATGGCTGGAGGTGTTTGAGGCCAGGCTGGATAAGGCTGTGGGCAGCCTGATCTAGGGTAGGGTGTCCCTGGCCATGGCAGGAGGGTTGGAACTGGATGATCCTTGTGGTCCCTTCCAACCCTGACTGATTCTATGATTTTCTCTTCGTACCACAATGGGTGACAGGTTCAGAGCTGCTCTTAGAATTGCAGCAGCAGCTGTAGGGGAGCTGCAGCAGCTTTTTTGTCATGACAGATTTTTAGTATCAAGTTCTTCCATCTGCAGGGAATAATTGTTACCACTGCTCCTTTCTGTGACTCACATTCACTGCAAGATTTGAACTGAGAGAGAGGTAACAGGTGAGTAAGAAGCAAGAAGGGTTTGGTGTTGCTTTTCCTTAGCCTACTCATGTTATTCTTGCTTCCCTGGTAGTCACAAGGTGAAAATGCATGCAGAACAGCTCAGCCATGCAAGCAGGTGTGGTCAGGAGGGCCATGCTGCCAAGTGTAACTGGGTTTGGGTGCTTTCCTTTTACCTTGAAGATACATTTCTTCTCCTTCTGCAAACATCTGACTGCACCTGACACATCGTGCACACGTCGGGTGATAATGCTTCTCTCCTGCCTGTTTGGGCAAAAAGAGGTAGAGATGATTAAGTACAGGGATCAGTTCAGCAGCTTCACTACAAGAAATTTTTCTTTCATCCTCTAGAATATAACTAATTAGAGTATCACAGAATCATAGAACTTTAGAGGTTGGAAGGGGCCTCCAGAGACCATCAAGTCCAACCCCCCTACTAAGGCAGGATCACCCAGGGTAGTTTGCACAGGAATGCATCCAGAAGGGGTTTGAAAGGCTCCAGAGTAGGAAACTCCACAACCTCTCTGGGAAGCCTGTTCCAGGGCTGTCACCCTCGGTGTAAAGAAGTTTCTCCTCATGTTGAGGTGAAACCTTTTGTGTTCCAGTTTGTAGCTGTTGTTCCTTGGCTTATTGCTGCTGATCACAGAAAAGAGATTGGCCTCAGCCACTTGACACCCACCCCTCAGATATTTGTATACATTGACCTGATCTCCTCTCAGCCTTCTCCTCTCCTCAGTCTTCTCCAGACTAAACAGCCCCAGGACTAAGTCTCTCTCCACAGGGGAGATGCTCAAGTCTCCCAGTCATCCTCATGGCTCTTCACTGGACTCACTCCAGCAGATCTCTGTCTCTCCTGAACTGGGAAGCCCAAAACTGGACACTCTATTCCAGGTGTGGTCTCACCAGGGCAGAGTAGTGGGGGAGAAGAACCTCCCTAGCCCTACTGGCCACACTTTTCCCGATGCACCCAGGATGCCATTGGCAATCTTGGCCACGAGGGCACATTGCTGGCCCATGCAGCACTTGCTGTCCACCAGGACTCCAAGGTCTTTCTCCATGGAACTGCTTTCCAGCAGGGCAGCCCCAACCTGTACTGGTGCCTGTGAGTGTATGAGTTAATACCAATCATAAAATCACAGAATCAACCAGGTTGGAAGAGACCTCCAAGATCATCCAGTCCAACCTAGCACCCAGCCAATCAACTAGACCATGGCACTAAGTGCCTCATGCAGGCTTTGCTTGAACACCTCCAGGGATGGTGACTCCACCACCTCCCTGGGCAGCCCATTCCAATGCCAATCACTCTCTCTGGCAAGAGCTTCCTCCTAACATCCAGCCTATACTTCCCTCGGCACAACTTAAGACTAACTCAGTGTGTACGGCAAAGAACAACAACTGACAGTAGAGCAGTGCAGAGAGATCTCTTTCATAACTTAGAACAGAAAAAGCAGAGGAGAAAGATGCAGTGTTCCTTTTGCTGCTGCCCAGCCCTGCATCACTCCAATGGATTTTGTGTTATTAGCTCTGAAGTACAACAGGACATACTCAGACTTCTCATGTAACTCTAAGTGCTCACACTGGGGTTTGCTCCCTCCTTTTACAATGTGTTCATTTTGTCCCTCTCCTAACCAGAGCACAGAAGGCAAGGCATGGCAGCCTCCAGCACTGCCATCACTACCAGATCACACCAGCTCCTCAAGTCAGAGGCTGACACTTGGGCTGGGGCCTTGATTGAGGAACTCCCAGCCAATACTCCCTGATATGTTTCTACATTTTGCCTGGTTAGATACCAAAAATTAGCTTTGAACCTAGAACCTGTGTGTGTTTGGTCTGGGTGGCAGTCAGACCCAGCACTGCTCACCTGGCAACATACCAGGGAGGCTTCCATTGGTGCCACTTTCTCCTCTTCAGCCTATTTCAGAGGTTTCCTCTCACAGGAACAACAGTGGACACAGCCTCATTTTCTCATCTCTCATAACTTCAGGGCTTGAACAAGATAAAATAAGGATGAACCTGATGTGACAGGTGTGAATCACATCACTTAAAGCACAATTTGATGACAGCAAGGGATAGTGCCCTGAAGTCTGCAGAGCAGGATGAACCCCAGGACTGGGAAACATGAAATGTTAGCAATAGTGGAGGAATTCATACCAAAAGGAATAAGCTTAATGAGGTAAGGTTGGGGTTTAAATTAGCTGTCATCACTCAGGGAAAAGATCCTGCATCACTGCAGACAGCTCAGCAAAGCCTCTGCTCATTCTCTGGCTCTGGCTGCAGTAACTGATGAAGAGGCAGAATATGCAAAAGATGATATGTATGATAATTGTAACTCTACCACAATGACATTGCTGGTCTGGCCTCTCATGACATTGCTTGGGCTGTGATTGAACTCATTTTTTACTGCAGTTGATGAGTGAATGCTACTTGTGGATTGACATACAAGAGACAGAGCCAGAGCAGCCCAAAGCTCAAAGCACAAGCTGAGCCCAGGAAAGAAGACTCAAGATTTCTAGTGAATCCCACCAGTGAAGTCTAAATACACCTTCTCACCCTGCTTTGCTCTGTAAAGGGAAGAAGCAAACCAGACACAAGTATTTAATGTGTTAAATAAACCTGCAACTTTCTGGTTCCTTTCCTGAGAATAAGTTTTCATTACACTTTTTTTTTCCCCCAGTAAAAATAAAGTATCATAGTAAAATCAAACTCTGTCTTGTTCAAAATGCACAGTGGTAAGTGACATCTTTTACCACTCAGAGTAAAGAGTTAGTGGAAGAGAGACAAGGTCAGACTGCTGCAGTGATTCCACTGTATCAAAGCACATTGTCCATGTTAAGGTATCACACAGCACACAGGCTGCTGTTATGCTTAGTTACTACCACTGAGAGTTATCTATTGAGGTAGGTCCTGCCATCCTCTTCCTCTAAAATCCTCAAAGGAGGTCTTAATTGTATGCCACCCCTGCAGAACAAAGAGCCTGCTGGCATGCCAAGGCATGGTGCAGTTGTATGACCCAGGAACAAAGCCCACAGAGGACTGGTATGAAGCACTCTCAGTTTAAAGCTCTTCATGTGGAACAAATCTGGTGGAGAGTTGGGTCCTTAGCAGTCAACCTCCTGATCGAGCCAAGGCAAAGAGAATAAAGCACACCAGCAGTCAGTGGGGCTTTCCATCAGGCAGCTTCTCACCCTGAAATGAGGGACTAAAGCTCTTCTGATAGACAACTTCTTCTGATGGACAACTGCTGCTAAGTGGAAGGAGTTTTGTTTGGGATGGGAAAGACAGGAAATACTTAGGCACTGTAGTGATGGGTGGAAGTTTAGAACTCCAATTAGACAATAAATGATTCCATCTTCTGTCTGCACTTCTGGAATAATTCTCATCCTGATGGACACTCACTGAAGGGCTCTGAGATGTCCTGGAGTGCACTTTGTAATACAGCTCACAGCAGAAATAGAATTCAGGTTTAAGTCAGGACGTGTGCAGGGGCCCCCACAGAATGATGGAACAGTTTAGGCTGGGAAGGACCTCAGCTTGGTCATCTAATTCAACCTTCTGCTCAAAGCTAGGATGATGCTCAATTCAGATCAGACAGCTCAGAAATTTGTCCAGTCAGACACTGAAACTCTCTAAGGATGGAGACTGCATAAGCTCTGAGGAGGCTGCTCCAATGCTTAGTTACCCTTACAGAGAGGTTATTTCTTTCCTTATCTAGCAGAACTTCTTCTCTTCCAACTTAGGACAGTTGTCTCCTGCTCTCTTCCTCATCTCAGTAAGGATCTCGTGAGTGTCTCCTCACAGGTATGGGAACACTGCTATTAGGGCCCCCCTAAAACCATCTACAGACATCATAAAGAGAAGACAAAATCAAGACAGAACTCCCTGACGAAGGAACCTGCTACAGCTTGCAGCTTATGTCCTTGGATTGATTGAGATGGGTAGATCTGGGGAGAAAAACATCTGAACACTAGGCAAGGCAAGTTCATAGTCTCTCATTTCAAACTCAACACCAAGGAGTAGAAGTCTTCACTGGGAAATGTTTTTTTGGTCAGACTATGCAAATCAAGGAATGTGACAACTTCTTTACTGGGTATTTAATTCATGCAGTTTGTCCCTGGTATTATTCTTTACCCACTGACTGCTCTTGCTGTGCTGTTTAATTCTTTGTCAATGAACTATTCTTTATGTTAGGTGCCAGAAACTAAGAGGAAACTGGTAAAGAGGGACAGTTATAGAAAGGAGCTCCAGATATTTCTCTCTGTGAAATTTAGCACAGTTTTTGAATGAGCCACAGCATTGTTGTCATTCAATGGCCCAACTAGTCACTGCACTGGTTTATGGAGGCTAATTCACCTTTCTCTTGAAGTAAATGCAGCTCCCTGAATTTGCCTGAGCTAAGATTTCAATTTGTGGTCGCAGCACAGAATTGTTATTTAATAACCCTCTGACCTAACAGCACAGAACTGGCTCAGAAAGATCTTCCTTTCAAGATATTAGGCTGAAATTAGGGCTTGTGTCCTTGCTTATTCCCAGCTGGTAATATAACCCTCCTGCTCCTGGCCAGCATTTCAAGATGGAATTGTGAGTTTAATCCCAGAGGCTGTGTAAAATCTAGGGTCTAGGTGTTAGTCTTTCTGTCTTTATCTCAGGGGTACCATGGCTTGGATCAGGAGCAGTGTGGCCAGTAGGACAAGGGAGGTTATTCTGCCCCTGTACTCAACACTGGTCAGGCCACACCTTGAGTGCTGTGTCCAGTTCTGGGCTCCTCAATTCAAGAGAGATGTTGAGGTGCTGGAAGGCGTCCAGAGAAGGGTGACAAAGCTGGTGAGGGGCCTGGAACACAAACCCTGTGAGGAGAGGCTGAGGGAGCTGGGGTTGTTTAGCCTGCAGAAGAGGAGGCTCAGGGCAGACCTCATTGCTGTCTACAACTACCTGAAGGGAGGCTGTAGCTAGCTGGAGGTTGGTTTCTTCTTCCAGGAAACCAGCAACAGAAGAAGGGGACACAGTCTCAAGTTGTGCTGGGGGAGGTCTAGGCTGGATGTTAGGAGGAAGTTGTTGCAGAGAGAGTGATTGGCATTGGAATGGGCTGCCCAGGGAGGTGGTGGAGTTGCCATCCCTGGAGGTGTTGAAGCAAAACCTGGATGGGACACTTAGTGCCATGGTCTGGTTGCTTGGCTAGGGCTGGGTGCTAGGTTGGACTGGATGATCTTGGAGGTCTCTTCCAACCTGGGTGATTTTATGATTCTATGATCAGGTGTTGCTCAACAGCCACAGGCTCATAACTCTGTCATCGCACCCACGTAGTGGCACAGCACATGGACTGCACTGGTCCTGCAACCTGGGCTCAAATCAGGGTGATGTCATTCAGAAAATCTGACAAGTTTTGCTGCTTGGAGGAGAATCCTGTGCTCTGTTAGCAGCTTTAAGTGTAAGCACATAAATTCTCCATTCAGATTTCTAGCAAAGGCAGAGTTTAACAGAGGAGCTTGAGGGCTCACTCATTACCAGTGCCATACAAGGATGGTTAAGTTAGTAAACAGCTGTCATCTCATCTGTGGAGTATGAAGGGACAGGCAGCAAGGCAGGGATATTTGGAACATATCTACTGTTTATGTTATCCAATAGTGGTGAGGGGAGGAATGTGTGAGAGCCAGGAGACAAAGAGAGGATTAGGGAGGAAAACTCTTACTAAATCTCTTAGTCACAGTGGACCTGACTCACCACTGAGTCACTTTGGCAGCGTGCCAGGGCAAATGAACCATTTTCAACAGGGTTTACACCAGTGTAATGTTTAGGATCGATCCTTTTCCTCCTTTTCTCCTTACTGGATCAATTTATCATCCCAGCAGAAGCCAAGAAACAACCATGTGAAAGGTTCAATGCATCCACCTGCAGCATTACTGACAGCTTGATCTGTCTCCTATGTAGAGTTGTTTCATTTTGTCTGGATTCTGGTTCATCCTGCTGTACTTTGCAGAGTCTTGAGACTTCCCACCCACATCTGAGTCATTTTTACTGCCTCCCACACACTCTTTACTCTTCCAGGTGTAAAGAGCAGACCGAACTCACCGAGAGGGACACCGATCCCTGCGTGGCAGTGACTTACTGAGCACTGGACTCTCAGGCAAAAGCTGGAGAAGGCCAATAGTGCATTTTTTCCTACAGAATTTGGTGTGTGAACTTGCCAACCACAAAGGCCTTGCCATGCCTAAAATCACTGATTTTGCATTCAGTTGCTTTGTTCTGCAAGGAGTGATTTGCCTCTTTCGCCTTTTTCTTCTTGGCCTTGCATTTTTTCCTTGCCACCCACTAGGACTGGAAGAGGCTTCTGTTCTGTTTGCTCAACTTTCTCCTTCATTTCTTTCCCACTTCCCTCTCCCACTCCTTAAAATCCACTCAAGGGCCAAGACAATCTGCAGCTGGATCTCACTTCACCGATGGGGGAGAGGGAGTGATGAAGAAGAAAAATGACTTGCAGATGTACTCCCCATCACTTCTGACTCCACAGCTGTGCATTTAGCCCACCCATTTCACATGGGAGGGGGAAAGCTGCAGCCAACACCAAACAGCCCTCAGGAGGCAGCATGATTTATCAGATGATGTCAGCATAAGTCCTTCCAGGCTGGTTCACAAAATCACTGAATCAACCAGATTGGAAGAGACCTCCAAGCTCATCCAGTCCAACCTAGCACCCAGCCCTGTCCAGTCAACTAGACCATGGCACTAAGTGCCTCATCCAGGCTTTGCTTGAACACCTCCAGGGATGGTGACTCCACCACCTCCCTGGGCAGCCCATTCCAATGCCAATCACTCTCTCTGCCAACAAATTCCTCCTAAAATCCAGCCTAGACCTCCCCTGGCACAATTTGAGACTGTGTCCTCTTGTTCTGTTGTGCTGATCCAGACTGCAAACATCTGAGAGGACAGAAGCTACCACATGTTCTGTGCCTGGATAAGGACTAGCATTTTGGATCCCCAGATTTAGTTGGGATGGGAAATCCTGCTGTACTATGTAGAACTGACATTAGGAGCCCTTCCTGGAAGTAGGAAGTTGCTCCTTTCTGACTCATCAACACATTTGCAGTTCAAGGCACCATTTAGAAGTTCTTACTTAGGGGTAAAAGAAGAAATGTGTAGTACAGAAAATGCTGGAGGCTGGCCGGATGAAAAGTCTTAAGGAACCAAGAAATGAATCATGTAGGCAGCTTTTCTGCTATTAGCAGACACACTGAAGCATTGCTCCATGGGCCAAAGCATGCTGGAGAGACTTTACCAACAAATCCAATTGTCACTAATTGCACTTACTGCTGCACCACTGTCATGGTTACAGAGAGAGCTGGACGGAGATGCCTCTGCTGCTGGCTGTATCATGGGTTAGGCACTGGGCACTGGGCACTGCAGAGCCCCTGGCATGAGTCAGAGGGTCACCAGAAATCAAAGAAATGATGTAAAGCAATAGGATGAGGAAGTGGAGACAGCCAAAAAGTGCAGCATTTCACACTGTCAAAACACCCAGCTGTTGGCAAATAGTGCTGGGGAGTAAAGCACCACACAGTAACACAGCTCAAGGCAAGGCGAGGAGCCGGCGCACCCTGTGCTGCTCAGGGACCAAGGTCACTACGGAACCACTGCTTTGATGCTTTAATTAATCAATTAAGATCGTTGACTGCTACTACACTTTTGCATGATGGCAAAATCAGTGGGCACCATCACCTACCTGCCAGGCTCAGGGGACAAACCATACCCTACGACTTTACCACAGACAAACCCACGCAGGCACAGAGGCAAAGCAACACTCCCAGGACTACTTCCACACATACAAGGGAAATCCTCAACGGAAGAGCAAGCAAGAAAATGAAATAAAATCAAATCATAAACCCTGCAACAGTCATTCTTTCTTCTCTAGCAACCAGTTTCCCTTCAGTTCTGAACTTCCCTTGTGCCATTCAGAAACACTTTGCAGAATCCCTTTGGTAAATACTCAACAGGCTTAAGCACTAACCACAGGCTACTCAGTGCCCTCCCTCGATAAACCTAAAAACCGATTCACAGGGTAAAATCTATGCCAACAGCTCCTTTTAATATGTCCTGTTCTTTCCTGACACAGCCACAGTTGGAACTTCTTAACAAATACGGATTGGTGCAGCTCTGTATCTCTTTCTGGAGGGAAAAAAAGTGGTGGAAAAAAAGAGTGAGGATCAGAGTGGGAGAAGAAAGAGAAGTTGAAGAACAATAAAACTGGGATGCAGAAAAGGCTAAAAGCTAAAGTCAAAACCATTTGCTTTGCTCCTGGTCTGTTGACAGCATTTTTAATGATGCTTGTTTGACAGCGGACAGTCTACGCCAGTTCACACTTAGCCAGCCAAGTTTAGATCCTATGCACTGATTCTTAAGCTGTCTTTGCAAACCAGCAACCCCAGACCAACACAAGTGGCACCAAGACAGAGACCACTCTCAAGCTGCAAACCACCCTGCATCTCCACCAGCACTGCATTGATGTTTCCTACCTTAGCTGGCTTCCTTTGGCGAGAGTTGATTTACAGAGAAGTATCTTTGCCAGAAGCTCGCCTTCTTCTCTCGTGATGGGAGCAAACTGGTGCAGAGAGCAGTTTCTAAGTGCAGATCAGCACTGACACAGGGATCCTGTGGTTGCTCTGCCATCCGTAGCAAGGCTGCCCATGCTAAACCCTTCGATAGACGGAGCCGCTTTGCTGGCAGGGCTCGGCATCAGTGCCTACGTTATCAGCTGCTCAAGCACCTTTCTCACATCACCAGGGTTTGTTGTCAGCGGAGCAGCAGGGTAACAGACAGTTCAGAACGAACCATTCTCCCCCACTGCAGGCAGAAATTTGTACACCCCGCTGCAAGGAATTAGTCTCGTCCCTGCCACAGAGACATTTGCAAAGGCAAAGGCGATTGATTTACAAAGTAGCTGTGGCTGCAGACAAAAGCAGCTCAACTCGAAGGAATAAACCACAAAACCCAAGGCTCATGCTTTAATTAACAAGTCACTGAGGTGTAAGTGGCATTTAACTGACATATAAATTAGTGACATTTCTCCCTTCAGTCCAGCCCAGTGTCTAATGCACTTGTTCCCTTACCGTTAAGTAACCTATGGGTGTGATGGATAGGTTTAAAAAATAGACTGGTTATGTTTGCCAGACATTTGCACATCCATGTGAACCAGAACAAACGTTAACTCTTTCTTCTCCCACTCACACTGAGTGCCATGCTGCCAGGCTAGGGTGTCAGGCACGGCAGCTGGACCCGGCCTTATGTTCCATGTGCCAGCCGTTTTCACCAGCACCTCACACCACAACCATGCAGCAGTGAATCACAGCACAGCTAGAGGCGGAAGCCCAGCCAAGTCAAAGCTGGTGAGGGGTGTGGAGCACAGCCCTGTGAGGGGAAGCTGAGGGAGCTGGGGGAGTTCAGCCTGCAGAAGAGGAGGCTCAGGGCAGACCTCATTGATGTCTACAACTACCTGAAGGGAGGCTGTAGCCAGGTGGGGTTGGGCTCTTCTGCCAGGCAACCGGCAACAGAACAAGGGGACACAGCCTCAAGTTATGCTGGGGGAGGTCTAGGCTGGATGTTAGGAGGAAGTTGTTGGCAGAAAGAGTGATTGGCATTGGAATGGGCTGCCCAGGGAGGTGGTGGAGTCACTGTCCCTGGAGGTGTTCACGAAAAGCCTGGATGAGGCACTTAGTGCCATGGTCTGGTTGATTGGCCAGGGCTGGGTGCTAGGTTGGACTGGATAATCTTGGAGGTCTTTTCCAACCTGGTTGATTCTATGATCCCACGTGCTGAAATACTCCTGAGTGCTTCCAGAAGCAGTTGAGTTGCCCATAAAGAAGCCGTAAGAGACCTGTACTATCACTGCACAAACTAGTGGTGAGGCATCACCTAAAGTACAATGTCCATCCACGAGGAGGTGGTGGCTCCGGCTAGGAATAGACAGGGAGAAGGTCCCTGAGCATCGGCAGAACAGCCTGGAGCTTTATGAGCAAAGCAGAATCTGGTTCATTCTGATTTGCAATACAGTTGAGAGGAAGTAAGATGGCTTTCTATCAGTTCTCCTTAGACTTCATCAATTAAAGGGCAGAAGACTTCTTACAAAAGCTGGAAGTTGATCTGTATGCAAAGCATCAGTAACCACACACAGACCACTTGAGGACGGAGAGGAGCTGGAACTGAGATAAGGTTTCTCACCATCAGATGTTAAGGAAGCCCAAGCATCGCTGAAGGCAGAAAGTCTAAGACTATAGAATAGAATCAGCCAGGTTGGAAGAGATCTCCAAGATCCAGGATGCTGTTGGCCTTCTTCATCTAGTTCCAACCCCATTGCCATGGGCAGGACACCCTACCCTAGATCAGGCTGCCCACAGCCTCAGTCAGCCTGGACTTAAACACCTCCAGGATGGGTCTTCAACCTATCCCTCCGCAACCCACTCCAGGCTCTCATCACTCTCATGCTCAACAACTTCCTCCTCACGTCCAGTCTGAATCTCCCCACCTCCAGCTTTGCTCNAGGATGCTGTTGGCCTTCTTCATCTAGTTCCAACCCCATTGCCATGGGCAGGACACCCTACCCTAGATCAGGCTGCCCACAGCCTCAGACAGCCTGGACTTAAACACCTCCAGGGATGGGTCTTCAACCTATCCCGTAGCAACCCACTCCAGGCTCTCATCACTCTCATGCTCAACAACTTCCTCCTCACGTCCAGTCTGAATCTCCCCACCTCCAGCTTTGCTCCATTCCCCCTATTCCTGCCACTCCCTGATAGCCTAAAAAGTCCCTCTCCAGCTTTTTTGTAGGCCCCCTTCAGATACTGGAAGGCCACAAGAAGTGTGTGTTGCCTTTGAAAGCAGAACTGATGCTCTCTGCACATTAGCTGCTCACCCCCCATTGTAGCTTTTCCAGTACAAATTCCCCAGGGAGACTGGGGGCAAGCCAAGGTGGACTGGAGGGAAAGAAAGAAACAAGAAAGGAATTATAAATGTTTAACTCCACTTCCTACATGGGATGAATCTGGCCCTCAGCAAACGGGCTGAAGGAAGAGTTTCAGTGACTAAATGATCCTTGGATTTGGCTGGCAACCCACAAAAGCAGTTACTGATAACTCTTTGTGAGTTATCAGTAACTCACACCAGCTGACTCTCCCTTCCTCCTCTGCTGAATAAACAGTTGAACTGGAGCAGGGCTGGAAAGGCAGGCAATCCCATAAAATCTGGGCACAGAGTAATTGTGAAAGCAGCTGTCCTCCTGACGCTATCACACAAATCAGAGATGGAAAAAATCCTGTTAGGTCATGCAGTCCCTCCCTTTGTCACTGCAGGACTGCTCCCTAATGTGGATTTTCCAGTGCCTTGTCCAACCTTGTTTTAATACTCTCTAAGTGATAGCTTCCAGCAGCTCCCTTAGCAGATTATTCCTCTGCCTGATAAGCACTGCTGTCAGGACTTTCCTTGGCTTGAACAGCATTTTTTCCCCTGTTATTTCTGTGAGCCTCCAGCTTATGTTTAAGAAGGTAAGAAGAGTTCCAGACAATCCTACCAACCCCACAGTCTACAGCAAACCCCAGCCCTGCTTAGGGCCCTGTCTTCCTGACCAGGAGATATGCAAACATATCAACAAAGCAGCTGGTGACAAGCACATGCTGAATTCAATAGGAGGCAGATGGAAGAGATCAGCCCCCAGTTCCAAGCCTTTTGAACAAGTCTGTTTGCTGCAGACAAACAACAAATGACTTAACCACGGAACGGCTTCTGCCTTCGTTCAAACCTGCTTAGGTCATCACTTTCTATCTAGCTTCCCAATGAAATGAGGTGTGTGAGCCACCCCCTCCCCTGGCTGCTCTCCAACTTAGAATCAGTTGAGGTTGGAATGGACCTCAAACATCATCCAGTTCCTACCCCCTGCCATAGGCAGAGACACCTCCTACTAGAACAAGTTACTAAAGGCCAGAGAAAGGCAACGAAGCTGGTGAAAGGCCTGGAACACAAACCCTATGAGGAGAGGCTGAGGGAGCTGGGGGTGTGCAGCCTGCAGAACAGGAGGCTCNCAACCTAGCCCTGAACAACTCCAGGGAGGGAGCAGCCACAACCTCCCTGAGCAACCCACTCCAGTGGCTCACCAACCTCACTGCAAATAACTTCCTCCTAACATCTAGTTTAAATCTATGTCTCCTCTGCCAGTTTAAACCCATTAGCCCTCGTCCTATTGTTACAAAACCTCATACACATACAAACATTATCTTAAAAGATCATTTTTACAGCAAAATCGTGAAGAGATGAAATAGTACAATAGATCATACAATCAACCAGGTTGGAAGAGACCTCCAAGATCATCCAGTCTAAAACCGATGATGATCCAAATCTTCTAACACTGAAACTCAACAGCCATTGTCAGTGGTCCCAAGGGCTCATGGACATCACAGGCTGGTCACCATGGGAGGAGGCTCATACTGCCTGTCACCTCTTGACCACATAAAGAGGCAGTAGGATAGTGTGGAAACCTCTCAAAATATTTCATGGGGAAACACAATCATGGAATAGTTTGGGTTGGAAGGGACCTCAAGGATCACCCAGCTCCAACCCTCTGCTATAGGCAGGGACACCTCCCACTAGAGCAGGCTGCTCAAGGCCTCATCCAGCCTGGCCTTGAACACCTCCACAGAGAGAGTATCCACAACCTCCCTGGACAACCTGTGAGTGTTTCACCACCTTCACTGCAAAGAACTTTCTAGCATCTAGTTTAAATATCCGCTCTGTCAGTTTAAACCCATTACTCCTCATCCTGTCATTACAGGACCTTGTGAATAGTCTCTCCCCAGCCCTCCTGTAGGCTTCTCCAGATACTGGAAGACTACTACAAGGTCTCCTCAAAGCCTTCTCTTCTCCAGCCTGAAGGGCCCAAGTCTTGTAGCCTGTCCTCATAGCAGAGCTGCTGCAGCCCTCTGGGCATCTTCGTGGCTCTCCTCTGGACTGGCTCCAGCAGTTCCATGTCCTTCTTGTGCTGGGGGCTCCAGAACTGCACACAGTACTGCAGGTGGGGTCTGACAAGAGCAGAGTAAAGGGGCAGAATCACCTCCCTTGCCCCGCTGGCAATGCCTTTCTTGCTGCAGCCCAGGTTGGCTGTCTGGGCCAAGGGATAGGAATAGCTGTTGTGAGAGCTGTCATCAGGAACAAGACCTGTGGCAACAGCAGAATGCTAGGACACAGGACATGCACCCATACTCAGGCTTCAGTAGTTTTGTTGCACACAACAATGCAAGTTGTTTTCTACAGCCTTATGGAAAGGAGGTCACAGGCCATGGAGCTGAAGGTTGTAACAAGCCTCCAGACCCTAAATCCCATTGTACCTGCTCAAATCCATTGCCTGCTTTGTACTGACCTCATCCTGTCCTTCCTATTTGACACTGACACTGCTGTGCTTTTACAGAACCCAAAAGTCCTTTCTCCTCAGCTTTTTTCCTTTCCTTTTTTTAGGGTTTTAGAATCTTGCATCAGTATTTTTTTTCCCACTGACTTCAACTGAAGCTACGTCCAGAATGCACCAGTACCAGGGCAAGAAGAGACTTAGTGTTACAGCACTGGCATTCTACCAGAGCGATCCTGGAGAAGGGAGTAGGAGAGGGACAGGCATGCACTAATGAAAGCCACCACCTAGAGCTACAGTGACAGGACAGGATCAGTCATAGGAAAACTCCCACGACAGCTTTACATAAAAATAATTCACTTTTCTCCAGTTTGTTTCTGGTTCTTCTAAGCTAAATTCAAGGAACTCTGCTGCTCTGCGCCACGCTCTCACCAAGCAGTCAGAAGGAAGAGATGCAGCCACCTGTGTCCTCAGCTCTCACAAATCCAACTCTCTACTGTTGGCATGCAAATCTTGTGAACTCCTTTTTATCCTCTTCAGCATGCCTGGAGACAAGTAAGGGCTCAGCTCTTCAGCACAGCACAACACATGCTATTGTTTAACCATACCGGTGCATGTTAACCATATTGCTTAACCAAATACATTACCAAATAAAATAAGAGTGCTTTTGTAGGGGTATTTCAAGGCAAGAATCAGGACAGAAAGCCACAATCTCACAGGATGTTAGGGGTT